>CM076571.1:887090723-887690723 GCA_034641835.2 Pinus albicaulis
CATAGGCTTCAAGAGATAACATTTGGCAATGAAACTGTTTCTTGAAGGCTCCAACAAATGTTTTGGTCACCTTTTGATAGAAAACAATTTATAGGTGGCCAACACCGCCTTCCATTCCTCTTGACCCTCGCTCGTTAATATTGTCTAGACCTAAAAACAAAGTAAATCATAACATTTTGATTTAATTTTAGTAAAGTTTGAATTTTATTTTTGGTTTGCTTTGTTTTTGTTTTTTATTTTCTTTGTTGATTTTAATTAAATTTAAATATTTAAAAATCTAATTTTTTATTAACATTTAAAATTTAAAAAAATATATATATATTAACTTTTGAAGAATTAAAAAATCCAAAAATTATTAACTTTTAAATATATTCATTAACTTGTTAAGAGAAATCAAAATTTTCTAATTCTTTTAATTATTGTGTGACATAATTTTTTTTGAAAGTTACTTCATTTTTTGAAGTTAGCTTTTCGACATAAAGATTATTGGGCTATTGATACTTTATGTTTGAGAAAATTATTACTGTGGGAAAATATTAAAATCACTATAATCAAAGGAATTTTTTTTTTTTTTTTCAAATATCTCTAAAGATTGACTATAGGAAAAAATATATTTTTCTAGATTTGTGTCGTTTAAGAAAATTGTATGGTTTACTTCCATAATTAGTTGAAGAAATATTCATGTGATTGGCATCTAAATTTCAGAGTATTTCACGATTATTAGCTATTGAGATTTAAATGCTTAGGCTTCCATTATTGCATGCAATAAAGTTTTGAGATCATTGGTTTTAATGTATGAAATTATTGAAATCGCTTATATTTCTTAAGAAGATGGTTAGCTTGAAATTTGAATCCATTTACTTGAATTATTGGATATTTATCGAATTTTTATGTTTGGAAACTTTTCAAGTAATTTAGTAATGAACATTTTATTATGTACTCTGTTGTGGAACTGTGATATTTGTGTATATTTTGATTTTGTATACTTTTGAGCATTTACGTAATTGGAAAAGTGTTCATTGTTTGAATCATAATATCTTGTAATCGAAGTGCTTCAGGTCTTTCACATCACGTTTTGCTAAAGCATCTCTTAACTCTCCTTGCATTTCATATTTTAAGTTAGAATTTCATAGTTAAAATTTAATTCCAAGAATAAGCTTGGTTGATAAAAAGATAGGTACCCATCCTTCTTTTCCTGAGAATCCTGGTTTTAATAGTACTTGAAATGGTGACCTTGCAGTCATTAGAGCCACAACCGTCTACAATGCCAAAGACATTGGGTACATTAGATTTTCAGGAGAGCTATCATTAATCACAGCTTAATGTACTTCCCTTTATCTTCTCTTTTCCACTTACTACTAAATAGGGCTCAATATAGAAAGGATCGAAGGGTTTAAACTTAGAATAGGAATTTAACTCAAATTAACCAAGATTCCTCTATTTCACATTACTCTTAGGATACGCATTACATATATGATAGTCATTCATACAAGCAACAATTTCTCATCAATTAATTGGTCCTAAATTCCTTAGTAAGATAGTTGACTCCATAAAGCACTATTATCAATCGTCAAATCAAATCCTTCAAATATTATCAGATCTGATACAAGTATTTGGTCACTTAATTGTGTCTCCCGGATTGGTTGGTCCCCAACTAGTCTATCTTCATTCCATTTCTTTAGGATCTACCCCCTTATTCTGTTTTAGGGAGACAACTTAGACAAAGAGATTGGGGATCAGGGTGATAGACCCCGATCTCATCTATTTTCGTGGCGGCTAGACATTTTGTGCGACAACAAGTGTAATAGTGTTCGATTTTGATCTCGAAGCAATGAGGTGCATTATATAGTTGTGCACTAGATTGGATTAAATAATTGTGTGCCAATGCACCTTAACGTTTTAACGAAAGTGACAAAAAAGCCTTTGTTAAAACCTCATGCCACCTGAATTTTTTGGTTAGATTGAAAATCCATTAAAACCTCTACTATCAATTATGGAGGTCTTAGAATTTTTTTTTTGATAAATTTTCCCACTCTTCTAATACTAAAAATATCTTCTAAAACCTCTACTAGAGGTGTTTTCTTGTAGTGATTTTTGTGGATTATTAATAGTTTCCTTCTTAATAAAAATAACTAGGTGTCATATGTATAGATTAAATACTTCAATAATGTCTTTATAGATGCACCAGTCTATGGTGTACTTGACCAACAACTCCTTAATTGGAGGTGGTACTTTACCATAAAGGGGTATTCATTTGCACTTTGAGTGGAATAATATAATCCACGTAAGGGAACTTCATAATTGGAAGTAATACTTGACCAGCAAGGGGTATTTTGCAACTCCATAATTGGAGGTGGTACTTGACCAACAAGGGGTATTCATTTGCAGTTATAGTGGAATAATATAATCCTTGTAAGGGAACTTCATATCTAGAGGTGATACTTGACTAACCATAGGAATTCATTAGGGCTAGCATGGATGTTCTTGCACACCATAACCCCAAGGGTATAGATTTTTTTTATAAATCCAAAGGCCTCCCACCATATGTGGTTGGGAAATTGAAAATATTATCTTTGATTAGTGGATCTCTTAAGATAGAGTGAATAATGTTGTTAAATAATTAAAAATTACTCTTACAATTTCATTGATCCTATACCTCAACTATATGGAAACACCTTTATTTCGATGGTTCTAATGGTTGGGTGGAAAAACATTACTTAGTTTTCTCCTTATTAACATTTTGTCTATAACACATTAGCTTTAATAAAAATCTAACCAATAACGAAAACAAAGAATTAAATCTACTTTATATTTAAGTATTTATCTAATATTACTTTATTATTTATTTATTTAATATAATTATATTATTTAGTTTAATCAAATTCTATAACACCTAACAAATAAAACTCCTCCCATGCTATCTAAATGATTGTCCACACTAAAAATGATTTAAAACTAATACATTTTTATAACAATAAGAATAAATTATTACATATAACATCACAAGTTCACCATCATAGAGTTCGGTGGGGGCAGTCTCATTATATTGACCCCATAAATATGGAATCGGGTAACACCATGATTGATTATTTTAATTGAAACTCAATACAAGTATACAACTCCAATTATTCAATTGAAATAGATATTGTGCTACTCAAGCTTTGAGCATATGTGACTCATTTAGGGCGTTGAGATGTCATTTTATATGTTGACACGTTTGTATTTTACAAATTTATATGGGTTGGCCCACTATAATTATTCTTGGTATTATTTGAGGAATGGTCCTCGCACCAAAAAAACTAAACTGATCGCACTTATGAGTTCACAACTTCACCTTCCTTTGAAATTATTTGTAGGCGTCTCATAATAGAGAGTGGGCCAATAAACACGGAAGCACAGCAAAACTACTTGCTGCTGAAATATTCTAGTCAATGACTTTGGGTGATGTGACAAGGCCATCATACACCAACACGTAGTTTCACATAATTAAAAGAGTGAGAAAAGTGGGTTCAATTTGTACAATGCATTTCTTAAAAAATCTGAATGACCCGTCCTTTTAAAGTTGAAAATGGATGTGTAAGCTTGCAGCATTTATAAATTTTCAAGAGCATCTGTATCCCAAGTCATTTCAAACTGTTTAACTATCTCTTAGTATACATTGTGATTCTCTACGAAGTCTACATTGTGATTCTCATGCAAGCCAGTAAAAGTTGTGTGAGTAGAGAATATAAATATATTATTCAAAATGGTGTAGGTCTGAAGCATTCGTAGGTAATGAGATTAGCATTTGTTTGTTAAGTTATAGACAAGGATGCTATAAAAAAAGAAAATGAAAAAAACTTGCTAGCTAAAAAAACTGAATATTGTACAAACAACTTCAAAAATTGGAGAATAAAGTGCAAAACTATGTGAAGATTAACGCATTTTAACATAAAAATAAACAATATCATAATTAAGAATCAACTCATGTCTATTGAAATATGAAAAAGAATATAGGAACATTCAAGGAGTAATAAGAAAAAGGCCATGTCTAACATGTAAAAATGGAAAAGTAGAAACAAAATTAGACAATTTTTTTATATGGTATATTACTTACAAATTAAGAAAAAATCTATATGAAATTAATTTAAAAACCAAAGGGAAATTCAATTCATAATTGAAGTAATATGAAATATATAAAAAGTGAGAGATCCAAATTTCAAATTATTTTGGTAGTTTAAAATAAAGAGATAATAATTATTATAATGTCATATAATAATTATTATAAATAAAGTAAATCAATTTTTATAAGTTTTAAAATTAACTAAATATATTATTATAAAATAAAATAAAGAAGTCTTTATAAATTTTAAAATTAAGTAAATATTTATATCAACATCAATGTTTAAAATGTCATTTCAAATAATTTCCTTCCGGGTCATATTTATAATTCATTAATAAACATTTGTGGTAGATAAGTTTCGCTTTTTTAACATATATCAAAATCCTAACGTGGTAAACACAGAGAAATCCCCTAAGTTCGTTCCGGGTCATATTTATAACTTTTGTTTTTTTAACTATATCAAAATCCTAACATGATAAACAAAGAAAAAACCCTCGTTTAGCACGCAATTTAGGAGTAACGTACGATGTTTAACCACCCGTCCCTTATCATTTATAACCACATGTAAAGGAAACTAATTGTACTGAAAAATGTGTAAAGAAATCCGAAATGAGGAGTGAGGGAATTTGGAAGATATGGACGATGAATATAATTGAAATTTGAGAACACTGAAATTTAATTGAAATTTGAGTTTTTATATATTTTCTAATTAATTAATATAATAGGAAGTTAAATTTAAGAAGAAAATTATATTTATATAAATTTTTATAATAATGGAAATCTTATTTCTATAACAATGGAAATCTTTGTAGGCATAAGGTAAATGGGAGAAGAGTTCAATGTTTTTGGGTTTTTCTAAATGATATGGAAAAAGATAGAAAAAAATCACAAAGTAGTCACACCTTTTAGCTAAGTATTCCCTCCTAAGGGTTTTTTAGGAAAAAAGAATGTGTCTATTGTGGATGGTGTGTGTATTTTTTTCTATTTTTTATTTCTCACAATTAATCAAGTAGAAAATCAACTAAGTAAAGAATTTGGAATATGAAAACCATATTCAACATTTTTCATGCAATGGCTCAAGCACAAAGGTTCATGTTTTAGTTTTATATACCTATCTTCATTTTGGAAGCAAGTGGTGTGCATCTAAATTAGAGGTCATGGATGACTCTAAATTGGTGATAGATTGGACATGCAAAAGTATTTTGTTGGATAATGTATGTCTCCGCCCCTTCATTAGGAAATCTAAATTATTCTTCTATCGTTTTCAATGATACTCTTTCAAACATAACTACAAAGGTTGAATCATAAGATACATGAATTATTCGAGGAAGCTTTGGAATTATAGTGTAGCCATTTTGGTTTCTATGAGTATTATGATAGCTAGGAGATGGAAATGGTTGAGTTTCATTTCTAATTATGATTATTTGCAACTCATCATTTTTGGTATCTCTTTGATGTGCAAAATTTTTTGAGATCTTTCTTGAAACAAGTTGTTAAGCATCATCTTTTGTTATCATAATGGAAATGTTTTTGTTTTGTCAAAAAAAAATAGTAAATATAATGTCATAATTATTGTGGTTATTTGAAATTGACTCTTTAGATGTTAAATTTTGATGAATCATTTTGATAGTAACATATACATTATCCTTATCTATATAAATATAAAATTATATATATGATTCAATATGAGAAAATTAATTTATAATTTTCTTCCAATAAATTTTACACGGATCTAAATCTCCAATATAAAACACTATATATTGATATAAGGAAGTATTATATTTAATGGAAATATAAAATAATACAATATCATATTATTAATATTTTTCAAAATAAAAAATATAAAAATCAAATTTTAAAAATTATGAAATATTAAATTTTACAAAATTATAATAATTTATAATGTATAAAAAAAAATATTTAAAAATAAATAAATGAGATTTATATAAACGTTTTTCTATATAATATAAAAACAATATTCAAATATTTCAAAAAAAAAAGTAAAAATATATTTAAAAAATATATTTCAAGTTATATGATACATATAAAAAACAGTTATAATGTGTTATCCTGATTAAGAAGATGAGAAAGATTAATTTTTCACATTCTCATTTTCCCAAATTATATTTTTCCACCTTATAATCAATTATTTTTTGCAACTTAAAGAGTTTTATCATTCCTCTTGGCAATCTCCTCAACAATAAACATTGTACTATTTTCAACAATAGAAATTTAAGCATTATTTTATCATCCCACACATCTTAGAGTTCCACTATATTATTTATCTTCTCACACTCCAATAGCTCCATCCTCTCCAACATTGAAAAGCTACCACTCTCAACCTCTAACTACCTTAGCTCATTGCACCTTGTATTTTAACGTCCTTTAAATTAGATAGTTTATAAAAATACTAATTTCAACAATGGACAAGTATATATGAAAAAATGTTGAAGTTTGGATATTAATTCGTTATTGAACACACTAGAGTCCTTATATCATAAAGTACATAGAATAATAATTTTGGACTGAGGGATTTCAATCATAGTCATATTTAATAATACAATTGGAGCACTGTAGCTATGAACCAAAAATAAATGCCCCTCGAGGTAATAAGCTAAACAATCTTCCATGGTGGAAACTAAAGCAGAGATCGAGGGTGTCTATATTCAACGGAAAAGAGTCAGCGGCATACATAATAACGAACAAAAAGTTCAAAGAGAATCCGACCTGTAGGGACGATGCCAAACTTATTAAAGAAATTGACTAGTCTAGAGAGTTAAATAATAATAATTAAATTATTTGATCAACTTCAATATACTTGTGATTTATCAAGCAATTAAAATGTGAGCAGAAGGCTTATCAAACAAAATTATTGTTAAAGGAAATTATAAGAGAATAATTATATATATATATATATAACCATGTTAAAGAGATACATAATGCCTACCTGTAACCAATATTAAACCCATTCAAAATCTGGTAATGAGTTACCCGAAATAAAAAACTTGAATAGGATGAAAACCTTGAAGTATAAGCTAAGAAAATTTCCACATAAGAGAAAGTGGATATTACAGAGTATTTATAAACATAACCATGATAAAATAGTAATGCCAAGATTGACCAATGATTATATAAAACCCAAGAGCATTAAGGTTTCAACCTTGAAATCCCTAATTCAAAGAAAATAGACCAAAGTATAAGAAAAAACATAAAGGAAATTTTTGAGGGGTTTTCTCTTCAATAAATTAATAAAATTTATACAAAGGAAAAGAGTGTTAAAACCTTTGAATATTAATAAATTAAATGGAATAGCAATTGAGAACCTGGTAGTACAAGGAAAATATCTTCTAGTGGAGGTTATAATGGAGGGTTTTAGTCTTATAAAATTAGTAAAAATTGTGAAAAAACCCCGTTAGAATATCTATTTGTAGTAGTGTATGTTTTACTAGAGCTAATAATAGAAATTCACCATAACTAAAAAAAATGTTTGAGGTCAAAGGTTTTAGCAGATGTTTTCTTACAGAAAATAAAGCACCACTGTGCTACTACCTGGAAAGCACCGGTATTGTAAATTTAAATAAAAGCATCGGGATTGGAAACAATGTTTGGAGCACTAGTGTAGTAAATTTATAAAATGCATCGGTGCTTTAACAATAGAAGAGAATTTCCATGTACAATATATGATACCTTGCACCGGGGCGTCGAATGAAAACAACACCGGTGCTTTAAAATTATAACACATTGGTGCTTATGTCTTCGAAAAGTGCCTCGGGCAGTATTTTTGAAGAATGGCTTCAGGGCAGGAAAAAAAATCTTGCAGCCCCAGTGCTTTTATCTTTATCTCCAACGCCCTTGGCACTTATGCATAATAATGTATTAATGTTAATGAGTTGTATAAACAACATCGATACTTCAAAGGTATAATTCCCAGTGCTTATGTGTTTTCAAAATCCCCAGTTTTGTACCTTTCACAAAAGGCACCGAGGTAGGAAAAAAAAATCGTATAGTACATGTGCTTTTATGTAATCTGACACAACGGTGCATTAAAGGTAATGAGGAACTGGTGCATTACACATGAATCACATTGTTGCATGAAATGTATATCTTCCCCTAGTGCATATTTATTTTACAAATGCATTGGGATACCATTTTCTATTAGTGTAAATATAATTGTTGAAGAACTCGTATTTGGAGTGGTGCACATTAATATATGATGTCCCAATATCCATTTTCTCTTTTTTAGAACCATCGATCTATGATAGTGCAATTATTGTGATTTTTTAAATATGTTATTCATCAAAAAAATGACATATATCTTATAATAGTATTCATATAAATTAGATTTTTATTAGTGCAGTTGTATATGATGTTTGGATTACTTTGTTATATCATCATTGTTTTCATCTCTTCATTATAATATTTAAACATCCATATATTTAATGAGTGGTGTAACATTTCACAACAACATTACACAATGCAATAGAATAAATTAAAATGCATTTTATTATATAAGAATAAGAGGCTCTTTTCCATACATAATGGGATGGTGTTGGTAAGCCCATGTCGTTCAATTGGGACACTATTTCCATTACATTAAAAAAATTATATGATTTTCATAGATAGTGATTTAAAAAAATACAGCAACTTGCATTCATACCCTAATAGATAATCATTATTCACTGAATCTATTGTTAGTGCTTGAGCTACTTCCATGACTTGGGTTATTTGGATGAATTATTTGTTGGTTGCATTGATTTCTTTTGTTTTCTTCATGTTCCATCTGAAAACATAAAAATAAAGTGTAAAGAGTGTATCTACATTGGTGAGAATAATAAAAAATGAAATAAATAATATACATATATGTAAATAGAAATGAAATGTACCATAGAAAGAAGTGAGCCCTAAATTATATACATTCTTTCAAAACCAAATCTCATGCCTTCTTTCAAAAACTCTTTTTTTGGCGTAGTTCCATACTTTGTTTCCTGCAAGTTTTATACCCCATAATATATCATAGATTTACTATAAAGGATATTTTTATTCTACTAATTATAAACTCAAAGAAGTAAAACAATATAGATACTTACAAATTACACAATTAATTTTTGATATGTCAACATATAATCACAACCCATATTTAACCCAATGTCAACCAATTCTTGTGATGGCTCTTATTTCTATGTTAGCACCTATTTGAAGACATCAAATGATGGTTTTTGTCAACCAACATAAAGTATACAAAAATTAAATCTTAAGTTTTTATAAAGAAATATTAACAATTACTCACAAACTTTGATATCAAACATTTTCTAATACTTGAAAATTAATATTTAACGCTAAATTATTTATTTTTATGTACATAATAGAAAAAATCAATGATTACATACATTTGAAGGATGTTGTTCTTAACATGGCTACTCGTGTGATGCAATTGTGTCCATTTATTTGACGATCTCCTTGTACACTTTTTGGGCATTCCTACAGGCATGCTTCAGATATCAAATCGTTGATCCTTTGAGATTTTCATAATCTTCCTAAAAATGTGATAAATTTTTTATATTAATATATAAAAGCTAAATATAAAGAAATTGGTATTAATGAATGAATGCTTTGTAGTAATAAATACATAAAATTCTAAAAAAAGTATTTTAATTAGGAATATTATTTTTTGTTGTTATATGTTTTTTCTATTGAAGGTTGCTTATATTTTAAATATAACTTGGTTCTTGGAATCATTGGATTGATTTCTATATCATTACTCCAAAATACATTTATACGTTCGTTCCATTATATCCTGCATAGTTTTGTAAAAGTTTCTCCCCTTTCATTAATCTCTAGCACCACTCTAGATGATATAAGGACCAATTCATCATCATTTACATCTTCTATAGATTTTTTTATTAGAACGACATTATTTTCCTTTGTTGTTGGTACCTATAGAACAGTAAACATATGTGAATCAATATATTGTTGGAAATATGCTATCTAATATTTTTAAGTATATTATTAATGAAGAAAAAAACTCATATGGAATAATATCTTTTAATTGACCTAATTCATCCTTCTACAATTTTTCTATCCAGATTTTACTCTATTTTTCACTTAGATTAGAAATAATCTTATCGAGCTTCCTCATTTTGTGGTTTTGAATGACATGCATTAAATGATAGATATTATTTAAACTTACATATTGTTCAAACATATTAATTTTTTAAAGAATTTACAAAGAAAATTCCCTTTTTTATTTTTTAGATGTGTTATCATTGTTTCTATCAGTTTTTTGGTTCTTTTATTTTTCTTTTTGTAAACTTCCAGCTCTTCTATTATTATACAAAAATATATTACAAGCTAGGTAACCAGAGAAATTAGGGGCGCCAATAACTGTCTACCCCTATTGCAATCAAAATCAAGGATTGGTTGGCCCTGGTGAGCTGCCCAACAGATGGAAATCACCCCACTATCCTCCACATGTTAAAAAGTATAGAAAAAATCCAAACAAATAATTAAAGAGTCCTATTTAAAAGAGAAACAATAGACTTGAAATTCTGCCAACTTGACAGAGAGACACCAGAAAAAATAAAAAAATAATGGAGGTGATTCCTCCAGAATTCAACAAGCATAGGGGAAGGAGGTAGTACACTTGGATTCCTTGGGTTCGTCTATGTACCTAGCTACCCGTCCTGCATGCAAGCTTTCCAGAATTTCTCTGTGCTCTGTTTTGCTGCTCGAAAGAGCGCCACCGCTCCCTAGCATACCTTCCTCCCCACCATCTTCTGCTTCCTTTCCAACCTTGTCGTCGTCTTCCGCAATCGGCCCGCCCGCAGAGGAGGTGGAGGCAGGTGCATATTTCTTGGACCTCTTGACATGTGCTCTTATCCCCAATCTAGTTCTCCTAGGCTTGGGCCACTACGGGGCCGAAGGAATTGGAGGCTTAAGGGAAGCGAAAGACAAGGGGTGGAAGATGACTGCTGCTTGTTGCCCTCCCACCTGGAACCAGAGCTCACGGTCATAGAGTATGAGTTCCATGGCCTCGTGAGCTTTGTCCAGTGCATGGTTTCCTTGGGTAATTTAGTGTTTTACCTTGTTTGCTGAGATTTTTCGTTGAACCAGAGAGGTAGCAAAAACATTCTTCATGATCCAGTATCACTTTGACAAGGTAATTTAGAAATTTGTAGCACCAGCCAGGGCTTCCAATTCCAGTACGTCAACTTGGCATAATAAGTGTATAGGCATGTTTGGCGAATAACCAGAAGCTTCTCGACTTTCAGGGACCTCATAATTTTCATCATGGAACTACACCGCCAGGCGTCCCCCATCCATGCATCTCATTTTTCACCTTGACATGTTGGAAAGAGACCAGTGTGTCCTCCTCTTCCAGATCTCTCTGCAGGAGACCCTGCTATGGAAGCTCACCAGGATGCTCAACATAATGGGTTGATCCTCCTAATTGAGGATAATGTGAAGGGTAAGCCTTATGAGGAGCGAAGCTTCACGCACATGTGTCCTCTGGTGGATGACCTCATCTTTGTGCTCTGTGTGATGCCCATCTTGCAACTCCTTAAATCTTGACATTCCCTCCACCCCGTCGGTGAATTTCCAAGCTAGGATTGGACTCCTCACACGCTTCAGCATTAAGGCTTGGAGGGGGAGGGAGGAGCTGAGGTAGGTGGCTCACTTATGGGAGGCATATGTCTCGTCGCATGCTCTTCATCATGATGTCTATCACCTGCATTCGAGGGTTGATTCAATTTTTTTTTACTTGCTCTCTTCTCAGACATTTATTTATCAATATGCAACCTGTACCACTCAATAAAAAGTCCATTAAATATATTTTATAAATAAATCACATAATTTTTAGCCAAAAGAAGGTTTGGTAGCTCGTGGACTTATGTGCATAAACACATTGGTGCATTTAATTTAGTAAATGCACTGGCACATTTAATTGTTTAGCACCAACTATAAAAGATATTTATTTAGATAATTTAAATTATGACGGTGTGATATGTAATTATAAAAGTACTCTCATCATAGTAAAAAACGAAAAAATTAAACAAAAAGTAAACATAAGTTTTTTGGAGTTACCAGTAGTATTTTGCAAAGGCACACCGGTGTGTTATATTACACAAGGCACACTGATAAAAGAAATCATTTAAAATAAATAGGTAGGGTCGACAATGTTTGGATCTAATTAAATAAGTGGCTCGGTAGCTTCACATGTCAAACACCTTATATATAGTAACATAAACCCATTAAATCTAAAATTCCTAAAATGGAAATACCTAATTGTGAATTGGTAGAGGGAGCTAAACCCTAAGATGAAATGTTGAAGTCACACAAGCAGGAAGAAGCAAGAATTTAGGGTAAGTATTGATTTTTTTTTCTATTTCTAAATTTTAACTAAATTTGAATTAGAAGAGAGATTGTAAAATTTTTTATTAGTATAATAAATAGTAACTTTTTTACTATGCAGGGTTTATATTTTTTTCCTCAATTTAAATTAAATCTAATAGAAAATGTAAAAAAATATATTAGTTAAATCAACAATAAAATTTAAAAATTCTACTATGGATGGTTTTGAGTGAATCACCATACCTTTCAAATTCTGATTTTGTGAATAATTATTGTTTTCCAAAGTAATTTTTTGCTCCACATTGCTCATAGTATGTATCTCTTCCAAATATCTCTGTTGAAGTTTTGGAAAATAATGAACTAGTGAATAGCTTCTCACTATTTATAAGACTTTATGAAATTATATTTCTAAAAATGTTTTATAGAAAAATTTTCAACTTGAAAAAAAAATCACACCCTTTTTTTTTAGTTTTTCGGAATATCAGTACATTACATAGTAAAAAGCATCGTTGCATTTAATAGAAACGCACACCAATTAAGATAACTTATTGGTGTACTAATTTCTTTTAACGCGCTGATATGATTGAATT
Organism: Pinus albicaulis; assembly: GCA_034641835.2. Taxonomy (NCBI): domain Eukaryota; kingdom Viridiplantae; phylum Streptophyta; class Pinopsida; order Pinales; family Pinaceae; genus Pinus; species Pinus albicaulis. The sequence goes on from CM076571.1 coordinate 887,103,765, forward strand.
CCTTTTTTATTTTTGAAATCCTGAAAACCATTGTGGTTACTATTTTAGTGCATCATTGTTGTTATTATTTAAAAGCATCGGTGCAATTAGTTTTAACAATGTACAGATATGATTTAAAAGATATTTGAATTTTTATTTTCACATAAAATGGCGTATTCATCTCAAAATATCTTTTAGGATGCATCCACATGAGTTACAATAGTTCATAGTATACATTTTCCACTTAAAATCACTTTATTCTTGAAAATTGGTTTGAAAACGATATTGAAATTTATATTATGGCTATATGGCTCTCAAAATTAATTTTAGGTATGTATAGAAAATTTTATTGTTTATTTTTCTCAAATTCATGTAGAAAATATTATAGTATCAATGACCAATTCTTCAAATTCCTCTTCGTTCCATATTGCTCAAATTCCTTCGTGGAGTTCTCCCTTTCCATCTCCAATAAGTTGAGATTTTACTTATATTTTGATTATCTAATTGATTTTTTTTATCCATGTTAATAAGAATAAAAATGTATCCAAAATTTCAATATCTTTATTTAGAATCGAATTCAGATGGAAAAAATATTACACCAGTTCAAAAACATCAGAATCTCTTATCAGGAGTAACATACCTCAAGCAATTGGTAGATGAAAATGGACAACTACTTTACCTTGCCAATTGTAACATGTCATCTTTTGGCTACAATCCCAAATCATCGACGGTAATAATTTTTTTAATATAATATAATTTCAGCAAAACAATTGAATTATGCTTACTACTATCATTGATGTACCAATGTTCAATATTTGTTTAAATTAGGATTTTAGTGATGATGAGAGATCCACCTAGCATGTTCCGATGCACCCCACTACAATGTAAAATCAGGAGAAGGTTACATTAAGAGTAAATATTGGAGAGGAAGGATACAAAGAATGGTTGAATCAACCACCTATTCAATTTCCACTACTTCAAAATTCACCAATTACCTAGAAACCATAACTCATTTTAAAATCAATTGTTTTTACAAATATTTTATTTTAATTTCATTTTATAACATTTTTACATTAAAACATAATACTTACAACACGCATTCAATATAACAAGATTCTGAACCATGGATATTCACCCTGATTTTACCATGAATAATATTAACTTGTAAATAGACTTTGTTACAATAAAATTTCCCAATACAATGGGTATTTTAATTTAATTTTATAACATTTTTTACATTAAATCTTAATACTTAGGATAAACATACAATTTTCAAAAATTCTTAACCATGGATATTCACCCCATTTTACCATGTATATTATTAACTTGTAAACGCTTCATTCATAATTATTATTAATAATTAAACTTTAATTTATTAAATTTACAAAATCAAATTAATTGTAATGTTATTTTTATAATCCAATATTTTATGAACAATTTTTTTAATTATGGTTGATTTTATAGACTAATCAGTTTGATATTTGAATTTTATTATAAATATTTTGAACTTTTTATTTCATCATTACATGTTGCAATATAATTTTTGAAAATTAATAGCAAATATTAATTAGATATTGTCTAGCTCTTGTATTATAAGTATAACTCAAAACTTTGTGATTTCTACACCTGACTATGAATAGAAAGGTAGTTTTTTCTAGAGGTTTGTACAATTTAATTGCGTGAAAAATGTCTCGATTCCTCGCAGGGTGAACACCCGTCTCAACCAAAAGTATAGATATTCTCGCCCAACTCCATCCTAAATATAGTATCAAGCCTATGGCACGAAAACGTTCCCCCATGTATCTACATCTGATTAGTGCCTCCCTCACCCTCTGTGGCCCCGACCATCTCTGCATTTGCATCTGGTGTTGGAGGAGGCATGTCCCAAGAAATTTTCCAATGCGTCTACAAAATATATAGTATACAACAAAAATTAGACAATTTTATTAAAGTTTTTAATAAAAAAGTTAAAGAACATGCTAGAATAAATTTTATTCTAATTAATTAAGACAATAAAATTAAACTATAATAATTTAAAGAAAACACTAATATTACCTCTATCATATGCAGGTTTATCCTATGTGAAGAGGATGTTGGGACATGGTCACCAATCCGTCCCCACATAAGGGAAGGGCACTAAGAAAAAGGTGTGGTCAACCTCACTGGCTAGTACCCCGAGTGCCTTGGCGTAAATATTGGCCGTATACTTCCTCTCTCCCCTCTTGAGCATCATCTCATACCATATGTGCATTTTCACCTCAGTAATCAGCCTAGGAAGGCGATGGTCAAAAAAAGGCCTTGTCTTCAGAAACCTATAAAAAAAATAAACAAAAAATCTTGCAAGAAAAAGTGAAGTTTTCTCTCCCATGTATCATAGCATGACATCTATCTAATTCTATAAAAAATTATTACAAAAAATGGCATACCATCTGATACATCATGGCATTTGCAGCAAAGAATCTACATAAAACAAAAGAGGTAAAATAATGTGATTCCCATCACTAGTATAGCATGAAATAGTACTTATTAATAGTGAGAGGAAACTAACCTCCTTTGCACCAAATGAAGTTTTCCACCTCACACCTAAAAATATGCTAGAGAAACTAAATGATCCCCACCATATCTGTGAGAGTAGACAAGTTGACTGTCTGTTGTAGCACCATGGGGGGCATCAGGGAATTGGGGAAAATCCTCCCCTCTCCTGGATAGGAAAGTGATAAAATAAATATCCTCCTTATTAGTCTCATACCATTGATTGAGACCTATAGGGAAAATTTTTAAGTTCAAATATCATCAATGGATCAGATTTTCGAACAACCCACAGTAGCCTCGTGATAGTACTTAAGGGGGGCTAAATTCCTTAATAGGCCTTAGGGCGCTCCAATAATAGGGTGAGGGTACAAATCCCACTCCCTCTCCCATGCCTCCCACCGTCATAACATATTCTACCATTGACTATTTCCTCTTCTTGTTCTTTCTCCTCTCTCCTCTAACATCTCTTCATGATTGACATATAAAATACATTAGCCTCATACATAAAACATAAATTTTTCTATTAAATGAAATGTGTTTATAAATATGGGAATATAAATTTCAATTTCAAAAAAAAAATCTACCTCTGTGTGCCAAAAGAAAAGGAACGCACTAGACATAGTGGGTAAAAAAAAACAAGACTGCATCAAAAACGGTGCATACAATGACTTGATGCACTGATTTCAGTTCACATATATACATAACATTATTATTTTATTTTATTTTGTCAGTGTAGTGCATCGACATAAAATTTCTCACCAGTGAATTAATTTTACATCAAAGCAGTGCACAGGAATGTTCAAGTTAGCTAATGCACTGAGTTATATGATTTTAAATATTGGGTGGTGTGTTGGAAAAAAATAACACACCAAGAAGTTAATTTTACTAGACGCACCACCGTCAAAATTATAATTTTTAAAGTCGTGTGTCATGGAATTTAATGCCTCAGTGCATTTCAATTTACCCAACACACTAAAACACTAATGGTGTGTTAACATTAAACACCAATTTATAGTGTGCACTGTAAATTTATAGGGTGCACCATGAAAGGTGTGAGATGAACGTTTCAAAGGCACCACAAATAAAAAAAAATGAAAAAAATCCATGTTTAAAATTAATTTTCAATTATACTCCCCTAAAAAATTAAGTTTAGGAGAAACATAGATATTACCTGGACCAATGTTTTATGATACTGTGGAAAATTAAAATTCTACAATTAACAACAACCACAGAATTTTGAGAACCATAATTACATGGACATTTACTCATCAGGGAGGCATGGCCGCCAAGTACATGACAAAAACAAATTTCTCCATTGTTTCAAAAAAATTGGAAGGCACACAGTGAGCAATAGACAGAAGGATGGAAAGAAAGGAAAGCACCTATGGAAGGGTGCTTCACAGAGGAAAAGGTCGCACTGGTGCTTGAGTGCTTTACAACACTACAAATGGTAAAAATAATTTTACAATCGGTAAGTTATTTTTTTTATTTGAACCTATTATGGTGCACTCATGTAACCACACCATTGTAGATTATTTATGAAGCATGCCACAGTTTTTTAATTAAAAACCTTACTACGGAGCACCATGTTATTTAATTAAAAAACATACTATGGATAACCAGTGATTTGTGTTAGTATAACACCGAAATAGTCAAAATGAATTTTACGACCGATATTTTTTAAATTAAACCTTTGTTTGGTGTTATCGAGTAGTGTATTCTCCAGTGTGTTGGTCTCACCTAGCGCGCCACTATTTTTAAATTAAAAACTCTGTAATGCTCCACCGTGTTGTATATGAATCGCGAAATTCTAAAAATGTGAAAGCACTGGGATTCGTTGGAGTATAGTACCAAAATACTGAAAATGAATTTTACGACAGAATTTTTTTTAAATATACACTAGTCTAGTATTATGGAGTAGTATACACATCGGTGCCCCACAGTTACTGAGTGAACCTTTATTTTTTATTTAAAAAAAATAACCCTCAAATAGTGCACCATTGTCTATTAAGAATCAAGACATATAATTCATTTTCTCTCGCTCATTCTTATCATTCTTACCATTGTTTTAAAATTAAAAACCTCGTCCAAATGCACCATGTTTTTACTTACAGGGGCTTTGCTATAATTGGAAAGCGTTGATGCTTTATGTGAGTATAACACCAAAATGGTGAAAATGAATTTTAGAGCCAACATTTTTTTTAATTTATCCCTTATCCGGTGCTATCGAATAGTATATCAAATATTTTCTAGATTTGTGTATCTGCCAATTTATATATTTGATTTCTATTTTTAATTTCGAAAATATAATTTACAATAAAATTATGCCTTTTAATATAATTTTAATATATAAAAATATTTAGCACCTTTGAAAACACAAAAATTATACCCAATTACAATTTAAACAATTTCCTCACAAATTTAAAACAAAATTCATTGAAAAAAAATGTCAAATAGTTAGAGTACACAATTCAACATCTTTTTCAAATTTGGAGAACGTTGTCACTGGCCTGACAATAAGATTCCATTGCAATTTGAAGAAAATCATGGAGAAATTAAATAAATTTTTCAAATTTCAAGGACAACGTTGTGAGCCTCACAATAGTATTCCAAGCTTCCAAATTAATTAATCACTTGCATGTTAGATGATAAAATCTAAAGTGATTTGAAAATTAATAAAATAGTGAAATCAAACTTTTTGAGGTTTTGAGTATTTTATGTAAATATTTCTCAATAAATTTTTATCGTAATTATGACACAAATATATCATACACAAGTTTGGTAATAATAAGTGATAAGGCTACATGATAAAGAATTATTTTAACAATTCATACATATAGTATCTGCAAGGTATAAATTATGAATTTTTTAACCCATATAAATTATAAACTAAGAATAACCCTGTCGCAATGCATTATTGTTTGTTAATAGGCATACAGTTCTACTAATTGCATCGATGATTATTTTTTACGAAACACATCACCATTAGTAAATTAAAAACTTTTCCATGTGCACCATGTTGTTTACATATGAGAGCTTTCATAAATAGTGATAGCATTGATGTTTCATGATAGTATAGTGTATGCATCGGTGCACATTGTAAATGTAGCACCCTCATTAGAGAAACTTTGAGGTCTAAAATGAACTATTAAGGAATAATATACAGTAATAGTGGAAATAATAAAATAATATTAGATTACCTGATCAAGTTTTGGAGAGAAAAAGGAAAATACTATTTTTTCACCTCATATTTTCAACTTATGTCCTTATGGTTTTACCCTATTTTCTAGCAGAAACACTCATTGGATGCAAAATTCAATTCTCATTCAAGGATTACCCATGTGTCATACTTTCGATGAACCAAACTACATGAAAAAATGTTAATGAAATCATGTTTTTCATGTATCTGACAATTTTTGTGTACGAGGGTCCATTGAAAGTATACAACATGAGTACTCCTTGGCTGAAAAATTGAATTTTTCATCCAACGAGTGCTCCTACTCAAAATTCGAGTAAAATCATAGGGAGATAAGTTGAAAATACGAGTTGAAAAAGGTAGTTTTTTATTTTTCTATTTTTTCCTTTTTATATTTTTACTCCAAAAATGGTGAGTAATGCCCCATGTTTTACATCATTATATTAAGTCCTATTAGTTCTTATAAAGTTTATATATATATATATATATATATATATATATATATATATATATATATATATATATATATATATATATATATATATATTACTTGCCATTTTAGACATCAAATTTTCTCTATTTTTTTTTTTTTGTATAAAAACTAACACTGCAATGGTGCACCATTTTCTATTAATAACCATGACCTTTAGTTCAATTAATGACAACGACGTGTATAATATAACATGTGCACCAATATTTTTAAATTAAAATCCCCGCAACAATGCATCATATTATTTATGCACTAGGGCATTCGTATATGAGTTTAGAACCACATCATCGTGAGAGTATAGCACTGGACTGGGAAGTATCGTGAGGGTATTTTCCTTGTAGTGGTGAAGGGTGAAAACTACCTTGAAAAACAAAGGAACATAGAAATTAAAAATGAATTTTTCGAGTCATCATATTAATCCTGTCAAAGACCAAGACCAAAAATAACCTCAATATCAAAATGGAGAAATTTTGTATGAAACTTGAAACCCAACAATGATAAATGTGTGGTTAGGTTAAAAATTTGAGAAATATATGAGAAAATGAGAAGAAATACTACACACACACGGATATATATATATATATAGAAGGAGAGAGAGAGAGAGAGAGAGAGAGAGAGATTAAACATGAACTATGATATACATGTTCCATATGCCACAGATAGAATATTATAAAGTGTTAAAAAATTCCCTTATATGGTTGTGGGTCCCGACTTGAGTTATTAAAGTTTAAAAAATCATGGATATGGGTATTCTAACATGCAATACCCACTAATATATAAAGTTAGGACCCATACCTTTCTAAATTTAACCTTAATATAAATATTAAAGGAGAAGGGGTGAAAACCCCATAAATTTTCATGATGACCACTCTTATATATATATATATATATATATATATATATATATAAACATATCATTGTGGGAACAATATCGAAAATGAATATACGTTGGAATAAGTCATCTTATTAATTCTAATGAGGATTGTAAGGACTATCTAACCCGTATTACATAGAGCTATAGTTATAATGAAGATATGAATTATGGTGTACTCTAACGATTTATAGTGACTCTAAGGGAAACAATAATTTAGCATATCATTATTAATATCATTGAATTAAAATAATAATTGGAAAGCATATGGGAAATTATAAATTTAAGTGAAATAGAGTAATAAAAACCTTGTGTTAAAACCTAAGGTTTAAACTTGTATTGAAGTATTGAAAACAATAGTGGACATTGATAAAGATTATGTAAAAATATTAAAATATAAGAAAGGGGGATATCATGTGAGTAGAGTATCTAAATTAATTTAAAACTAATAATAAAGAATTAAGGTATGTTTAGATATGCATGTAACAATTCATAAATTTGGATCAGTGTATCACAACACCATGGTCTTTTTCTATTTTTATTTTCATGTCCCAACAAGGTCAGGGTATAAGGATTTGGGTCTAGAATTGCATGAACCCTTACAAGACCTTCCTTTCCAACCTTGATGGTCTCCCATGGCAAAAGAAAGGAAATATCAGGGAGAAAGAGATCCTATCAAAACCTTTCTGGAAGAAGACCTTGAGTGAAAGAGGAATGCGATGATGGATAATTTCCCCATATCCTTCATTGGATACCAATATTTGATGCATCTTCATATAGTGGCCACTTCGAAGTTACTTCCCCCATTAATGTACAATTAATTTTGAAATTCCTATATTTTAAATCCAGATAGATGTAGCCGATCTAGAGAAATGGTTAAACTTGCTAGAAGGAAATTTTTCTATGCATATTATTTTGATAGAGAAAATATTTATTTTTCACTCCTTAAATTCACGCCCCATTTCAAGGATTGGTGGGAAAATTACTGGGACAAAAGGGCCATAAAGGAATTCACACTAGTTTTAGTGTCACCCACTTTGAAGTCTTTTGGAGATATTGTTATAGAATAGTATTACCTTGTTGGAAGTTATGAAGTCCAGTACATGAGATGTACCACACTATAGACTGAAAGGGACCAGGTAGTGCCAGAGTTCACAAAAAAATTTCACACCTTACACACCAAACTTGGTATCAAAAACTCGGACTGACATCTGGTGCTAAAGAATTATGGTTGTATGCATAGATACAAGCAAACATAAATAGAGTTCCTAGATGTCTCCTCACTTGGTGTAGCATACCGATATGTTATCATAATTGAGAAAAAAATTAAATAGAGGGAGTGATACTATGGATCTGTGGATCCCTCATATCAAAAGTAGGGATACGGCATCCCAAAAATAAAAAATAAAGGAGAAATATAAGATGGACTATCGTATAAAAAAACCCATTAAAGCTGCAAGAAAATAATTGTAATGGGAAGATAATGAAAGACACGGGAAACTGGCGTGAGTTCCACAAGAGCCAAATCATAACCCAAACAAATATCACACAAATTAGTGGTTCATGGCTAAGCTAAATCTTCATACTCAAATGCATGTTCCAACTCTAAAAAAAACCTAGACAAGGGGAAACTAGTCATTGATGGATAAGTTAGTGCTATCGTTTCCACCACCTATGTCAAACATAGTGATCCTGAAGATTCAAAGGAAGGAGAGCATTTATCTCACTAAAAATATGGGTGAATGGTGCTCCACTATGTTTCATTGTTGATTTCAGGAGTAAAAATAACCTCATCTTAGCATAGGTCGTTAAGTTGTTGGGCCTACCGAAAACATCACAACTATAAGGATATACCATATAGTGGCTCCAGTTATGGTGAGATCTATGTGTCAATAAGCACTTTCATTTTCCCTACCGCATCAAGGCTTTCATAGATGAGGTATTGTGTTTTCTTATGCCCCTTGAATTTTGTGATGTTTTGTGAGGCAAACCATACTTGTGGAAGTGCCATGTTTTGTATGAGTCCAAACCTTGTAATGTTATTATTAATTTGGGAAAAAAACTATACAGGGTACCAGAGGTAGCCATTCCTATATCCATTTCTTTTGTCTCTACCAAGCAATGTAGTAAGATCATTTCCAAATCTAGAAAATTTGTATTCTTTCTGATTTTATCTCAAAGTAAGGAGAGTATTGTGGCCACATCCATGGCATCCCACACAAAGCTTCTAAACACAACAAAAGGAAATGGATAAGGATAAATATTCCATGTTGAAGGAATTATATAATAGAAACATTATATTCTAGGGAAGGAGACATTTATCCACACAAATCATAGACCTCTTCAATTTTTGGAGACATGAGGGAAGTTGTAGTATAAACTCCATAAAAAATAGTCCACATATATACAAAAATTCCATTTTAAAACTAAAGAAAAGAAGAGTAGCACCAATCACATTGTATATTTTGTCATTTGGCCTTTTTTTGTGGCATTGACCACCATTTCCACCTCTTTTGGGAATGAGACCTCCAGATGGCCACAACTATATAATAGTGATCCAAAATTTGCTTCCACATGCCATATGTTGATGGAATGAAAGAAAGTTCCAAACTTCCACCTCCAAGATGCATTATTGTGCTACTTTGGACACCTTTGTGTTCCTTCAATTGATATTTCCAAGATGCTCTTAGAGGAACATAATAATTGGGTCTCAAGGCACCTTGGTGTGGAAAATATAGTGGAATTACTACATAAATTTTTTTGTTGGCCGAAAGATTGACAATATGTCTGGAATTGTATTAGTTCTTTCACTTTCTGCGCCATTCCCAAGCTCACCAGTAAAAACTAAGGCTTCTACACCCCTATTCCTACTCCTAATCGGCCTTGGAAATCCATCTCGATGTACTATATGTCTAGATTTTCTTCTACCAAGCATGGTAATGACTATGTGTTTGTGGTTGTCAACATATTTTATAAGATAGCCATCCTAACAACCTATAAAAAGAGTATCATGACAGAAGCCACTACCAAGCTCTTCATCGAGCAAGGGTGGGTACATTTTTGGATTTTACATGCTATCATATCAAATTGATATGACATGGTCCTAAGAGAATTCTAGTCGAGCCTCTCATAATTGTTAGACACCAAGCTCACTAAATCAACTTCCTTCCACCTCCATATAAAGGTTGTCAACAGTTTTATCATGAAAAATGTATGTAAAAATCCAAGTATCCATGCACATGGGATGATATTCTCCCCCATATTCAATAAAACTACAACATGTCTCTCCATATCACAATTGGCCACAAATCCTTTCAGGTGGGCCTAGAATTTCAACCATTAGGTCCCATTGATGTCGAACTATCCCTTGTCACTACACAGGAATAATTTTCACATGTTCAATCAAAAGATTACAAATATACTAATTTTAGTGAATTGATTCATCACATATTCCAACGGTTTTATGATATATTACAGAAAACCAATACTAAGTATACACAATGCAATGATTAGCATCAGGTGCCACACAAGTTTCATGTGGGAGACAAGTTCTAATTGCATATCCATAAGTAAAACCTTGTAGGGACCCATCTTAAGCTCTGACCACACCGCTATGAACCTTTCACCATCACCAAGGGTATGGATGACAATGCTTCTAAGCTAATTATCACCCCATTCCTTGGCTTGCACCCATTTTTCAATGTGGACCACCTTTGGCCATGCTTTCCACCATGATTGTAGACATCAGTAATTGTAGGGAAACTAACACTGACATAAATAAACCTATATTACATTTAACAGGACACAATTGATCAGGTCATGGACACACAGATTAAGAGCACTCACCAATAGAGTGTCTAATTGTATCGAGTCATCAAAGCAGGCTAGTTTCTGCACCAAGGAAAGTGGCTCACTAGGGGTCGAGTTCAACGGAACTTTCCCCAACTCATGGAGGCACTCAATGAAATGAATTCCATCGATTCCTAAGGAGACAAAACTGATATAGGTGGATATCAGTGGCCACCACCTATTCCACTAGTTGATATCACAATTTTCCTATTTTGGTAGTTTTCAAGTCCTAAATTTTCGAAGCCATTATGAGTACTTAAACGACAATTTTTGGGGAAATTGACTTACAAGTGATATAAAATTCCTTCAATAGACATAAATTTTCTTTGAAAGTCAGAAAATGTACTCTTTATAGACCTTTCCAACAAGATATAGTGAATGCCAAATGGAGATCATATGTCAAAGTCACAACCTGAAGAAGTAGATGTTCCAAATTACACCTTCGGGGCCCATAAGCCTTTGGTGCTACATCTCCTAGAGTTAGGTTTTTGGATGTGTAGGTTGTCTCATTGTTTGTTCATAATAAAGAGGCCTCATATCCTCATTGTAACACAATTCAGAAGGGAATAACCATCACATCTCTTCTTAGATATAAGCTACCACCATTCAAGCTAGTTTGTTTTCATTGGGCGTGTATACAATTTTAGAATTTTCTATTTATTAATTGAAGTTGAGTTTCATTGTATCTCCTTGTTTTGGATTTAAATCAATATTTTATTTTTTTCCCTCCATAAATTTATATCTATATATATATATATATATATATATAGTAAAACTGTATGAATATATGTGAAGAGTGATAATTTATGTCTTTACCGAAATTCATAACTTATTATTAATACATATTTATAATTACATATAATTGTAACTTATTAGCGAATGGTCATTATATTATATATTATTTCTAATATTATTACGTATATTATATATTCAAATTGAAAATATTGATAATATCATTATTAAAATTATATTCATAATAACTTCTTTTTTTCCCAAGAAAGAAATCAACCTCGCTCATAACCGAAAGGCTAGAGTGAGGTTTTTGGTATACTTGCTTGTCTCTCTCTAAGCCAAAGGGCTAGAATGAGGTTTTTTATACTAGGCCAATCCACAATTATATTTTAATAGGCTCGGGCTAAAATTTCATGTAATAAAATTTAATAATGGCAAAATAAGACCACGATTAAGGGGCACTTATTCGAAGTTGATTGTTGGGAAAATATATCCTAGTGGGCATTACTCAATATGTGCTTATGGGTAAGGAAAATTAGCAAAGACTAAGGCCAAGGCATTAAAGAGGAAAAAAGTATTTTTGGTACAGTTATTTATGAAAATAAAGGAAATTGGGATAAAAGGAAGGTATAAGGTCACATGTTGCTTGTGAGGAGGAAAATGAAGGAAAATAATGGAAAATGAAGAAAATAGTGGAATAATTGATAAAAAGGATTATGAGGATCAGTTGGTACCTTTTTTCAGTTCAATTTTGGATTTCTCTCATTATTATAGGGCGAAAACGCGAAGTTGGGAAACACTTTTTGGCATGAGATAGAATTTGGGAGGATTTTTTAATTTCTCGGCCGAGAAAAAAAGTCAACTAAATTTCTCGGCCCCGAGAGATTTTAAATATTTCGAATTTTCTCGGACGAGAGTTTTGAAAACTCTCGGCCGAGAGTTGTGTCACAAGAAAAACTCTCAGCCGAGAGTTTGCGGCCGAGAGTTTGCGCAATAAAACTCTCGGCTGAGAGTTTTTCTAACTCTCGGCCGAGAGTTTTATTGCGCAAACTCTCGGCCGCAAACTCTCGGCCGAGAGTTTTTAAAACTTTCGGCCGAGAGTTTTCCCGCGTTAAATTAGTTTAAATTTCTCGGTCGAGAGTTTTAAAAATTTCTCGGCCGAGAGTTTTAATAAGTTTCCCGGTCAACAAAAAACTCGAAGCCTCTGCCGGTTTTGAAGACACACAACTTTGGAGGCGAGAACACACACAAAAACAAAATGTTATATGTCGAACCAGTACCATTAGATTCGTCTCTAAATCTAGTTTTTGATGATGTGAGATTTATGGAGTTTCATTAAAAAATGCAATTTTTTATTAATTTTTTACTAAACTATGTCACTATGGAATTTCATTGTTCGAAAAATTGCACTGAATGAAAATTCAATAACTTTCAAACGAGGACACCAAAAAATTTAAAAAAATCATAGTGCACTTCCTCTCCCTGTCTACTTTAAAAGGGTACTCTCATTTTTCTTATTGACGGTCACATTGAAAAGAAAATCAAAGGATAATAAAGTGTACTGAAACATCACTGTTTTTTTGTCTTCGTCCATTTCAAAAAAATAATAAAAAATAGTGATTTGATCCGAAAATTACCAAAAAATAGTCAGTGCACTAGTGCAATATATGCAGATTATGATGCTATGGTTTTTTTCCAAAAAATGAATGACCTTCCCTAAAAAAAGTAAAGGATAATAAAGTGACTATTTATGTTTGCCTGAAAATTTCAATTATATGCAGTTAGTAAACAACAAATTTACCCCTCTATATGTCAATATTTTTTTTTTTTTTAAATATCGGTATGGAGGTAAGACAATTCTCTACAATTCTTGTTTTTATGTCAAAGCATAATTTGCGATAAAAATATGAGTTCAGTGGAGTTGAAGTTGAAAAACACAGAAAATTACAATTTTCAATGTCAAAAAAAAGGCAAAAGTGTTTCCCAACTTCACATTTTCACCCTATATCTCTCACACTCTTGGATACTTTGAGTTTTCTTGGAGCATTCCAGCATTGAGCGAAGAAAGAGGAAACCACGGAAAGGAAGGAGAAGGAAAGGAAAGCAAAGCAAATATCAAAGAGAAAGGAAGAGAAGGATCTAGCAGCTTTAGGAGGAATACTTGCAAGTAACATATTGCATGTATGATTTCTGAGCTAGTTTGGACATTCATGGATTATGCATGTTGGTATTTGGTTCTCTTGTTGTCGGTGGCATGGTATTGCCGAGTTTTACAATGGTTTTGAGCCCTAGATTTCCTTTTTATGGATGCCACAGTGTTTTGGGATTATGATCTTGGTTTTTAGGTTTGGAATTTCCATATATATTTCATAATCCAGGGTGGAGGTGATGTCAAGGAAAATTTTCCAAAGGCCTAGGAATCCATTGATCGGTTTTGGAGGGATATACGTTAAAGCCTAAGGGTGGTGTCTTGGTTTAGGGCCTACTGTTTTGATATTTAGATTGTGGTAAAGCCTGAGAGAGAGGGAGATGGAAAATTTTTCAAGGATAGTGATGGATTTCCGGATGGAATTCCAAGCTCGATTAAGTTTTGTGATCGGAGCATCGATTTTGGTGTGATCATGGTATGGTGAGGGTGGAGGTGGTTTAACAGCTAGATTCCCTTTGTTGTTTTTGGATTTTTTTATCCATGAGATCTCAAATTAACGATTGGAATATGGAATGTAGGTGACTAGGCGAAAGAGATTTGGTTGAGTCGTGTCTATGATCGGGTGGTACATGGAAGTCCCAAACCTGGTCAGTTGTTTCCTATGATTAAAAAAAGCTAATTTGTATTACTTTTTTAATTATTAATGTGAGGATTTAATGGCTATTATATTATTTTTATTTCCATGGTTTTATGTTGGTTATAACCTTGGTTAAATTATTGGTTCATGTCATATTTATTTCATGTATTTTCTTGTAAATTTTAATATAATGGATGCAATACCTAATAGATGTCATATCAGTTCAAGGAAGAGGGTGCTAATCCTTATTGTAATGTCTCTCAAGGGTTTTTTTATTCATTTTTGTTGTGTCCTGTATCCTAGACTTATAGATTACATTCATGACAATTTTTTGATAGAATATCAATCCTAGTTGGGGATGGTCAAGGCTAGTAATGGATTTAGTTTTTGGTTATTTGGCATTTTCGCCATGTGTTTGATAAAATTTTAAAGCTACAGGAAGTTCTGGGCATTGTCGAGAATTATGGGCTTAAAAATATCCTTAATTCTCATAGACACAGGCACAATCATGGGTAAAACAGTCAATGGACGCACGCATGACTATGTGTTTGGAGCGTCTAGAGCCTCCCGGACACACCCTTTCCCATATCAAGGAAGTGTCCAATGGTTTTCTTCATTAAAAGTTAGTGGTACATAGGGACAAGTCAGCTTGATGACTGGGATAGCCTATGGGGGTCTTGTAGAAAGTGCAGGGAGTTTGTGTTATAGTTTTCCACATCGATTCCACTTCCTTAAAGTCTCCAAGGAGGTCAAGTCTTCTCTTAACTACTGTTACTGTGAATTCTAATCGCAAGCATACGAAAAAAACTCACTTTAGTTATGCATAAAAAATACCCCTAACATCAAATATGGTTGTCAATTTCCTTAAATCTGCACTTAGTGATCAGAATAAATGCTAGAGAAATCCATATATATGCAGCTAAAGATGTTAAACAACAAATAATAAACAAGATTTTCTCCATGCATCCAATGAACAAGACAATATTTTAAAAAAAAAATTGTATTATGACACTTGGGAAAGGAACATGGAGAGATATTACGAGTCCCCCTCAATGGGATGGGTTCTTGAATTTCCATTAGGGGAATTTTGAGGTCTAAAATGGGCCTCCTAAAGAAATAATAAAATAATAGCTAAACCAATAAAATAATGTTTAGGAATTTGCAATTCACTTTTTGCACCAAAATCCATTTAACCATGGTTAAATTCAATTCAAAAGTTGTACCAAAATAAAATTAATAAAAAAATGGTAATGATGTGACTATAAATAAGAATGAATTTTTCAAGAAAAATTCATTATCATCAAACAACTATTGCATTTGTCCTTTGTACTTAAATATATTAAAATAAAATATAAATTCATAAATTATTAATTATATAATATACTATTAATTAAATTTTATATTATTTAAAGTATATAATAATATATATATATATATATATATATATATATATATATATATATATATATATATATATATATTATGTATGAATTTTGTATTATATATTGAATTGATTTGATTTATAACATAAGAAGAAATTATATATAATATATATTCTATATCATTTAAATTATTTTTCAAAATATTATATATACTAATATGATATAATCATAATAATATGAATTGAGTTGTATTTAAAATTAAAGAAAAAAGGGTATTGAAATAAATTTAATTTATTTTTATAAGTATAATATAAGATTTATATACATTGAAATTTAATTTTTTTTTGCCTCAAACTATTTTGAACTTAATATATCTTTTTTCAACATAAAAAACTAATATACTTTTTTTCATCATACAAAACTAAAATGACTTCTTCTATTTTTAATTTTAATATGTTTGTATTGTTATTAATATTATAATAATTATTATTATAAATTTGATTTATCCTAAAATTACTTGGTTACATTTTTATTTATTTTGATTTCATATGTATAATATATATATAGATATTAACTTATAATTAATTTGAATTTGTAATTTTAAATAAACTGTGATGAATATATAATTTAAAAATAAATATATAAAGGTACACATAAGGTGCACATTCCATCACATAAAATAAAATAGATATTTAAAACCAAAACACAGAGATAGATTTAAGGTACACATAAGGTATACATATTTTAAGAAAGAAAAGCCACCTACCTTTGACAAAGAGATTGTTATGCAACCAACTCACAAAATAGAAGATAAGATAGATCACGACTTTGAAATCAACCTCTTTGAGGGGGGAACCTCTTTTACATTAAATAAATGAAAAATTCATGGATGATACAAACGAAAAAACCTACCTTCTATATATAGGATTGTAAGGTGTCACAATATAACAATATGGGGATCACATGGGTACAATAATAACAATAATCAGGCTACACCTATGGGATATAATAATAACAATATGGGGACTACATGGGAATAACAATAACAATAATGAGGCTACACTAATAATAATAAGGGCTACACTAGTATTATGGGGACCTAAAATGCCCATATCCTTCAAACAAGTGTTGTCCCTAGTGCTTGAGTAGTTCTGGATGCTTATGTAATTCTCATCCTCCCATGTCGAATGTTCAATGGGTATGTTTGAGATAATAATAATAATATGGGGACTACATGTGTATAAAAATAACAATAATGTAATAAGGGTCTACACTAGTATTATGGGGACCTAACAGAGATGACAAAATCAAAGGATGTAGAGGCATGGTGGCTTAGTATGAGGAAGTTCTTCAGGTTGCATGATTATTCCAAAAATATGAAAGCCATAATAGCCACATTCAGTCTTAAAGGTAAAGAAGACATTCGGTGGGAAGATGTGAAGAATGTTAGGGGTATTTATGAGGAGGAACTAATTTAGAGTGAGTTTAAGAGGTTATTTCAGAAGAAGTATCTTTCAGAAAGGTAATATAATGTTAGAGCTAAGGATTTTTATGAGTTGCAGATGGGTTCCATGAAAAATTATGAGTATACTAACAGGTTTTTGGATTTTTTAAGATATTTCCTTACCGCAAGGAGGAGGAGGCGAAGGTTCAAAGATTCATCAGTTGGTTTCTAGTAGGCTACAGAGACTGGATTGAGTTCGGTGAGCCTAGATCATTGGAGGAGGCCATTCAAAAGCTAAAGCATTTTTAAAAGAATTCAAAATGAAAACTTGAGCCTAAATTTGATTTGAAATGAAATGATAAAGCTAAAGGAAGATAGCCATAAAAACGGGAAAGACAGAAGGATGCAAGTGAAAAGGAAAATGTGGCTCCTTACAAGAATTTAAATGCAACTAGGAAGGAAGTTGGAGAGTAGCATAATAGAAGTGATGGTAGAGAATAGTTGTACTATTGTATATGTGGCAAGGATCATTAAAAAAGGGATTGCATGTAGTATTAGGGTGGTAGACCACATATATATAATGCACAGGAGGCACTGACACTTGGGGATGTTGGTCATAGAATTCCTCGAATATCTATAATTGTGGACAATAGGTAGGTATATCATCAGGCTTCTATCATTGAGATGGATGGTTGTTGAGGAGGTAAATCCCCTCTGCAGAGAGAGGCGATCCCACTAGCCCTATATTGGGTCTAGCAAAAATCGAATCACGCAATGACGTTGGTTCCTAGTTACAAGAAAGACAAAGATCGTGATAAGTAGCCTACCTCGAATCCCACGTTGTTGTTATCGATGAAGAAGCGGTGCTCCTCATCCCTAGCTTGACAGATCACAATACTTCCATTCGTCACATCCGGACACCTGTACACACGCAGAGAAATGACGACATACAACGTAATACTTAAATCATGTAACTATATATCAGTCAGAGAAGATATAACTCGTTGCATCACATAAAAGAGTAAACACAAGAGTGGAACCATAATCAGAGTCTCTTATATTATGAATGACAAAAGGGAGATACAATCAAATGCTCTGACGCTATGATCTTCCTTCAATGGGGCTTGTAGTGGAGCGTGTCTCAAAAAATCCTGTCGAGAATCTGGATGAAGCTCTCTCTTTTATAGGGTTCTCTTCGGCTCTGCTCTCAATAGTTGCCCAGCTATAGTTTCCTTCCTACCAGTTCAACTAGAAATCATTCAGCCAGCTTGTAAATGGAGAGGGCAGGCTTTTATAGATGGAGGAAGGGAAGTTGGGATCCCTATAATCATGGGATAGATCCTATCTCTTAGGAACGTTCCATGAGAGGTGGAAAACCACTTCCTATACATGGAGATGTGAAGCCAAACCACTCAAATTATTTTGATGATTCATTCTGGAGTTTTTTAGAATCAAACTTCTGCGATTTATTTTTAAGAAACATCCCTTAATAAGCTTGGTGCGAGTGAAACACAGGGACAGAGCATTAGTTGGCATGCCCTCTACTATGGATTTCCCCCATTGGCACGAGGGATGAACTTGCTAGTCACGCCAAGTCTAGGAAGGAGGATGCCATGAAGGTGTTTTCAAGAAATTTTACTATTCACAAGTCACGGGAATAGTCCTTCAATGTACAATATGAGGGATTTCCTTATGCAGGAGGATGCCATGAAGGTGTTTTCAAGAAATTTTACTATTCACAAGTCACGTGAATAGTCCTTCAATGTACAAGATGAGGGATTTCATGGACAGTGACAAAATGCTATGTAACAGATGCCCCCTAAAGCATGAGGTCCGAGAGAGAGGGAGGGGTCAAATGCTTTATGAGAACACGCCCAACTGAAAACACTGCCATTGGAAGACCTGCAAATACAAATACAACTAATATCTTTGATACATGATATGTGGTATGGGCGCAACCATCCATAATACAGTGTAAAAAAACTGGGATCCAAGGTATGGACGCAGCCATCCAGCAAAGAAGGATCAACAAATAGACTCAGGTATGGTCATAGCCATCCAATCAAATGAGTCATGTAATCAATCATGATAATCCACAAGGAATCCGCAGCCCAAATTTTATCAGACAAGATCCAGGGTCTTGCGCTCCATCTCAACCCGAACAGAGTACAAGTCTGAGCATGCGAATAAGTGAGTTGAATTCAAACATGCAAGAACATCGTCTAATTACCAGCCAATAATTAAATTTGTTAACAAATGCAAGAGGAACCACCAATAATGATGATGGCTATCAAGGTACAAAAGGTACAAACCACGGAATGTGAAAAGTGAGCTGGTGTCGAACACCTGTAGAATCATTCGATCGAAGGCCAACAATGAAAACCTTGCATCGAAATGCGAAGGACCTGCCATTGAGGCAGAAAGGCTCTAAGGTACCTGAAGGGAGTCTCTAGATCAGCTTCTTGGATAATGAGCTAAAGTCGACAGGAAGTGACCTTGATCGAAGGTGGGCCATAGTGTTTCCCACATCATCGACACGAAACAGAGGAACATGATGTTTGTGAATCAAGATCAAGGAGAATCAGAGGGAGGTTGAAAACTGCAGAGGCCAACTTCTCTTGAATATATCGGTAGCACGACACTGGATTTGGTAGTATTTGACAACAAAGGATCTGAGGTCATGATGATGTGGAAAAGAGAAGATGAGCGGTCAAAAGAGATTACCCAAACCCACGGAGGCAAGCAGATAATGAGATGAAATGTCCCCAACCCGACACGAATGCAGACAAGTGCCATGTTCAAGAGTGACATACTGCCGACATGACGATGATACTGGTTCCATTTTCCCCCACCATTTATGGTGAGTACCCTAATTATTTTTGGAAACAAGCTTGAAGGGGATAGCATATGCTTGCGATATAAGTTTTTCCTTCAGGAAAATCCAACCTAGTACATTTAACGAGCCCTAGGAAGGAGGAACTTGAGTAACGTCATTACGACGGAGTCCGATGTCATCAATTTTTAACGAGTCTAACAAAAGAATAACTTGGTGTCTTTTCATGTTTAAAGACAACAGAAAAGAAAACTCTAGTAGTCCCTTTTCGTAGATAGTCCCTCAGATCCGAAAAGGTAGAAAACTATGTCTGAGAGAACCTCCTAGTCACGATTTATTCCTATTTCGTAAATAATCTGTCCCAGCCCGAAAAAGGGGTAAACGTATACTGGGTAGATATCGCTTCGCATCCATTTAACGAGTTCAAAACAACAAGCGTCTCGGCAATATTTTCAATTTTAGAGAGTCAGAAAAGAGCTTAAAGGTGACTCCTCCTAGAGGAACGAGTGGTATAAAGGGCAACAGCTAGTTCCGGTAATGGTGGAACTACTCATAACAAATAAAGGTCAAGAAGATGGCTAACAATACCACTCATCGTAGCAGTTCCTCAGGATTGGGTAAAACAATCAAGTGAAGGCATATGATTGGCCAAGAAGATGGGGACAATGGGATGAGAAAACCAAGGTTCATATGGAAAGCAGGCTGATAAAATGGCAATCACGAGAGGTAAAATGGGAATGGTTTCATTTTTACACAAGCTTGAAATCAATAAAATCTTCTTGAAGTTGGTTTCATTTTTACACAAGCTTGAAACAGAAACAAAAAATGCTTGAAAAATTAAGCATGTCCCCAACATGGTGACTCAATTTGAGGTACATGCCCCCCAAGCTTTAGTCCCTGCACCTGAGTAAACAAATGGAGGGAGTGAAGGTTCAGTTACGAGATCAAGAGAAAGACTTGACTGGGATTTTACGAGATCTTATCAAAGACTCGAATTGAATAGGAAAGTGTTTCATTGTTTTAACGAGGTTGACACATTAAAAGAACTATCCTCAGCTCCAATGACCTTGTTTCATTTTTTAAGGAGCTTGATACAAGAAAAAGAACACTGCTTCGAACACCTTGTTTCATTTTTTAATGAGCTTGACACAAGAAAATGAACTCTGCTTCAACAACCTTGTTTCATTTTTTAGGGAGCTTGACACAAGACAAGGAACTATGCTCCAAAGAGCTTGTTTCATTTTTTAAGGAGCTTGACATAAGAAAACAAACTCTGCTCCGACAAACTTTTTTCATTTTTTTTGGAGCTTCACATAATACAAGGAACTATGCTCCGACAACCTTGTTTCATTTTTTAAGGAGCTTGACACAAAAAAATGAACTATGCTCCGACCAACTTGTTTCATTTTTTTAAGGAGCTTGACACAGGTAGATGAACCATGCTCCGACAGACCTCATCATAATGAATAAGAATTCATAGCTTCCAAGGGTTTCCCGTCCGATGGAAGGAAAACATCTTGGAAGTCTGGACCCAATGCCCCCACCACACGATGTACAACGACACTATCACTGAATATGGGCATAGGACAGGTAGCCACATAATTGACATGTGGCGAGAATGACACAATCGGCAGATAAAGATCTGGCAGGGATGATGGTGGACTAGCTGCCATATCCAAACCAAAGAACGCAAGTTGATCGATGGTCATGATCCGACCTTGGTGCATAAAACACATCACACGAAAGAGGGAGGAGACAAGCACTCCCATGGCATACGTATAATCATGGCCCAAGAGTAAATTAAATTCCAAGGGGCCAGGAACAACAATCACATCCATATGGACAGTTTTCCCTCCCAAAGTAACAAGAAACTTTGGAAGGATCCCTAACAGTTTACTAGTACCTCTGTTAAATGCCAACAGATTCTGCATAACAGGCACAAGTGGCGGCGAACTGAAATATTTCCAAGTAGTTGAGGATAAAATACTAACATAAGCGCCTTCTTCTATAATGGTTCTGGGTACGACCAGATGGAAGGCGTGTACCATGATCTCAAAGGGAACATAAGAAGGAATATGATAACCTGTGAATCGACCCCAATCGAAGGAAGTGACCAAACTACTTGGAGGGGCTACCATCGAACCGAGATGGTCTTCCCTTGGTGTTATAGGAGAAAAATGACCATCCTCTTCGACCTCCATCATGGAGGCAGAAGGAGTATCCTCCGAGACCTCCATCATGGGAGGCAGAGGAGTAGCTTCCAAAGGTTAAGGGACGGGAGAGTCTTTCTCCAAGTCCGAGGAATCTGAAGAAACAAGAAGAACCTATGGGATGTGAGATCTACCCTTAACAGAAAATACCTGGTGCACCATAGACGGGGCTAGCTCAACCGATCCCACAACCAACATTTGGTTAGGAATGGATTCATGATGGTGAATTTCCGTGGGAGCGGGATCAAGCAAGGATGACTCTTGACTGGTCGTTGAATCAACTGGTGAAGGACTCAAAGAAAGTTGTTCGGAACCAGCCAGAAGGCATGGTGTAGAAATAGTCGAGTTGTCCAAAACTCCCTTGGATTCATCCATATATGTACAAAGGTGAATGGCATAGTGCCCTCCACACAACTTACAGGGATTGGCAAGATTACCCTACTTCTTAGGAGCTTTACCAGCACTAGCTAAAAACATGCCCCCAACCTGACTCCTGGAGGCCAAAGGCAAAGGCACCTTTGGAATGCCAGGGAAATCTCGAAGAATATGGTTCACCTGGCACAACATTCAAGGGAACTTAACTTTCCACGGAGGGTTGGAAGGTTCATCGAAAGCAGGTGTTTTAGAAGCAACAGCTGTAGAATTAGCCTCTCGCTTATCTGACTTCTTATTCTTAGTCTTCTTCTTCTTCTTCTTGACCACATAGGTACTAGAATCCAAACTTTCACCAGGCGAAGTAGAAGATGAGGACAAATAAACAGGTGAAGAAGGGGAGAGGTCCACCTTCGAATCAACATGGCGTTGCTCAGGCGGTGGAGTGGATGGTATGGTAGCCGAATCACTTGAGACCACAGAGGTTGGAAACAACCAAACAGGAAAACCAATAGTTAACCCAGGGAGGGATAACGTGGCCATATAAGGAGCACGAATATTTCCTGAAGCAGGAAAAGGACTAGGGCTCCCTTCAGAGTGGACTCCTTGACTGGAAAACTCCGGAAAAGTTTCCATTGGTAATGACCTTGAACTAAAACACTAAGGACAAAAATTCTAACCAGGAATATTTCGTGGGCAATTAATTTTTAAGACATTGAAACTAGACACTGTTGTTTCATATTTTAAGAGTCGAGAAACAAGCAAAAGGTGACTCTATTGCTTTCAGGTTGGACACGAGCTTAAAAGGACAAGAGCTCGATGATCTTTTCAGTTAAAAGATTCAGTAAAGATAAGAGTGAATGCTCTGGTAATCTAGCTAAATGGGTGTACCGGATATCTGTGAACTGCCATATACACCTTGGTAAAAATGAAAAATAAATCAACCAAGGACTTAACGTACGTGCAGGTATTCTCTTCGAATGTCGTGTTCAGTGTATCATAGGTAAAAGGCAGTGGACTCGGCTTCCTATGGATAAATGGTTTGAAACCTAATGGGGTCTCCCTTTATATACGCGATGGTATGGGGAGCACAATTCTATACTAATGTTGTTTGTAGCTAGGTGGCGAGCGACAACTACTAGGCTTAAAGACGCTAAAACACATCTCTACCTTTGAGTACTAGATGTTTTGTTAATGTTTCAATGTTGCCTTAGGTTAATTCAGTAAATTTTAAAGTCTATCTTCAATTTACGTTTCAATTTCAAGGCCCTATTGAATTTCGGATCTCATAAAACCTCTAAATGCAAACTACATGCCACAAAATGTCATTTTGTTCAATGAAGAGCTATCTATGGGAGAGTTGAGAGCTTTCAAATGACAACAAAACGAACACAAAAAAACATCCACTATTGTTTCCGATGCAAGCTAATGAAACTAGAAAACTTCTCTCTGGAGTTATATAACACAAGCGATGTGAAAGAGCTTTCAATTTTCACTAAGCCAATCAAAATGAGAAATATTTTGTTTTTGTATTTTTCAATATATTAGAGCAAACGCGCTAAATGAATGAAAAACTAATGAAAACACCAACTCGAGAAATGACAAAGAGAGAGCTGAGGCAAACAAGTTCACTCAATTCGAATGCATACAATCAAGACTTAAACCGATGACGAAATCCCTCAAAGTGAAGAAGAATCTCGAAAGAGACTAAAAAAAACCATGTAATCTAGACTTGGAGTAACACAAAGCAAAATCGAACGAAAGAAAGGATAATAACTCAATTAACATAATGATTCGATGGGATTGAACAAGACGAATGCAGAGAAGCAAAAATAAACTTGACCGGGCACGAAAGGACCCAAAACTCCAATGGGAGGCTCAGCACACTGAAGCACCTAGAAGCCCTAGGGCTAGAATGAAAAACTGATAGTAAAGGGCAAACAACTGCAGGACAAGGGCCAAACACAGCAAGAAATGACTTCAAGGCACCCAATCAATCAGAAAAATGACACCAGGACCAAAACTCAAGCTTAGAGAGCCCAAAATCAAGCAAACCCTAACACCAAGCAGAGTTGGCGTGCATGTTTGGCTATAATATGCACCAACAAGGCATTGGCATGGGGGCCTAACTAGCAACAAGCGCCAGCTGGCGCGGCTGTCAAGAGCAAAACCGGGCCAATCAAGTTTACCCTAGAAAAATAATGAAAATGGACAAACAGAGACTAGATTTGATCTTTTGGTGGCTGAACAGGGGTTTAACACCAAGGAAGGTGAACCAGAAAAGAAAATAAATCAATCAAAAGCCAAAAAACAACCCAAAGGAGGAAGGACTAACTCCCACTGACTCCCTAGTGGAGTCGCCAAATTGTTGAGGAGGTAAATCCCCTCTGTGGACAGAGGTGATCCCACTAGCCCTAGATTTGGTTTAGCAACAATCGAATCACGTAATGATGTTGGTTCCTAGTTACAAGAAAGAACAAGATTGTGATAAATAGCCTACCTTGAATCCCACGCTGCTGTTGTCGATGAAGAAGTGGTGCTCCTTGTCCCTAGCTTGACAGATCAAAATCCTTCCATTCGTCACATCCAGACACCTATACACATGCAGATAAACAACGACATACAACACAATACTTAAAGCATGTAACTATATATCATTCAGAGAAGATATAACTCGCTGCATCACATAAAAGTGTAAACACAAGAGTGGAACCAAAATCAGAGTCGCATATATTATGAATGACAAAAGGGAGATTACAACCAAATGCTCTGATGCTATGATCTTCCTTCAATGGGGCTTGCAGCGGAGCGTGTCTCAACAAAGCCTGTCGGCAATCTGGATGAAGCTCTCCCTCTTACGGGGTTCGCTTTGGCTCTGCTCTCAATAGTTGCCCAGGTATAGTTTCCTTCCTACGAGTTCAGCTAGCAAGCATTTAGCTAGCTTGTAAATGGAGAGGGCAAACTTTTATAGATGGAGGAAGGGAAGTTGGGATCCCTATAATCATGGGATAGGTCCTATCGCTTAGGAAGGTTCCATGAGAGGTGGAAAACCACTTCCTATACATGGAGATCCGGAGCCAAACCACTCAACTTCTTTTGATTATTCATTCTAGAGTTTGTTCGAATCAAACTTCTACCATTTATTTTTAAAAAACATCCCTTAATAAGCTTGGTGCAAGTGAAACACAGGGACAAAGCGCCAGTTGGTGCGCCCTCTAGTGTGGATTTCCCCCATTGGCGCGAGGGATGAACTTGCTAGTCACGCCAAGGCTAAAACATCTGTTTTTAGGGTTTTTTAGAGGAAATGTTCTTCAAGAGAATGTTTTTCCTTATGCAGGAGGATTCCATGAAGGTGTTTTTAGGACATTTTACTATTCATAGGTCACAGGAATAGTCCGCCAATGTACGAGATGAGGGATTGCAGGGACGGTGAAATAATGTTGTGTAACAATGGTAAGCTTTGTGATCAAGTCTTTTCTAGTTTGATTGATCCTAGATATATTTATAGTTATATTAATTCTGACGTGGTGGATAAGTGTGGTTTGAGAAAAGAAGTGCATGTAGAATCTTGGTTAGTGAAGTTCGCTACATGTAAAAGGGAAGAAGTTCATAATTGGATACAAGCTTGTGCATTTGAGCTAAATGGTATGCTTACAACATCAAAATTGAACATATTTACATTGGGATCATATAGCGTGCTATTGGGTATGGATCGGTTATATATTCACAAGACCAAGGTGGATTTTTATGACAATCCATTAAGTGCTTGGATGATAATGGAGAACAAAGAGTCTTACAGGGAAAGATGAAAGGCACAATGGTTAGGATGGTGGTAACTATGCAGGCCAAGTGCAATAACATGAAAGGGTATGTGTTATTTGCGGTACATATCTCTAACGAAAAAGGTAAGGAAGTTGAGTATGAAGATGTTTTGAGAAGGTATCCACTTCTACAATAGTTTTGGGATTTATTTCTCGGAGAGATTTCATAGTTTCCACCTCACAAGAAAGTAGACTTTTCTATCGAGTTGGTGCTAGGGGCGGCACCAAAATCAAAGGTACCTTATAGGATGAGCACACCTGAGTTGTTAGAGTTAAAGTTGCAGATGAAAGAGATTCTTGATAAGGGTTACATTAGGCCAAGTGTATTTCCATGGGGCACACCAATGTTGTTCATGAAGAATAATGATGGCACTCTCATATTGTGCATTCATTACAGGCAGTTAAACAAATTTCCCATCAAGAATATGTACCCATTACTGAGGATTGACGACATGTTTGATCAGCTGAAGGGAGCAACATTTTTACCTCTAAGATTGACTTGAGATCAGGATATAATCAGGTACACATCAAAGAGGAGGACATCTACAAGGAAAATTTCTGGACCATGTATGATAATTATGAGTTTGTTGTAGTTCCATTTGGTTTGACTAATTCTTCAACTACATTTATGTGTTTGATGAATGTTGTCTTGTGTCCTTATATAGACAAGTTCGTGACTGTATTCATTGATTACATATCAGTATATTCTATGAATGAATAAGAAAATCCCAATCATTTGGCAGCAATGTTGATATTGTTGAGAGAGCATTAGTTATATGCTAAGCTCAACAAATGTAGTTTCTTTCAGACTGAGTTACATTAATTGGGACATGTTTTATCAAAGGAGGGCATAATAGTGGATCCATAAAAGATAAGAGCTATCATTGAATGGGAAGCTCCTAGAAATGTAGATGAGATGAGGTATTTCACGGTATGGGAAGGCTATTATATGAGGTTCATAGAGAACTTCTCATAGATTGCGTATCTGATTACATCATTGTAGAGGAAAGGTAATAATTTTGAGTGGACGAAGGAGTGTGAGATTAGTTCTGAACAGCTTAAGCAATTGTTAACACATCCTCTAGTGTTAAAGATCATAGATCTAAACAAATATTTTGTAGTATTTACATATGCTTTCAATCAAGGGCTTGGTGGAGTCCTTATGTAGGATAGACAAGTGGTATCATACGAGTCAGAAAAACTCATTGAGAAGGAAAAAAACTATCTAATGCATGATCATGATCTAGCAATGATCATAAATGCATTGAAGATGTAGAGGTACTATCTTCTTGGCATGAATTTTGTACTGATGGGTGATCACAATGGGTTGAGGTACTTGTTTGACTAGCCAAATCTGAATGCCGGGAAAGATAGATTGTTGACTACGATCAGGTTTTATTTTGATATCAAATACATCAAAGGTAAAGAGAATAGGGTTTTATCTTCTCTTAGCAGGCGGATACAAGTACATCACATTGCAACTATGAGCTCCTACGGGACATATTCACATGATAGTATCTCGCAGTAAAGTCAACATGATGTCAGGTAAATGGAGCTTACACACAGATTGCAACAGAGTACATGTGCAAGTACAGGTATAGGTACATGTAGTGGTAGATGTATAAGTATAGGTGCATGTGTACAAGATGTGGAATATCGTCTCATGACAGATGTATTGGTTAGGTTTAGAGATAGGATTTATGTGCTAGACAGTGGTGAGCTCAAGAAGGTGAAATTTATGCAGTTTCATGTGAAACCATATTCAGGTCACCCAAGCTAGCAGAAGACATCGACTGCAATGAAGAGATTCTATTATTGGTCAAATCTGAGGAAGGATGTAGCAGAGTTCGTGACTATATCTTTGGATTGTTAGAAGGCAAATGCGAAATGTAAGCCTCCAGGTGGACTACTATAGCCTATTTTGATTCTAGAATTGAAATGGGAGGTCATTTCCATGGAATTTATCACAGTTTTTCCAAGGAAATTTATACAATATGATTCTATCATAGTTGTTGTGGACAGAATGACAAAGGTAGCACATTGATCCAGTGAAGACTACATATTTATCTAGCGATGTAGCACAGGTGTTCATTATAGATGTGGTTATATTGCATGATGTTCCAAAGAATATTATGTCAGACAGGGATGCAAATTTCACTTCCATGTTTAGGGAGTCGTTTGCAGGTTCTGCACAGAGTTAACCTTCAACAAAACTTATCATCTGCAAATAGATGTACAGAATGAGAGGGCCAATAGGTTCTTGGAGGACATGTTGAGGATGTATGTGATGCATCAACAACTGAATTCGGAAGAGTATCTAACATTGGTCGATTTTGCATACAAAAATGGGTATCAAGGGTCATTGGGGATGAGTCCCTTTAAGGCACTATATTGGAGGATTTGTAATACTCCCATCAATTGGAGTGATACAATTATCAAGGTGTTGATTAGATTGGACATGTTGACAAACATGGAGTGGGAAATGAAGTTTGTAAAGAAGAATATAAAGGAAGCATAAGAAATAAAAAAGAGTTATTCAGACCATCACAGATTGTTTAAGGAGTTTCAGGTTGGGGATAATGTGTATTTGCACATAAATCCCAGGAAGAGCTCCTTGAGGATTGAATCATGTGCCAATTTGGCACAATGGTATTGGGGGCCTTTTGAGATCATTCAGAGGATTGGACTAGTGGCTTATCGACTTGCACTACCTCCAACAGTGAAAGTCCGTGATGTGTTTCATGTTTCATTACTTAAAAGTTATATAAAGGACATTGATCATGTTATTAATTGGTTTGTATTGCAGATGGAGCAAGAAGGATAATTCTATTCAGAACCTCGATGCATATTGCAATAGAAGAAAACTCATGCTTGGGAACATAGACATCGAGCTGGTTAAAGTGCAATGGAATCACTTTGGTCCTGATGAGGCTACAAGGGAGATGTGGATCATATGCGGCCATGTATTCTTCATTGTTTGTTGGTTGAGGCAAAGTAGTTTTGGTTTGATTTTTGGTATATGTTTTGGTGATCTTTTGGTATATGTATATATGTATATGCATGGAAATACCTCTAGGAGCTAAGTTATAAAGCTCCAATAACTGGTATGGGTGTTATATGGTCACGTTCTCATGATTTTTTCTTTTGAGAAAGTTACTCATTATAAATAGTGCATCGAGATAAGTTGTAAAGCTCAATGAGTAGTATGTTTGATTTTGAGTGGTTTTGCTAATGTGTAGGTTTGTTTTAACATAGAGGACGGCGTTCCCAAAGGGGGAGGGTTATGTAGCTGACACGAGCTAGAAGTCCATGTAATAAAAGTTAATAAAGGAAAAATAAGGTCACAGTTAAGAGACATTTATACCAAGCTGAATGTTGGGAAAATATATCCCAGTGGTGATCACTGGATATGTGTTTATAGCTAAGGAATTAAAGGGGAAAAAACTATTTTTGGCACATCTATTTATGAAAATAAAGGAAATTAGGAGAAAAATAAGGTAAAAGGTCAGAGGTTTCAAGTGAGTAGGAAAATGAAGGAAAAAATGGAAAATAGAGAAAATAGATGCCTAATTGATAAAAAGGATTTTGAGGATCAATTGGTACCTTTTGTTAGTTCATTTTTGGAGCTCTCTCAATATTGCCTCTCTCTCTCACTCTTGGATACTTAAAGTTTCCTTAGAGCATTCCAACATTGAGCCAAGAAAGAGGAAAGCAAGCAAAGGAAGGACAAGGAAAGGAAAGGAAAGCAAGTATCAAGCAAGGAAGAGCAATATCTGGCAGCTTTAGCATGAATACTTTAAGGTAAAATATTGCATGTGTGATTTCCTATCTGGTTTGGACATGCATGGCTTATTCTTGTTGGTATTTGGTTCTCTTGGTGTCGGTGGCATGGTTTTGTTAGGTTTTGACAATGGTTTTCATCCTTGCCTTGCCTTTTTCTGGATTCCATGGTGTGTTGGGATTTTGATGTCAGTTTTGAGCTTTGGAATTTCCAGATAGATTCAGGAATCGAGGATAGAGGTGGTCTCAAGGGAAATTCTCAAAGGCCTTAGAATCCCTTGACAAAATTTGGCGGGATACACAATAAATCCTGAGGTTGGTGTCTCGGTTTAGGGCCTAGTGATCCGGGATTGGATTGCGGTAAAGCCTAACAGACAAGGAAATGGAAAATTCCTCAAGGATAGTGATGGATTATGAATGGAATTCTAATGTCGATTTTTTTTTGTGATTGGCACACCAGTTTTGGTACGACCAAAGTATGGTGAGGGTGAAGGTGGTTTAACCTCTGGATTCCCTTAGTTGTTTTTGGATTGGTTTATCCACAAGATCCTGCATTCATGCTTGGAATATAGAACGGGTGTGACTGGTTGAAGAGAAATTTTGATTAGCCATGTCTATTGTTGGGTGGTATGTGGAAGTCTTGATCCTCATCAGTTGTTGCCTATGATTAATGAAAGGTAAGTTCTCTTGATTTTGTACTTATTAAGTGTGGATTTAATGGTTGTTATCTCACTAGTATTTCCATGGTTTTGTGTTGGTTATAAGCATGTTTAAATGACTGGTTCATGTCATGGTAATTTCATTTATTTTCTTGTAAATGTTAATATAATGGATTCAAGACCTAATTGATGTCATATCAGTTCAAGGAAGAGGGTGATGACCCTTCTTGTAATGTCTCTCAAGATTTTTCAATCATTTGTGCTATGTCCTGTATCCTAGAGTTGTAGATTTCATTCATGCCAAGTGTTTGATAGAATATCAGTCCCAAATGGGGATGTTCAGGCCTAGTCCTGGAGTGAGTTTTTGGTTATTTGGCATTGTTGCCACGTGTTTGATAAATTTTGAAAGCTACAGGGTGTTTTGGGTAGTGTCTGGGATTATGGGATTAAAAAGTGCATTAAATCCTGTGGACACGGGCACAAGTTAGGGTTAAAGATTCCCTAGATGCACGCATGGCTATGATGTGGGAGCATCCAGAGCCTCCCAAATGCACCATTTCCCATATCAATGGAGCATCCAAGGGTTTTCTTCAGTAAAAGTCATTGGGACCCAGGGACAAGTGAGCTTGATGATTGGGATACCCTCTGAGGTTCTTGTAACGGGTGTAGGGAGTCTGTGTTAAGGTTTTCCACATTGATTCCACTTCCTTAAAGTCACCAAGGAGGTTGACTCTGCTCTTAACTGCCCTCAACTCATGTTTACCCATGTTGGCCAGTTACTTGGATAGATGTGAGGATAGGTGTACATTACATATACTCACTTAAGAGTTCACAAGACACTAGACTAATACAACATTATTACTCAATTAAGAGTTCACAAGACATGAAGCCAATAGAATAAAATTCATAGGAACGCAGCGATTACAACATTACTCATTATGTCACTAGCTAATAATTTAAATCTGAGTGAGAAATATAACAACCATTTCGCTTAACCACTAGAGATAACCCCAATTAATTATATTTATTACTTAATTAGAAATTTTTGTTAAAAATTTAGATTTAAATTAAATAACCATAATAATAAAATTATTATTAAAAATTAAATAAAAATTATAATCTCAGAGTTTTCTTTGAAAAAGAATTGTGGAAATTTACTTAACGCTTTAAGGTATTTTGTCGATGGTACAAACCTCATGGAAAAACCTCTTCCCACTTGCAAATAGTACTAGTGTAAACTTATTGACATTAATTATAACACTTACAAAGAGTTAGGCATGAAAAAAGGTAACCAACTTAAAAAAACTCGAACCACTAATACTAATATATCAAAGTTGCTCCAATTTTATTTATACACATCTCTTCATTTATAACACATTCTTACCAGTGAACTAAGCTTAGTGTCTATGAAAAGGAATCATTATTGTTTTCCTTTCCAAGTTCAATATCAAATTTCAATCAATTATTAAAATAAAAGTATATTACACCATGAAATTCAAAAGTCCTATCCTAAGAGCATTATGTTTTAAATAACAAACATCCAAATAACTTATTATTAAAGTGAGATTTATAATATTTAAAAACATATATCTAAAATCAAATTTAAATTTACCTATATTTATTGATTTAGGCAATATATATTAATTTCATATGCCTACAGCTAGACGTGTCAGATTTGTGGCCGCGCGTGTGCTTAACAAGTCTTAGTTTGCTGGGAATGAAGATGTGTTCTCCTACTCGCGAGGGTCCACCAATGTATGAGTGTGTTGAGATGAAGAAGCATGTCAGAGCAACTTCAGTTCTTTCTGGTTGGTCATAGTATTTTTGTTGGTTATAGTATTTTTTGGCATTATTATTATTATTTATTATTATTATTATTATTTTTTTTAATCAGATTTCAGCTAAAAAAAAATGTTGCTTAAATTATGTATTAAATTTTTCTGTGAGGTTTATTATCAGGACAAGGTGAGAAATCTGATCTAGGACTAAGGTTAAATAGATAATAAAGCTCCAATTATTATTATTATTATTTTATTTAATTTCTTATATTCAAAACTTAAATAATAATAATAATAATATAAATAATAATAACAATAACAATAAAATAAATATATTAAAAATAAATAAATATATATTATTTGAATTTAATTCAATATATTTTTTGAAATTAAATTTTTATTTTTATTTATTTATTATTTATTTATTTTAATTTTATTTTATTTATTGATTTACTTTTTAAATAGATAAATTAATTTATTAATTAATTAAATATAAATAAATTAAAATGAAATTAAAAATACATAATAAAAAAATAATGATAAATAAATAAATAATAAGTACTAAATAATAAAGAAAAAATGAATAAATAGATAAATAACAATAATAAGGAACCAAAAACAAAAAGAAGGAAAATGGGATTAGAGGAGAGGAAAAGACGGCCCGAGAAAAAACAGAAGGGAAGAAATCCAATAACTAAGAATGAAGGGTAGGGATCCAACATCTGCTCACACTCCACCCATCATCTCTTTTCGATTTCAATGACGTCCCTAAATTTTTGGTGGTAGAAATGGTCCACCCTCGCAATAACCTCAACATCTTCAATGCAAATGTGATACGTTGTCTTTTCAGCATGCTCTGCTAAGACACAGAAGCTGCAAGATCTATTATGCTTTAGATTCATGAATTCTATTGTGTCAGTAAACAACTCTTAAAAATAATTATACATATTATTTATTTTCATTTTTTCAATATACAGTTAATGACACTATCATGATAATGAAAATTTGAAGTCGATCCAAAAATATTAATATGCATCTGCATTTTTATAAATTTAATACGTAAATCAACAATAAATAGCGTTGTCACTGTTCTCTGTGATTTTGTCTTCATGGCTAAGGTTAGAATCGTATCGAACTCGTGGCTTCATGGAGAAGGTTAGAATCGTATCAAACTCGTATGAAAGGAAACTGTGTTTTGATTATATTGCAAGTCAAGTACATTTGAGATTACTTAATAATATATTATTAATGTTAATTTATAATATTAACACAAGGTATTTATCTAAATTATATAAAATTTAAATATTTTATTTATCAAATAAATATTTTTATTATTTGGAAATATTTTTTTTTCAAGAATAAATTTTTTTATTTTTATATATCTTTGATCATATTTAAAAATAGGTATATAATAAAAATTATTTTAATATTAAATATAAATAATAATTTGAAGTAATAAATTTGTATAATGTAATATAAGAGATTTTTAGATCTCAGTTTGAAAGTAATTTGTAATTTCATTTATATTTGATATGGAGTTTGTTTTTTAGACTTCAATATGAAGGTGATATATAGAGTTTGTTTTTTGGATTTCAATATGAAAATGATGTGTAATTTCATTTATAATTGATATGGAATAAAAACACAATATTTAATAACATTAAATCTTAATAAATAAAAAAGATTCAAGGTTGATTATTACTAAAATATTTTAATTAAAAAAAAATTTGTAGGATACAAACACTTTTTACAATGGAGTGTGATGATTCATTTTCAATATGAAATTACACTTAACATTTAAAAAAAATATTATTAACAAAAAGAATATTCGAATGCCATCATAAACACAATATATTTTATTTCAATGTTTAATTAAAATATTTTAATACCAACTTTAGATATAAAAAGGAAAGAAAAAACAAATTAAAAACAAACAAACAAACAAAATTTATTATTTTTGGTGATAAATATGTATAACTTCTTATGTGCTTAATATAGGCTTCACATGTGGTATCTAAAAGGATATTAAAAACAAAATAATATTTTATTAAAAGTTTTGAATACAATAAAAATATTTTTATATTAGTTATAAATAAAATAACAATGAGGAAAAGAATAAAAATCAAATAAAAGAGATGTCTGTGCTCAACATAAATTGGACATATGGTAGGCATATAACAATTTTTTAACCATGTGCTTAACCCATATGGTTAAGAAGATGTCTTTTCTCTTTTTGGAATGTAAAACTTGAAGAACTAATTAGAGTTGAAAAAAAAAACCCTTTTTGATAAATAATATATTTAATATTCTTACTTAATCTTTTTTGGAAAAAATATTATATCTTAAATAAAAAAGTAATTTCTTTTATATTTAATATAAAATTAACATGTAACATTAAAAAATCAATATAAAATTTAAATAAAATAACAAAATATTTTAATATTAATTACAAATAAAATAATCTATATAAAAAAAATATATGAAAAAAACACTTGATATATGTATATATGAAAGAGTGCAAACATATCTTAAAAGATATATACACACTTTATATATATATATGAAAGAGTGCAAACTTATCTTAAAAGATATATACACATGAAAGAGTGCAAACTTATCTTACTTTTAAGATGGGTATAAAGAATCAAATCTCTTAAATAACAATTATTTTTTATTATTTTACAACAAATCATTTATCATGAATAATAAATTTTAAATTAGAATATCTAACCATTTAATTATTTAAATAAAAATGAATATATAAAAAATCACAATGCTTTTTTACGTAATGTTGCGTTGGCAAGTCCATGTGACTCACAAACAAGCTCATCCTTTCGTATTTATCCTCAATCGAGTAACCGTCCATTACAAATTCCTCTATTTTGTAACTCAAGAAAGTCCTCCAACTAGCCGTCCATGACAAATTCCTCCATTTTGGAACAAAAAAAAAATTACTCTAACGAGTCCATTACAAATTCCTCTATTTTGAAATTGCAGAAATTCCACCAAGTAGCAGTCCACAACAAATTCCTGAATTTTGGAACTGCATAAATTCCTCTAAGGAGCCGTCCATGACAAATTCCACCATTTTGGAAGTGAAGAAATTCCTATAATATGCCATCCATGACCCCATGGTGACACCGACGGCATGACGCGTCTGCAAGTTCCATTTGAAGGGTCATAGCCACCCCTAGAGATACATGGACCACAGTTCTATTATTTCTCTCTATCTCTGCAGAGACCTTGCTGATCACTCAAGATACCATGCATGGGTGTTTATAATGTCCAGACACGTGGCAACTGTGATGGGAAGAAAAAGAGAATGCTTTATCTTTTCGGAATCAGAAGGGCAACACCACCCAAAAAAGCAAGGAATAATCTTTAATATATCATTTAAACCAATTAAACCGCGGTACCAATCCCACGATCGCCCTCATGAAGGTAACGATAACCACAGAGCCCGCCCCGTTGTTGCCGCTCTAAATATATAACCGCCGAGCATGCTTAAATAATCGTCGAGTGCCCGGCGGCTAATTTTGTTTGCAATCTGGCGTTTCCTCTCCCGATTCCGACATCTGTGTCCGTAGTCGGACCCGCTGTGAAATTCAGCGGCCATTGTCTCATCGATTCTTCGCCATTAAAATCGGTTCGGCAGTAAGAGAAAGGCCCGCGGTCGTAGGTTCGATTCTCAGCCCCTTTATTGGTGAGTTTGTTTGAAGATTTCGTTCACAGCGATTTCTTTTGACTTGCCAAAAGTTTTTCTTCAGAAGTTTAGGTGTTTTATTGCATTTTCTTTATTGTAGATTGGAGCAGGAAATTGAATTGAAGGACGCCATGTGCTGTGCGAATTGGCCGGTAATAATCTGCGAGTATTCAAGGGAAAATGGCAGAAATACAGAACACAGGCAGCATCAGCAGCTTATACTTGAAGAAGAAACGGGGAACCGATTAGTTTCGCCTCAAAGCGAGGAAGAATCAATCCAGCGCTCCGGCCAGAATAAATTCTGCATCTGTTCTCCAACAAATCACGCGGGTTCGTTCCGCTGCAGACTGCACCGCTCATCGTATAAATGGGGTCGGAAGAGGTACGTCCCGGCATAAATTATGTCTCGTCAAATTCAGTATGCATTAAATTCCTTAGCGTGACGGTATTAATTAATTCAGTCTCGGTTAATGATTGCCTGATTGTAGCTTCTCTGCATTCTGAGACCGGCAAACTAAGTTTTCAGGGTTTCAGATACTTTAGCTCGGCTCAACTGGTCAGGGCTTCGATTCTCGCAGCGTTCGTTCATATGCTTTGCCTTGTTCAAGGCAAAGACCGTTGGAACGTTCAAAGGAACTTTGTGAGGTTTCTTTACCCTGAAACTTTGGATGACATATAACACAATGTCGGTTGAATAAAGTTAATATTCGCAATGATTTGATTGGACCTGACCTCGTGTTGAAGGATGGATCCTTTGGCACGAAACCAAAACTTGTACATATTTGTTATATAGTGAAAGTATTTTAGAGATTAATTCTATTTATGAATTTGTAAGAGATGCATCTGGGTATGTTAATATGTATGTTATATGGTTAACTCGTTTGCTATTACTCTGAAAAGATTAATTCTATTTATGAATTTGTAAGAGATGCATCTGGGTATGTTAATATGTATGTTATATGGTTAACTCGTTTGCTATTACTCTGAAAAGATTAATTCTATTTATTAATTTGTAAGAGATGCATCTGGGTGTGTTAAGATGTCTGTTTCAGGGTTAACTTTTTTGGTATTACTCTGAAAAACTTAATTCTATTTATGAATTTGTAAGAGATGCATCTGGGTGTGTTAAGGTGTCTGTTACATGGTCAACACTTTTGGTATTGCTGTGAAAAGATTAATTGTATTTATGAATTTGTAAGAGATGCATCTGGGTGTGTTAATATGTAACTCTTTTGGTATTACTCTAAAAATATCCTGGCTGGGTCACTTTCAAATTTGGTTGTCGTTTGTTTAGAATATGATTGAAAATTTGGAATGATAACGGTGGGAAGGATTGTTGAAATCTTGGAAGGATGAGATAAGGAGTTTTTGAAATGGTTAATATTAATCGTTTGAATTTTATAATTCACGTGAAATAATTTTATAAAAGTGTTGAATTTATTTATATATTTAAAATATAATTTAATTAATTGTAATTTAATTAATAATTATGTAGATGTGCTGTGTTATTTTGTTATTTTGGAAAAGAGGTTTTAGAATTTTAATTTAATTATTAGGTGGATGGTAGGAATTTAATCTCAATGGAATATTTTAGAAAATTCTTAGTAGCTCTGGCAAATCTCAAAAGTAGTTGTGTCTTTTCTATCTATTTAATTAAATTAATTAATTAGAAAAAGATGTCATATGAACATGTGAAAATGAACATGATGCTTTTGGAGGCATTTATTATTAGCCAGCCATGATATTATAACAAAACTTCTTTATAGATTAAGATGATGTGTGGTAAAAAAGTGTGAATCTCCATTGTTAAAAATCTTGATATATATATATATATATATATAAAAGTTTAATTCAAATCTTGCTTTTTTGTATAAATAATACTAATAATAAAGTTAAAATTTAGTTATTTTTTTGGTTTAAATCACTCCATAATGTGAAGGTCACCAGTTCGAAATTCTGTGGGGAAAAATATAGTCATGTTAATGGCTGGTGTGGTGCCCAAGTGTGACCCGCTATTTCTCAAGCACATACAACTTGAAAAACAAAGAAAAAAAGAGTATTTTGATGCATATTGGTGTTTACCACAATCATTTAATTTATATTCTATAATGATTAATTTTTCTATGTATATCTTCGCACTTCTATAACGATTATCTGAAAAAAAATGATCACCAGGTTGGAGGAGAACATCTTTATACAATTTTTAAGTGATTAAAGTTAGAAGAAAGGGAAAAGTTAGACAACTTGGACCTTGGCATTGTTAAAATTACAAGTATTTTAAGTTTTCTTGGTAAAATAGTTTCATTTCATTATAAGAAGAAGAAAACATACAACATTGTTTGCCCTAGTCTACCACTACACCAGTGGTAGAACCAAAAAAGTTCAAAAATACTTCATTCTTTTTGGAAATCAAAATTACAAAATAAAATTTAAGAGGCTTGAGGAAAGATACTATAAAAACTAACATAAAAGTAGCCAGTATTGAGATAGAAAAAGTGCATCAATGTGACATACCTTGTTAAACACCATGTTAAAGCACACACATGGTGTATGAGGAAGATGAACACACACACACAAGAGACTCAACACACAACGAAGGATAAGCATTAGGCTTTCTTATTTTTCCATTATACATGATGTACATTTATAATACAATGGTGTGACTCTTGGTTTCATATTCCAAGGTCACTTGGACTCCATTGTGACTTTTCGCATTCCACACCTACCCATGTAGGATTAGGTGTTCCAACATCCCCCCTTAATCTGAAGGGGTATGTGTGAGTCTAAGAAAAGAGTTGTAATACAAATTTGCAAAGTATACATAGCAGCACTTAGGTTGAATCAACTCTCTGAAATGTTGGAAAAAAAGAGGTGGTTTAAGGATGACCACCAACACTGGAACGCAAAACTTGTTGCAGTTCCCGGAACTCTTCCAAAACTGGAAAGAAGATGAAAGCTTCTGCTAAAGGAATTGTCCCTCATAAAAAAGGGAGACCTTCAACCTAAAAGAAGGGAGGTCTACTACCTGTGATGGTTTTAGGATTACCAACAACTCTGGAATGCTTGAAGCATTTCCTAGAACTCAACCAAAGCTGGCAAGAAGCTGAAGGCTTCTGCTAGAGGAAGTGTTCCTCATATATGAAAGGGAAACCTTCGACCTAAAAGAAGGGAGGTCTACTACCTTTGATGGTTTTAGGTTATCCACCAACCAAAGATGATGGTTTAAGGTTGTCCACCAACCGAAGGCATGCTCATGGGCATCTGTGTCTCTGGCTACATCTCTGAATCTGGAATGAAGAATTGTGGCTCAGGCTTGCTTGAACTGCTGGCTACAACTCTGAACATGGAATGAGAGATTGTGGCTTAGGCTCGCTTGATCTGACATCGAAGCTTGTACATGACCACCATTTTCCCCCCTATCAGGGACAAGGTGAGATGATGGCGAAAACTCAACTGCAAGTTTGCTCAATATCTGTGAACAAGTTCTGACATGTGTCTTAAACATCTTCTTGGTTGTTGATGCCCATTGCCAAGAAGCGATCCATCCAAGATGAATTTTGGTTCTTTCAGGAGGCTTGTGTCTGAAGCATCTGTCTGAAGAATGTGTGTGCCGACCACAGTGCTTGCATGGATGAAGATCAAAACAATGATCTTTCATATGGCCAACTCGATCACAGTGTTGGCATTTTACGATCTGTTGTTGTTGTTGTGGAGCAGGATCTGGAACAACTGCAGGTGAACTGTAATACAAGAATCCAGCACTCTGAAATATAATAGGCTTGGTGTAATCCGGAATCTGAAAGGACACATCCTTGTCATATCCAAGACAAGTTCGGTGCTTGTTGTGGACAAGCTCTTCCCAAGGTCTGATGATGGGCTTGAGAAGTGCAGGCTGAACTGCTGCATCTGCATGAAAATCTGCTCTTGTACAAGGAACTAAATGGGAATCAACTGCATCTTTACTAACTTGTTGCTGATGGGAGTCCTTCTCAATCTTCTGAACAGAAACAGGTTCAGAATGGTGACTCTTCTGCTGAAGTTCGTCTTGCTGAAGCTGAGATTCCAACTGCAAAAACTCAATCTTTTCTTGTGCATCTAGCAAACAATTTTGAATGTTACAAAGAGCATTATTGCTCATTTTTACCATATCATGAACATTTGAATGAATGAGGTTATTCAACAACTCTAATGCCTCATTGATTTTAGCCATTTTAACAACTTAGGCTCAAAAATGAAAGGGTGTCAGCTTCAACCGAAAATGCACCCATTTACAATGCGATTCAACAATAAATGCAAATGACTCCAAAGAAGTTCCAACTATGGAAATCTCAAAGTACAAAGTGTGCTCCTCAAATGATGGAGGACAATCAATGAGTTACATCAACAACTCAAATTTACACTTCCAAGTCTTGATTGCAACTATGAAGAAGCAATGTCTACTCACAATACAATGTCAATGCAATACAATATCTCTGCAAAATATTTGTTTGAATGTGCAGCAAAAACAATATGCAAGAGGCCTTTAAGGCAGTTGAATTTTCCTTCAAAGAGTTGTTTTCAATGATGGAAAACTTGTCTTCAAATGTCATTTTCTTCAAAAAATCACCCTTATGCCACAAATCACAATGTCAAATCTTCTCTTTTCACTATGTATTTAGTCCATCTGCTCCTCATATGCCATTTTCTGCTCTTCCTCTCTCTCTGTTGTTTTTTCTTAATTAATTAAAAATTAATTAAAAATGGAAATTAGTTAAAAATGAGGAGGGAGATTTTTAATAAAAAAATTAAAATGGGAAGGGAATATTTTTTTTTTGTTTTTTTTGTTTTTTTGTTAATAAAGAAAGGTAATTAATTAAAATGGGGAGAGGAAAGGAATTAAAAAAAAAATTAAAACTAAAAAAAGGTGGGACAAAACTTGCGTTAGGGAGGGAGGAGTTTGACTAATGGGAAGGCCGAAAGGCCGAGGGGTCAGGAAAGGGTTTGAGATGGGGAGAGTGTGCAGGAGTTAGTGAGAGGGCGGCGTTGGAATGAGCGTTTGCAAAGTTGAACGGTGTGGAAGGTATCATTCAATGCAGAGAAGGCGCATAGGATAAGCCGTGGGGTGTGAGGGGCGTAAGACAGTGAGGGAGCGACGTATTGATTGAGGGATGGGATTGGATTGTTGGGGACTCGAGCACAGGGAGAGGAGGACGGGTAGTTGGGTATGGAGCGTTGTGAGGTGATGGCGTAGGGAGCGAGTTAAGCCTGCGAGTAGGGGATGGGTTGTGAGCGCTGGTAGAATAGAGTGATGAGGCCGCAGGGATAGTGTGTGGAGTTGTGAGGTATTGCAGAGCGTAAGGCAGATGTGGGAGGTAGCGGGTTGAGCCGTAGAGTGGAGTGTTGAGAGTAGTGAGCGTAGGGAAGAGCAAGGTAGATGGGTAGGGTGTAGAGTTTGGGGAAATGCCGCAGGATGGGAGTGATAAGGGGATATGAGAACACTGTAGTGGGTAATGTAGTGTGAAGGCCGAGAGCTGTAGAGAGGGGGTCAATTGCAGAGATTTTATTTTATTTTATTTTATTTTTTATTTAATGTTAAAATAGCAGAGAGCAGAGATTCCACTTAAAACAGCTAGTAAAAATTGCAGAAATGAGGGCAACAGTACAAATTTCAAGTACTGAAATGCAACAACAGATTGCCAATAAAAATCAGAAATTTTTCCAATAGCCCAGCAAAAGAAAATATTTTCCAGCAGTAGAAAAACCCAGAATTGCAGAAATTTTTCAATGCAAAAACTCAGAAACTTCTTCAGAAACCAAATTTAAACAATTTTTCCAACAACTCTCCAAAATGCAGAATTTAATGGGCAGAAATTGCAGGAATAAATCAACCTTTAGATGTGCGGTGCTGCTTTTCTTCAGAACCAATGCTGGAATGCTGCCAATTTCTGAATGTTGCTCCTCTTCAAAACACTTCTGAAAGGCAGCAAAAACACTGCTGCAAAAACTATGAGTGCTGCAAAAATGCCAAGAATTTTTGCAGATATGCACAGGCCATAAACACAAATGGCTCACTCAAGTTGGAGCAGGGCCAGCAATCGCCCGCTCCGATACCATGTTAAACACCATGTTAAAGCACACACATGGTGTATGAGGAAGATGAACACACACACACAAGAGACTCAACACACAACGAAGGATAAGCGTGAGGCTTTCTTATTTTTCCATTATACATGATGTACATTTATAATACAATGGTGTGACTCTTGGTTTCATATTCCAAGGTCACTTGGACTCCATTGTGACTTTTCGCATTCCACACCTACCCATGTAGGATTAGGTGTTCCAACATCCCTTGTGGGTTAACTCCCCTTGTAAAACTGTCACTTTGTATTATATAATTATAAATTAAAAATGACTGAGAAAGGGACAACAATTCCATTTCTTAACGGAATTCTTGCTTTAATTATCAGTACCCATTGGTTGAGTGAGATAAATATGCCATAAATCAAAGAAGAAGGGATAGAGGCATGTGCCCTTTTTCTCGAACAACAAGAAAAGAACAAGACAAAGCATTAAGGCAACATGGGTTGCATTTTCCATGAGGTTAACTTCTGCAAAATCACGGAGAAGGAGGGAATTTAGGTTGTTTGAAAAGCGGGTGGAGGACCTGGGTATTTTCACTAATGGATACATGCTCTCTCACTCTCTCTCGAATACACACACAGGAATATGCAGAAGGAATGAATTCCTGGCACAAACAAGTTGCGGAAGAGCGCATGAAAGAAGCATCAAGAAATTCCTATGACAAGAGATGCAGAGAGGAGTAGTGGATAGCGCATAACTGAAGGGAAGCAAAAGGTTGTCCCTGTCTCTTAGTTTTTTAACTCTAGAAGAAAGCACTAGTCGAGGAACCCAAAGGGATTGCTCATTGATATTCATTGAATAGTGTTTGTGCCTTATAGGGCTAACAAATCCACTTGAGAAGGTGTTGGTTGATAAATTCTGAGAGGTGGAGGCACACATGGCTAGTGGGTTGATAACACCTCATGGTAGTTCCATGGGATTGAGTTGAGAACAAAGGTGCAAGTTACACTAAGTCGCTGGAGAATGCACTCTTAGTACATTAGAGGTAACTCAGCTAGTAAAACCTTCTTATCA
The DNA here is from genome assembly GCA_034641835.2 of Pinus albicaulis. Taxonomy (NCBI): domain Eukaryota; kingdom Viridiplantae; phylum Streptophyta; class Pinopsida; order Pinales; family Pinaceae; genus Pinus; species Pinus albicaulis. Next base: position 887,147,319 of record CM076571.1, read on the forward strand.
TTAACAATATTTCTCTCTCCACATATAAATTGAGATTTTCTATGTTCAAATCCCCATAGAATTTGAGATGTTGATTTACAAGTCCCCACTGCATAAAATAATGTGATTTACAAGCCTTGCTGCATAAAATAATACATTCCCTTCCTTGTGTGCAACTGTTAAATAACTAGTGACTGAAGGTGGCGTGGCTTTGATACACCTTGTTTCAGTTTATGACTTTAGTATAATCCCTTGAGTGGATGATGGTTCTATCTTAGTGAAGTGGTTATTTGATATTTTATGGTTATTGGGTGGAGGTGAGGAAGCCTCAAGATACCCTATTTTAGTTAATAATATAGGTTTAAAATCCCTTTGAATGCACTCTACCTCAAGCCTTTGAATCTAGCTCAGGGGTGACAGTTGCAAGTAAGTCTTCAAAGCACTTTTCTATGGCTTAGTGGAGAGTTGAAGTCTTGATCTCAGCTACCAACTTCTTCAAATTATAAGATAAGTTTTTTTTTTTTTTTTTTTTTTGGTAAGCTTAGGTGGTACCTTCTATTTTCTATTAATAAAATCGGGCAAAAGATACAAAACTAGACCTCAACCTGCCCGTAGGAAACCAGGTATTTTGGCCATCGAAGTTCAAAATAAGTCAGCCAAAACGTAAAAATTCTTAACAACCTATACCATATCTATCGATACTGAATATCCAAGTCTAGAGACAATATCATATACAAAAAGGATTAAAAGGATTAGCCATTTAAAACGAAAGTGCAACATAAGAGCAATAAAGTCTTAATCCTCCTCAGATTCAACAGGCGCTGGATATTTGGCTGAAGCTCCTGGTAATTCAACTGAAACCTGTTGCATTGCTTTAATTTCCTTCTCCAGTCTTCCAAGCCTCGCATATTGATGTAGCTGACATAAATTAATTTCCTGAATATTCCTATTGATATCAGCCAAGGTTGATTCCGAATTTGTTTCAGCTATAGACATAACAACCTTGGCTAACAAACATTTAATTAACCATTAGGTTCGAACAGATTGTTGAAACAGAGAATTTTGACCCCGAGTGTGCCCAGGGTCTGGAATAACAGTTTGAATATCCTCCAAAGCCACGTCATCTTCCAATTCTATGTTATCAAGAACCTCTGTTTCCCATCCATAAATACGGGCACGAATTGAATTAGGGATGTCTGTCATAAAATTTTGAACCAGTGGCTCAAGATGTTGCTGAACCGACTTCCTACCTCTTTTCTGGTGCGTTTCAGGAGTGGGCTACTTGCCTTTTCCCCGAGTAGGCTTTCTTTTTCGTTTAAGCATTTGAGAGAAACCTGACAAATCTGTTAAAACTTCCAGCCAAACAACAATACTAGTCAGCTTCCTAGAGAACATGTAAGGAAAAGCACGAAGAACAGCTCCATCTCCCAAGTCATTTACTGAGAAGAAGATAAGAGGTAAACAACCAGAGTGAACACGACAACAGCTGAATAGGTCTAAAAAAGGCTGAAAATCAACCCACTGGCTAGAGACCCTATCAAAGACCCATAAATCATAACAAAAATAACAATATTGAAGGGAAAAAGGCCATTTCAAAGTCCCAACTACATATTTAGGATGGTAAAACGAACCAAAGCAACCCATAAGACTTTGCATGCAAGTTCCCAACAATCCTTGAAAGAGAGAAAGGTGTGAAACATTTTCCCGATTCAGATAGTGTAAAAGGAGAAAATTAACAGAGGGGACATTACTTCTAAATCCTAACACCCAAATCAAAGTACAACATTCCTGAAAATAAATAGGGAAATTCAGAGTCCCAATTACTAAAATATTAAGGTAAAACAAACGAAGGCAATCCTGAACAGTTTGCATGCAAATGCCTAACAAGCCCTGAAAGTAAGCCAGGCACAAAGCAGCAATACCTCTAACTCCCAACACACAAATTAAGGCATAACGCCAACAAAAAATATCATTACTGTGATGCAACAAGCCCACTAGAGGGGATAAAGAAAAACCCATAATTCGATAGATACCAGGGTCAAAGGAAAAGAACAGAGACATAACCAGACTAACAGGCACAAAAATGGAAGACAGAGAAAAATCTTGTTGATGAAAATAGATGTTGTAGCCAACTTCCTGAATCTGCTGCATGAATTCATACCAGAAACGACCATACTGCCATTCCCACAAATCTTCTAAGAAAACCATGATAAAAACCCGCAGACGAGAGTAGAATAGAGTCCATAACTGAAGGTTAAAGAGCGGAGATACATACCACTGCTGAACTTGAGTCGTCACCTTGAAGCTCATCTGGCCAGAACTGCTACATGCACTATCAGCCTCGAGAGCCAAATTCAGAGCAAAACAACAAACAATGAAACAAAAAACACCCTTACCTGGCTTAACCCCGCACTGAAGGCACTTTTTCCAAAACCTGACTGACATCCTGGCTGGCCGATCCAGCTGGAGCCTCTGGTATGTACGATTCATTTATGAAGGTGGGTGTCGGACGTCCCATCCACCATGCCCTCTTGGTGGTTGCATGCGGCCACCACGTGGTAGGCATCCTCCACCCACGTAATCGCGGTCAAGCTCGTCACCATGGTTAGGCGTCGTCCTTTGTCGTTCACACCCCGATCAGGGAATAAGATAAGTATTTCTTACACTCTATATTGGAGTGGATTTTCTATGAATTCTTACTATGGTATTTAAATTTTATTTAAAAGTATGGACTGCGATTTCCTATAGTGTAAGGACATGATGATGTCCTATGTATTCCGTCGAATGGTAAATGTATAGGTTGATGCTAATGAATGTGAATAAATATCTCCTTGTGTTATTGGAATGGTAAATGAGTTATCCATTACACTATAGGATATTATGTAGAATTCTAATGAATAGTATGATTCATTAGTATCATTGATATTAGTATGGACCATTGTAATACATAGGACATCATCATCCCATTACACTATAGGAAATCATCTATTACCATTCTACAGAATACATAAGACATTATAGGATATTCTATAACGTTTTTTATATGAGGCTTCACAAGCTGAAATTTCGACCACGTGGAGAAGAAATCTTGTTGAATGTCGCGTAAAAATTTTAGTTCTTGGTTCGTTATAGTTTCGGAAATATGATTCGGGGAAGTTAGGGTTTTTGTAGGCTCCAAAATTGAGTCTCAAACATGTGACCTAGGGAAAATCAGCATAACTTTCACTTTAGGAATCAGATTTGAATTTTGTAAATAGTTGTTCCAAGAGAACAAGTTGTAGTGCTGCTTGTAGAAATTTCAGGGGTGAAGGTCAAAACATTCACATGTGGAACTCCATACAAGTTCGCTCTACTAAAATAGTATATAATCAGGTCATCATGCTAGATGAATAATAACTCTTTCTTGAATAATCCAATCTCAGTCTGACTTGTGGGGTTGGAAATGAGACTCAAGGTACCACCACAGGGCTGAATTTCAGATCTTGGAGATCCAAAATCATAGAGCTATGACAATTTCAATATTGGGCTCCTAAAAAGAAAGAAAAATGTGTGTATTTTTTAATTTTGCATAAATTTTGCTTCAAAAATTAGTTTGAAGTGATTAAAAGGGCTTATTGAAGCATAGATATAATTATTTTGTTGTAAAATTCCTCCAAAAAAAATAATTCTACACTCATTAAGCTCTCATAAAGCTATACTGTGATGCATGAAGAGGAAGAAATGCAACATGATATATAAAAATTATGAGACCAATTGCAACAAATTTTTCTCTCGCAGAGAGTAACCAAAAATGAAATGGAAGCTAAGATGGATGGTATGAAGAATGGTTTGAAATCCAACACAGATAGTTTGACAGATGGATTAAAAAAAAACATGGAAGGTTTTAAGGATGAATTAAAAGTAGACATGGAAGCTAAGATGGAAGGTTTCAAGGAAGGTTTGACAAAGTTTCTACAAGAAATTATTCCTAATGGTGAAGGGTATTCGATGAAACTCATGATGAGAAAAAAATGAATGTTAATCATGATTTCAAAGACTGTAACTTTGGATTTAAGACCCACCATATTCCGAAGATCGATATGAGGAAGTTTGATGGAAATGATCTGATAACATGGATACTAAATATGGAACAATATTTTAATATCCATAATGTGAAACTCACAAAAGTTATGCATTACAACTTTATGTTTAAAACCCAATCAGTTTGTATGGTATCGATGGCTTTGCTCTCATAAACTACTTATCACTTGGTCATTTTTTATGGAGGAAATGATAGCACATTATGAGGATACAAATAGCAACACCTTCTTTAGCCAATTGATAAATCTCAAACAAAAGTGTTCAATGGCGAAGCACATTGAGGAATTCCCAAAATTGAATATAAGGGTAAATGATTTTCTACATGAGCATAGCATTGATGTCTTCATATGGATTCTAAAGGATAACATCCAACATGAGGTTTTCCTTTGGGAACTTGATTCATTGGAGAAGGAATTAAGGGTGGAAAGAAAAGTTGAAAGAAAAATTATGGGAAAATGAATTCTACGAGTAAAAACTATAAAGATGGAAGTGTTTCTTCTCCTAGCCTTAAAAAAACTACAAGGTTGACACCACAAAAATTTGAAGAAAAAAGAGAAAAACGTCCTTCTTAAAATTGTGATAGAAAATATACGAAAGGTCAAAAGTGTGTTCATAAGAAATTATTTTACATTGATTCTAGTTGGGGGGGGGGGGAGGAGAAAGAAACATCAAAATAAGAGGTTATACACGAGGAACCAACCCTAGAGAAAAAATAAATGAATGCGATAATTTCTTGTAATGCATTGGAAGGAATTACCACTCCTCAAACTCTAAAGATAGAAGGGCATTTCAAGAAGAAAAATATAATAGTGATGATTGATTCGGGTAGTACCCATAATTTTATTCATTTTAAAATAGCCAAGGAATTGAATTGCTTCCTATAACCAGCACTAGAGTGTCAAGTGATGGTTGAAAATCAAGGAAATATTAATTTCTCTAGAATGTGTCATAATATGAAGCTAACAATGAGGGAATATGTATTGAATAGTCTAATTATTTCCATTCCAATTGGTGGTTTTGATTTTGTACTAAGAGTACAATAGTCACAAACTTTGGGTACAATAGCTTTTAATTTTCAAGAACTTTTCCTAAATTATTTTTGGGCTGGAAAGGAATTTTAATTAATACGTATCGGAGGGAAACCAAAAAATATAATCATATTTAATGACATGAAAAATATTCTATAGAAATAAAAATGGGGAAAAATTGCACAATTAGTCTCAGTAGAGGTTCAAACATCGAAATCATCTATTTCTCCAGATCTCCAAAAAGACTTTGAAAATCGTTCCAATGTATTTGAGACTCCCAAAGGTATCCACCTATTCGTGATCATGATCATTCTATTCATTTGATTCCAGGAATTGTCCCTGTAAACATCAGGCCTTACATATATCCCTATTTCCAAAAGAGTGAAATTGAACATATGATTACATAAATGCTATAGGTCAGTATAATTCAACCTAGTCAAAGTTATTTCTCTGCTCCAATAGTATTGATGCACAAGAAGGATGGATCATGGAACATGTGTCCGGATTATATCCCACCTATTCCTGACCATGATCACGCTATTCATTTGATTCGAGGAAGTGTTCCTCCAAACATTATGCCTTACAGATATCCCTATGCCCAAAAGAGTGAAATTGAACATATGGTCGTAGAAATGCTAAATGTCGGTATAAATCAACCTAGTAAAAGTTCTTAATATTCTCTAGTAGTATTGGTGCACAATAAGGATGGGTCATGGCACATGTGTCCGGATTATAGGGAGCTCAACAATATCACTATTGAAGATAAATTTTCCATTCCTATCATTGATGAATTTTTGTATGAACTACATGGAGAAATTTACTTCACCAAGTTGGATCTTCATTCAGGATATCATCAAATTAGAATGAAGACTGAAGATATTTTGAAAATGGAATTTAGAACTCATGAGGGTCATTATGAATTTTTGGTCATGCCTTTTGGCCTTACCAATGCACCTTATACATTTAGAGGTTTGATGAATTCCATTTTCAAACGCTTCCTTAGAAAATTTTTTTTAGTATTTTTTGATGATATATTAATTTAGAACAAGTATTGGAAGGATCATGTTCAACATGTTGACATGGTGCTAAAACTATTGGAGGAGAAACAATTATATGCAAAAAACTCCAAATGTTTCTTTGGTGTATAGGAGGTGGAATATGTGGGTCATATTGTATCTCATGAGGGTGTTAAGGTAGACCCTACCAAAATGAAATCCATTAAGGAATGGAAAATCTGCACAACCATAAATAAAATTCAAGGATTTATTGGGTTGAGAGGGTGTTATCGCAAGTTTTTTATGAATTATGGGAGAATAAGAGCACCTCTAACAACATTACTGAAGAAATATGCATTTTGTTGGACTCCAGAAACAACTAAGGCCTTTGAACATCTTAAAGAGGAAATGTGCCAAGCACCAGTCTTAGCTACACTAGACTTCACAAAAACCTTTATTGTGGAATGTGAAGCCTTAGAAAATGGAATTGGTTTTGTTTTAATGCAAGAAGGAATACCCATTGCTTTTGAAAGTCGTCCAATCAAAGGAAAGTATTTACACAAACCTATACTACAATAATACATGCATTAAAGCAATGCCGACCTTAAATAATGGGAAGACACTTAATGGTAAAAACATATTATGATAGTCATAAATAATTTTTGGAACAAATATTGTCTTCAAAAGAGCAACAAAAATGGGTCACAAAGATGTTGGGTTATCACTTTGAAGCCGTCTACGAAAATGGAATAAAAATATTGTTGCCAATGCACCCTCAAGAAAGGATGAGGATAAGGAAGCATTGCTTTGTGTCATTTCTATTATCCAACCAAATTGGATGACTAAAGAAAGGGATGAATGGAATAATGGCGAAGAAGTGTGGAAACTCATTCAAAAATTGCAACAATATCCCAGTACATATGATACATTTAGCTGCAAAAATGATTCATTACGGTAAAAAGATCACTTATATATTTGTAATAATTCCCAATTCCAACAAAATATTATTTTGGAATTTCACACCTCTCCCTTAGGAGGGAACACAGGATTTTTAAAAACTTACTACAGGGTCAAGAAGGAGGTTTTTTGGGATGGCCTTCAATCTGCAATTCAAAATTTTCTGGCGGAGTGTTTGGTTTTCCATCAAAATAATGTTGATACAATTAAGACCTCATGTCTATAACAACCTTTATTCATTCCAAGTCAACATTGGGAGGAGGTTCCAATGGATTTTATCACAGGTTTACCCAAGTTTGAAGGAAAGAGTGTCATCATGGTGGTAGTTGATAGACTTACCAAGGATGCATACTTTTTTGTGTTATCTCATCCATTTAAATCCAATACAGGTGCTACTGCATTTATGGAAACAATTCAAGATCTACATTCAAAACAAAAGATTATTGTAAGTGACAGAGATCTCGTTTCACTAGAAATTTTTGGACGAAATTATTTTCATGTTTGGCTACTCAATTAGCTCATAGCTCGTCTTATGATCCTCAATCTAATGGGAAAATTGAGGTAGTAAAAAAATTTTGGAAATATATTTTCATTTCTTTGTATATGATAAAAAAAACACAATGGGTCAACTGATTACCTCTCGTTGAATGGTGGTATAACACTTCCTTCCATACTGCAGCAAAAATGACCCCATTTAATGAAATTTATGGATATCATCCTCCGTCCATCATATGATCTTTAATAAAAAATTCTAGGGTTCAAGCAGTGGAATATCATATCGAGTGTTAACAAATTCTCCAACACTTAAAGTATAACGTCAATTTGGAGCATAATTGAATGAAACATTACACATATCAACATTGCATCGAAAGACGTTTAGATATACGCGGCTAGGTATTTTTATGGCTACAACCATACAAACAAATTTCCCCCAAGAAAATTACGAAGGATAATAAATTATCACCAACATACTATGGTCCTTACAAGGCATTGAAAAATATTGGTACTATGGCTTACAAATCAGAACTTCTTGTATCTTCCTGAGTGCACCTAGTTTTCCATGTTTCACGCTTAAATAATGTAATATCCCAAAACAGGGATTTTCTACAACAAATAGAATATCTTAAGATATTCCAAAGTTGTAGCTTTAGCAACTCATGAACATGGAAATGTAAATCAGCTCATTATATGTAAAATAAAATCTCACCTATAGATGAAATAACCTCAGCAATCATATGGCCTATATCCTCCTTCCCAAGTGGGGAAATGAAACAATATAGGGAATAAAACAACTGTCTTCAGAAAATAATTCTATACCTGTGAGGAATGGAACTCATATCCCTTAGAATACATCATATACAACTAACATGCAGATTTATAGGTGAAACAAATCACTCTAGCCAACATAAACAGATCTCCCCAAGTCATATCACCCTAATAAAGCCCAAACCCCATGACTTACAACAACAGAAAATACTGTAGCACATGAAAATGTTATTTTAATGGGGGTTTCTACAGTGAATAATATGACATAACAGATCTTTATTCTACAAGTATCCAGTGGCTGAGAAAATGTAGATCCCTCACTCTTTATACAAAAGTAAGATCAACCCGGCAAGGGTTTCATGAGAGACAAATGTACAAAGAGAAGATCTACAGATATGGATCTCAAAAATGCATTTGTACTAAAGCACTGTATATATGTGACTGAAATATACAAATACCAGAAGAAGAATGAAGTATAGATCTTTCCGGGAGAAGGCTTGGCCCTTCCTCCAAGAAACAAGCTCACAAGCAAGGGATCAGACCCTGCTACTACTGCACTCTATAAAATGACACAGTTTCTGAAGCTAACTATGTTGTAGAGGATGGAAGGTGATGTGGCCACATGCCAAGATGTAAAATGAGCCTCGAAACCTCCTGTACAGATCTTGCAAAGCAAGGGGAGTTCCCTCTTGTGGAAGATAAGCTTAGGAGCTGGTGTTGTGACTCTCCAACTGCAACACCCTACAACACAACGTCCCCTGCTACAGGAATAACGATATGGGTGAAGGAGGATTCTTGGCCACAAGCCTGGATGTGGGAAATGAAGAACATAACTCCTCCAAGAGATCACTCAATGAAGGAGAAGGAATCCCTAAGCAGGAATGCCTTGTGCTGAGCAGCACTGCAACTCTGCTAAACAACAAGAGACTGCAAATAGTCTAAGCAGACAAAAATCAATAATCCATAAGCTAACCTCAAAAGTTTGTTATCTTCCTCCTTATAATTTTTGTGAGCCTCCTCACCTTGGGTCCCACCTATTAGGGTTTCCAACACCATGTGAATCCTTTCCCTCCAAAACTGCACTATAGCTCTTTCAAGAATGCTCCTCCATGTTGCGTTGTTGACTTGGTTAACTTGACTGAATCAACATGATTATTTTCTTGTTCACACATGACAAGTAAAAAATCCAGCCACTAAGTCATCCCCTTTTCACACCAAGAGGGATTTTATTCCAACACAAGACAAGTATGGGTCTCTTTCACCCATTTATTCACCTACTAAATGCAAGAAACAAAAATTAATATTCCCATTAGCTGCATGCTAATATTAAGAATATTACAGTCCACCCCTCCCAAATGTTGCTTGTCCTCAAGCAACTACAAGGATAGAAATGGAAATTCTCCCTTCCTCTTCCTGTAGCATCCACATATGATGAACTCCCCCAAATAATAAGATGTTGTCTCAACAATGGAACTCCATAGTGCCTCTCCCAAGCAAACAAATCAGCATTTGGTGCACATCCCAAATAGCTATCATCATGCAAAAGTAACATACTAATGGAGACAACTATGTGCTGTCTAGAGGTCCTCTCAAGGCATGGAGTTTGAAGTGCATGGGAAACTCTCATTCCCAACTGAAACCTCCACCCCCAAGATATCAACCATATGAAACGAGTCACCCTCCAACATGGAAAATCATGAAGAATATCCTCCACCTTTGGCTCTTGAATTGTAGGTGGGATTAATAAATCAACATGATAGGCAAGAAGGCCTATCCCACGCTATCCTCCTCTCCACTTATGATAAGTGTAGAGGGCATGCTGATCTTGGGCTCCAACATGATTGCCCTCTAATGGCAAGAAGAAGATTGAGTCTCCAAGGACCCTTCCTCCAAAATCATGAGCCATGCCAACCCAAACCATTCCATACAAGATGAATGGCGCATCATCACCATATGGCATCCAAATCAGAAAATGGCTGAAGGTTATGTGCAAGTTTGGATGATACACATGGTCTCTCTGGTGGATACAACACAGTCCTTTCAACTGTTGATTAAGAGCATCAAATGGCAAGTTGTCCTCCAAGGAATTTTCAGTTATGCATGTTAGCTTATCTACTATGAAGTAATAAGAAGCAATATATATCAGCTGTATACAATCAAAACAATGAAACACTTTCCCAAAGTCATGTATAGATGGGCTACTATCATTACAAACATTGGCCCTAAAGTTACCATGGAACCCAAAAATACTCTCACTCTATGGTGGAGCAATGCACCGTTCATATGTGGTGGGAAGGTACAAATACTCAATGGAGTAATCATCAAGTGCAGAAATGCATTTCTTACCATACGTAAGGAGTAGGCTGGAAGTGAGGTCCATGGATGAGTCATCCCATGAGAACCTCCTCATAAAAATCTGCAAGAAGAAGGGATACATCCTCTCCTTGGAATACTTCATCAATAAGACCATCCTCCTATGTGACAGCATTGTAGGCCTTAGTAATAAGGCTCCATGACTCCTCCCTTTGACATTCCACATGCCAAATCCATGCACCATCATGCTTCTATGTGCGAAGATCTCCTCGTTACATGGAAGTCTCTCATGATCCTTCAATGCTGAAGGGTAGCCTCCTCGCACCATGAATGTGCCTTCCTTCTCTTTGGAAATGTCATGAAAAGTATGGGAAGATTTACGCCCATACCTTCCCAAGTGCAACCATGGCAACAAAAAATCTTGTTGCTTCCTCATCTCTCCCTCATACAAGCCATGGAGTAAGATCATGATGGTTAACTTGTATGATTCCCCATACAAACAAGTCTTTTGTTGCTCTAACATATGGGTGCCATGCCATGCCTCCCTACTTCTCGAAAAGAAGTATGACCCAAGATGGAAAAACTCTCTCAAAAGTAGCCAGCGTAGCTTTGCTTCTTGCTTCACTGTGTCATATGTCTGCAAGTGGCTCACAAGCCTCTTTCTCTCCACCCACCTCCATTCGTCCAAGTGTGGACGTCTTTGTTCATTCTTCCCCTTGGTATCTTCTCAATGAAGGCTACCAATCACCCAAATCAAATATGCCTCCTTACACCTCATGGGAAGTTGAGATATAACCCCTTGGAGATACCCTAGAGAAGACCTCTCATCAATCCACCTCTTGAATCCAAAAGAATCCAAGTGTGCTGAAGGCCAAACACAAAAAGAAAGTGGCACAAAATTCATCATGCCTTCCCCAATTTCGCACCCTAACTCCTCATGTTGCATTCAGCTCAATAGGGGTGCAATGGAATGAATTTTCATCCCTCTAAGGTCACACAGTGCAGTGCAAGCTTGCTGCTCCACCACAACAATTTGTTTTGATCCTTGACCATGTGAGGACAAATTCCCAAGGTTTTCCATAAGATCTTCTGAAATGGTCAGAAATGGAAATACCTGGATACCTTGGTGAGTCTTGGGAACCTCTTGTAGGGATACAAGAGTTCCTCTCTTCAATGTGTTGGCTGATCCAACTACTGCTACAGATGGCTGCCCCTCCATGATTGTGACAGCGCTGGTACAAGGCTCCTCAAGTGGAGAAGAGGACTCCTCTTCCTCTGATCTTCTACTGTCAAATATTCTAATTGCTTGATGAGTAAAATCAGCAAAAATAGATACTCTTGCATGACCTTCATGGCTGATCCACCAAGAGCTTGCCTTGCCCTCCAAGTGCAGCGCTGAGATCTCCACAACCTCTTTTTCCACTACTCGATGTAGTAGGAAAAATATTTCTAGTTTCATCACCAAAGTCTTTTCTGCATACTTGAGTGATCCATCAAATGTAGACAACGAGAATTTGTTGCCTCTTATCATTCTCTTACTCCATGGTCTTATTTCTTCTCTCAATTGAATAAACTGAGGAAAATCTAGGGTCTCTTTGAAAGCCCTAGGTTGGCACTTGTATTCTGCCAAATACCCACTCAAGATCTCATGTTCTAAGTGGTATTCTTGCTCTCCACTTCCTCTATGAGAATAGGAAGTGCATGGATCTTCTTCTTCCTCTTGAAACCTTCTAGAGGTCTCACTGCAGCTTTCTCCTTCTGGAAACCCTCTAGGAGTTTCATTGCATCTTTCTTATTTTTTCTTAGATCTAAAAATTTATGAGAGTAATCTCATCCTCTCCATAATTTTTTTCTCCTCTTCTTCTTATCTTCTGATTGGATCTGAAATCCACAGGTTGAGCCAAGATAGCAGCTCTGATACCGCTGTAATATCCCAAAACGGGGATTTTCTACAACAAATAGAATATCTTAAGATATTCCAAAGTTGTAGCTTTAGAAACTCATGAGAATGGTAATGTAAATCAACTCATTATATGTAAATAAAATCTCACCAGAAGATAAAAGAACCTCAGCAAGAATATGGCCTATATCCTCCTTCCCAAGTGGGGAAATGCAACAATATAGGGCATAAAACAACTGTCTTTAGAAAATAACTCTATACTTGTGAGGAATGGGACTTGGATCCCTTAGAATACATAATATTAAACTCACATGCAGATTTAGAGGTGAAACAAATTACTCTAGCCAACATAAACAGATCTCCCCAAGTCATATCACCCTAATCAAGCCCAAACCCCATGACTTACAGCAATAGAAAAGACTGTAGCACATGATAGATTTATTTTAATATATTTTTATGCAATAAATAATATTACATAACAAATATTGAGTCTAAAAGTATCCAATGGCTGAGAAAATGGAGATCCCTCCCTCTTTATACAAAAATAAGATCAACCCGGCAAGGGTTTTGTGAGAGACAAATGTACAAAGAGAAGATCTTCAGATCTGGATCTAAAAAACATAGTTTTACTATAGCACTATATACATGTGACTGAAATACACAAATAATAGGAGAAGAATGAATTACAGAGCTTTCCGGGAGAAGGGTTGGCCCTTCCTCCAAGGAACAAGCTCACAAGCAAGGGATCAAACCCTGTTACTGCTGCACTCTAGAAAATGATGCATTTTCTGAAGCTAACTGTGCTATAGAGGATGTAAGGTGATGTGGCCACATGCCAAGATGTAAAATGAACCCTAGAACCTCCTGTACAGATCTTACAAAGAAAGGGGAGTTCCCTCCTCTGGAAGATAAGCTTAGGAGCTGGTGTTGTGAGTCTCCCACTTCAACACCCTGCAACACAACATCCCCTGCTATAGGAATAACGTTGTGGCTGAAGAAGGATGCTTGGAAACAAGCCCAGATATGGGAAATGAAGAACATAACTCCTCCAAGAGATCACTCAATGAAGGAGAAGGAATCCCTAAGTAGGAATGCCTTGTGTTGAACAGCACTGCAACTTTGCTAAACAACAAGAGACTGCAAATATTCTAAGCAGAAAAAAATCAATAATCCATAAGCTAACCTCAAAAGCCTGCTATCTTCCTCCTTATAATGTTTGTGCGCCTCCTCACCTTAGGTCCCACCTATTAGGTTTTCCAACACCATGTGAATCCTTTCCCTCCAAAACTGTGTTGTAGCTCTTTCAAGGCTGCTCCTCCATGCTGCAATGTTGACTTGGTCAACTTGACTGAATCAACATGATTATTTTCCTGTTCACACATGGGAAGTGCAAAATCCATCCACGAATTCATCCCCTTTTCACACCAAGAGGGATTTTATTCCAACACAAGACAAGTATGGGTCTCTTTCACCCATTTATTCACCTACTAAGTGAAAGAAACAAAAATTGATATTCCCATTAGCTACATGCCAATTTTAGGAATATTACGAAGAAGGTTATAGGTGACAAGCTAATAGATCAATTAGTAATAGATCAAGCTAATAGGTCAAACAATATTACCAAAAATTGTCGAGGAAGGAAAAAAAATATTGTAACCTAGATCAATTACATAAAAAATAACTTGACAGAAATGAAATCAATCAATTTCAGAGTATCTCATAAAGTGGAAGAACTTACCCATTGAAGATTCCACATGGTAGGATGGAAATTTTATACAAAAGTATCTAGAACTACTTAAGCGTTGAGGACAACAAGTTTTTTAATTAGAGGATCATGTTAGGTCCCTATATTACTATTGTATATCCTTATTTTTATTGTTAGTGTAGCCCCCTTATTGTTATTATTTTTCCCCATAGAATCCCACTATTGTTATTGTTGCGCACTTACATTATTATTATTATGTAGGATCCGATTATATTATGACCCCGTGGACTCCTATATATATAAAGGAGGTCTTATCATTTATATCATCCAATAATTGTTCATTTATGTAATTTAAAGTAGTTTTCTTCCTCGAATAGGATAGTTTTTAAGTCGTTAATCTATCTTTTATTTTATTTCATGGGTTGGTTGCATAACACATCGAGTGGGGAGATTTTGTCGAGATTTTATTTTGTCAAGAATGGAGCTTTTCTAAAGGAGATTATCTCTAGGGTGACATGGAATTCAGAACCTCATAAAATATTTCTCACCGTCATGGAAGCGTCAGGATGGATCAGAACCAGGGTGACATGTGGAGGGCAACAATGTGGGCTGACGAGATTGGTGGATGAGATAATGAAATACGTATTGTGTCCCGATGAATAAAAATGTTGCACAAGAAAATAAAGGGTTCGAAGGGGCTAAAGCCTAGTGGGTGGTCACAATATATGAGTAGAGTACCATAAGCATCGAGTGATAAGAAGGTACAGTCATGCCATTACATTCTCCTTGATTTAGAGAAATATATCTTGAAGTTTTATTTGAGATAGTTCTTTCTTAAAAAGATTCTTGTGAGTTGGAATTTTCTTCAAGATATTTATTACTGAGACAGGTTCTTGCGAGTTGGAGCTTACTCTGAGATAGTTCCCAACGAGAATGGTTTTATTCCAAGAGGGAGTTTTCTTTGAGAGAGTTTTTCTGAGAGGACTTTCATCTAAGGCTAAGGTTATTTCTGATTTATATTTTTCGGTCAAATGGGTTCTTAGCGAGAAGGTTCCTTGGGAGGAAGGGCATCTGCAGTAAAGGATCTAAGAGGAAATGAATTGAGCGGCCAAGGGAAACCTATACGGTGGTTATTTCCAAGGTGATGTGACCATGGGGGGACTACACTCACTTACCCTATGTGCATTGTATATGCTTAATGATGTGAACCACCAATTAGTTACTAAGTGGCTAGTGTGAATGGGCTAATAACTTACATATATATGTTAATATTTATATGTGAGGACCCCAGACATGAACAAGTTAGTTGCTAGTACAAGAATGAAAAATGGTGGGAAGGATGCTGACTAGGACATCCTTGTGGGTGCCACTTTGGGACCACAGATATCAGGTCAGCATAGTAATCATCTCCTTCTAACCGATGTTGCGGGAGATGATTAGGAGGGGGTGTGTTATAGAGTGATATCACAGTATCCAAGTTCAAAACTTAGACTATATGTTCTCTATCATGTGTAAAAAATAATAGGAAGGTTCCTTCTAAAACCTTGGAAATTAAGTTGGTGCTTTCTTATGGAGATAATGGAGCAAATCAATTTTCATATCGAATTTTATAAAATGGATAACACAAATTCTTAGGTGTTAAAAGTTGGTTTTTGATTGATTGAAGGAATGCATGGTTGATAGGCTTACCTTGTGATTTAATTATGTATCATGGTACTAATGATTGATATGATATTATTTTTATTGATGTGCTAACTAAAAATGTGTTGCACAACTATCCTTGTACTAGAATACTTACAACAATAAGCTAAGGTGACCATGCCTATTTTATTTTAAGGTTTTTGAAATCTAACAATGATGTGTGTGTGTGACAACATATAAAAGAGACCAAGGTCTGAAGAGATGAAGATAAGAATGATGCAATAAATATCTAACCAATCATAACATGGATGTGAAGAAAAAATAATGGATGCGGAGGAAATATAAGTTTGTCAAAGAGGAATGGTAGACTCTCCTAATTGGATGGGAACATTGAGAAGCCTAAACACATAAATAAGAAGTTTTAAAGCTCATAAAGAGAGGCTTGTCAAAGTACAAGAGAGGCAAGAATAAGTGAATCTAGTCCTATTGCAGATACTTTCAAACTTATAAAGGAAAAGGCAACACGAGTCAAGATCTAGCCATAGGTATAGGAAGAGTACCTTCAAGAAAGAAGAAAGAACCAATGGGGCAACTAGGAGAAAATATAGAAGGAGATAAAGTGCCAAGTGAAGATATGGTGAAAGGAAGTACTTTAGTAGACACCCTAGAAAAGAGGACCACCACCCATAAGCAGCTTGAAGGAAATCCAAAAAGGATGTATCATCATCATCATCAGCATCATAGAAGGAGAGAAAATGAATCTATACCAGAGGAATTTAAGAAAGCTAAGTTTCCTACTTTTTATGGAGAGATGAAGTAGTTAAAGAATATATAAGCTTGGCTACTAGGAATGAGGAATTTCTTCAAATTTCATGACTAATCGGAGAACATGAAATTGAAGATAGTTTCTTTTAGCCTAAAGGGTAAGGTTGACATATTTTCGGAAGATTTGAAGAATCTGAAAGGCATAAAAGAAGAAGAGTGACCCTGGAAGGAATTTTGGGGATATTTCGGGGACAAGTATATATCTGCGGGATACCTTGACAACAAGGCTAAGGAATTTTATGAGATCAAGCTAGGTTCAATGTCAAATGAAGATTATACCATTAAAGTCTTAGACTGCTGATGTAGGCGTTGTACACCTAAGTCAACACGGGAGGAATTTCCTAGATTGTCGCTCTTTAACAAGCCAATCCATTTGGTATAGATACCCTCGACGGGTTTATAGGCTTTGTTAGCTTGGAATCATTTCTTCTGGAAAAGGATTGAATCTGAGAAATGTAATTCTGAATATAAAATAATATAAACTATGGTTATGTTACAATAAACTAAACTAATTCTATACTAAATTTTAATTAATAAATTGTCATTAAGTTAATGAGTTATCTCTTCAAGTGAAGAGGGAATTAAACAACCTAAGTCTAATGTAATTGTAAAAACAAAACACAGATTATTTCACTATTAACGTATTAAATAAATTTTAAGTAATTCTAATTTTCAAATTTCATTTGGAAAATATAATTAAAAGAAAAATTACACTAATTGTTGTTACAAAATCAAAATATGATACACCATATACAATTATATATTACAATAAATGAAAAAGGCCATAACATTATGTAACTGTCTCAAAATCGATGCATTTATAAAAAAAAGAAGTTCTAAAAGCTATGTTTATAAAATGATATGAGATCCTATTTGTAAATGCAATTATAAATCAAAGTAAAACTATTCTCGAATATAATTAACCACATAACAGTTGACTGCTAATTTACAATTTCCTTATCATAGAAGCAAACATAGATCACTAGGTTTATTATTAATATTTTATGTTAAGAAATAGATGCATAAGATAACATATATATTATTTTAATAATCACTTAGCCAAGGCTAATAGAAGGTATAACTATAAATGATATGTCATTTTATAAAATTTATCTTACTTTTATTAATGGCTAATGAATATAATTAATCAACCATAAAGAAAAGTAAGAAAATAAATAAGAATATCATCTACACCGATAAAACCATCATTAATTTACACGTAAAGGTTATCATTTTCTCTCAATTTTAAAATATGGAAAACATTCATAGAAACTAAATTTAAGTTCGTGTAAACTGATAGGTCCTCTTAGGACATAAGTCACTGAAGAAGGCTATCAATCTGAAATAATTTTCAAATTAAATTAATGATGGGATAGAAAAAGAAATGTAATGAACATAATTATTTATTTAAGGAATACAACGATTAAACAAACAATATTTTTCCTCCAAATTTCAAGAAATAACTACACAAAAATAAAGAGGACGATGATCTCACTATGGAACATGAAATTTGAAGAACAAGATTTAACACAATCAAATCTTTGTACTTTATTAAAATAATTACAAAGTCAAATTGTATGCAAAAATTCTTAGGTCCCTATATTACTAGAGTAGTCCCTTAGTGTTGTTAGTGTAGACCCCTTATTGTTATTGATGTACCCCTGTAACCCCCATATTGTTATTATTGTGCCCTTACATTATTATAGCTAGGTTGACTAGGATTATATTGTGACCCCATGGAATCCTATATATAGAAGGAGGTTTTGTCATTTGTATCATACAAGAATTGTTCATTTATATAATGTAAAGGAGGTTTCCCCCTCGAATTGGCATATTTCTAAGGCATTGATCTCTCTTTTCTTCTATTTTTGGAGCTGGTTTCATAACATTTGGTCTGAGAGCTTTGGATTGTAGAGTTTCGCTGCTCCAAACAAGTCATCGTGGAATTTTCGCTATAAATATGTTTCTACGAAAGTTCGGAAGCTGAAATTTTTATCACTTAAAGCAGAAATCCTGAGGAACTTTGTGTAAAAATCTCAGATATTGATTCGCAATAGTGGCAGAGATATGAACTGTGGAACTTAGGGTTTTGGGAGGCTCCCGAATTTCATCTAAACGGGGTGGCCTTGGGAAAATCATGATAACTCTCTATATGGACATCATATTGGAATTCCGTAAAAAGCGGCCGAACGTACACGAACTGTAGTTACTTGTGTAGAAATTTCAGAGCCAAAGGAGGAAACTATGACATGTGGCACACCGTATAATTTACCTCTACTGAACTAGTCCATAATTAGGTAATTGTGGTATATTGGGCATAACATTGTCTTGAAGCATCCAAATCAGATTAGAACTATGGCATTTGAAAGAAGCTTCATAGGGATACTACAGGGCTGAATTTAAGATATTGAAGATCTAAAATCGCAGAGATAATTTCGTTTCAATGTCGAGCTCCTCAAATGCAAGAAAAATGTGTGAATTTTTTTTTTCAAACTACATAAGTCTTGTTTGAAAATTCAGTTTTAAGTGATTCCAAGGGCATGGAAGCTAATATGGATGGTTTGAAGAAGGGCATGGAAGCTAATATGGATGGTTTGAAGAAAGGCGTGGAAGCTAAGATGGATGGTTTGAAGAATGACATGGAAGAAAAAATGGAAGACATGAAGAATGATATAAACACAGACATGGAAGGCTTGACAAAGTTGATACAAGAAATTATTCCTAATGGGGAAATGATAGTAGAGGAAACTCACGATGAGAATTTTTTTTTTTTAATTGTGATTTCACAAACTCGAATGTTGGATGGAAGACCCACCATATTCCAAATATCGATATGAGGAAGTTTGATGGCAATGATCCTGTAACATGGATACTACAGATGGAGCAATATTTTGATCTCAATAATGTGCAAACCAAACAAAATTTATGCATTGCAACTTTATTTTTAGAACAAAATACATTTGTATTGTGTTGAGGGCTTTGCTCCCATAATATTTTTTTCAATTGGTCAATTTTTAAGGAGGAAATGATAGCACATTATGAAGATACAAAGACCAACACCTTCTTTAGCCAATTGATAAATCTAAAAAAAAAGGGTTCAGTGGTGGAGCACATAGAGGACTTCCAAAAATTTAATATAAGGGTAATTGATATTCCAGAGGAAAATAGGATTGATGTCTTCATAGGGAATTTAAAGGATGACATCTAACATGAGGTTCGTGTTTGGGAACTTGATTCATTGGAGAAGGTATTCAGGTTGGCAAGAAAAATTGAATGTAAAATTATGGTGACAAGGAAGCCCACCACTCACATATATAAAGATGGAAGTGTTCCTACTCCTATAATTCCACGACCTACAATATTTACACCACAAAAATTGGAAGAAAAAATATCAAAAGGGCTTTGCTATAGTTGTGATAGAAAATACACTAAAGGTCATAAGTGTGCTGAGAATAAATTATTTTAGATAGATTGTGAAAAGGAGGAAGAAAATGAACAAGAAACTTCAAAAGAAGAGGATATACACCAGGAACAAACCCTAGAGAAATAATAAATGAGACCGACCATATCGTGTAATGCATTGGTAGGAATTACCAATCCTGAAACTGTTAAGATAAAAGGACATATGAAGAAGAAAAAGGTATATTTTTTATTGATTTAGGTGATACTCATAATATTATTCATTGTAAGGTAGCGAAGGAATTGAATTTCTTCCTATACCCAACACCATTATTTCAAGTGATGGTTGCGAATGGAGGAACTATAAATTGCTCTGTAAAATGCTATAATATTAAGCTAACCATGGGGGAGTATGTATTAAATATTTCAATGCTTTCCATTTGAATGGGAGGTGCTAATGTTATACTAGGAGTACAATAGTTACAATCTTTGGGGATTGTAGCTTTTAATTTTCAAGAACTTTTCTTGATATTTTTTTCATATGGAAAGGAAGTCAAATTAAGGGGTATCATAGAGAAGTCGAGAAAGGTAATAAGCTCTAATGTCATGAAAAATATTCTGAAGAAATAAAAATGAGGTGTAATTGCACAATTATGCTCACTAGAAGTTCCAACATCAAAATCATCTATTTCTCTAGATCTCAAAAAAGTCTTGGACAATCATTCCAAGGTGATTGAAACTCCCAGAGGACTCCCACATATTCGTGATCATGATCATGCTATTCATTTTATTCCACGAAGTGTTCCTCCAAACATAAGGCCTTACAGATATCCTTATGTCCAAAAGAGTGAAATTGAACGTAGGATTGCAAAAATGTTAGAGGCTAGTATAATTCAACCTAGTCAAAGTTATTTGTTTGTTCCAATAGTATTTGTGCATAAGAAGGATGGATCATGGTGCATGTGTCCGGATTATAGGGAGCTCAATAAGCTCACTATTAAAGATAAATTTCCCATTCCCGTGATTGATGAATTATTGGATGAATTACATAGAGAAGTGTATTTTACCAAGTTGGATCTTCATTCATGATATCATCAAATTAGAATGAAGAATGAAGATATTCCGAAAACATCATTTCAAACTCATCGGTGTCATTATGAATTTTTTTCATGTCTTTTGGCCTTACTAATGCACCTTCTACATTTCAAGGGTTGATGAATTCCATTTTCAAGCCCTACCTTTCAAAATTTGTGTTAGTATTTTTTGATGATATACTAATATACAACAACTCTTGGAAGGATCATGTTCAACATGCTGACAAGGTGCTCAAAATATTGGAGGAGAAACAATTATATGCAAAAACCTCCAAATGTTTCTTTGGAGTACAAGAGGTGGAATATCTGGGTCATATTGTATCTCACGAGGGTGTTAAGGAAGACCCTAATTTAATTAAATCAATTAAGGAATGGAAATTCCCCACAACCATAAAGCAGTTGCAAGGATTTTTCGGGTTCACCGGGTATTATAACAATTTTGTTAAGAATTATGGGAGAATAGCAGCACCTCTAACAACATTATTGAAGAAAGATGCATTTTCATGGACTCCTGAAGAAACTAAGGGCCTTGAGGATCTTAAAGAATAAATGTGCCTAACACCTGTCTTAGCTACGCTAGACTTCACAAAAACCTTTATTGTGGAATGTGAAGTCTCGGGAAATGGAATTGGTGTTGTTTTAATGCAAGAAGGAAGACCCACTTCTTTTTAAAGTCGTCCAATCAAAGGAAAATATTTATAGAAAGCTATTTATGAGAAGGAAATGTTGGCAATACTACATGCACTAAAGAAATTGAGACCTTACCTAATGGAAATACACTTCAAGGTAAAAATTGATCATGATAGTCTTAAACACTTGTTGGAGAAAATACTATCTTCAGAAGAGAAACAAAAATGGGTCGCAAAGATTTTGTGTAATGACTTTGAAATAATCTACAAAAAAGGGAAGCGAAATGTTGTTGTAGATGCACTCTCAAGAAAGGATGAAGAGGTGGAATCATTTCTTTGTGCCATTTCTATTATCCAACCAGATTGGATAACCGAAGCAATGGATGAATGGAAGAAGGATGAAGAAGTTTTGACAATCATTCAAAAGTTGTAGAAAGATCCTAGTACATCTGATGCATTTAGTTGGAAAAATGATTCATTATGGTACAAAGATCACTTATATCTTTGTAATCATTCCCAACTAAAACAAAATATTCTTTTGGAATTGCACACTTCTCCTTTAGGAGGACACTCAGGATTTTTAAAAACTTACCACAGCGTGAAGAAAGATTTTTTTGGGATGGCCTTAAATTTGATATTCAAAATTTTGTGGCGGAATGTTTGTTTTGCTAGCAAAATAAAGTTGAGACAAATAAGACATCAGGTCTTCTACAACCTTTATCCACTCCAATTCAAATTTGGGAGGAGATTTCAATGGATTTTATCATATGTTTACCTAAGTCCAAAGGAAAGAGTATCATCATGGTGGTAGTTAATAGAATTACCAAGTATGCACACTTTTGTGCATTATCTCATCCATTTAAAACAAATACAATTGCTACTACATTTCTCGAAGCAATTCAAAAGCCACATGGAAACCCAAAGATTATGGTAAGCGACAAAGTTCCCATTTTTACTGGAAATTTTTAGATGGAATTATTTTCTTGTTTGTGTACTCAACTAGCTCATAGCTCATCTTATCATCCTCAATCCGATGGTCAAACTGAGATAGTGAACAAATGTTTGGAATGATATCTTCATTGTTTTGTATCTGATAAACAAACACAATGGGTCAAGTGGTTACCTTTGGCTGAATGGTGGTATAAGTC
Organism: Pinus albicaulis; assembly: GCA_034641835.2. NCBI lineage: Eukaryota > Viridiplantae > Streptophyta > Pinopsida > Pinales > Pinaceae > Pinus > Pinus albicaulis. Next base: position 887,170,278 of record CM076571.1, read on the forward strand.
TTCCTTCCATACTACAACAAAAATTACCCCATTTATGACACTTTATGGATATCATCCACCATCCATCACATCATCTTTAAGAGAAAAATCTAAGGTTCAAGCAGTGGAAGATCACATGGAGCATCAACAAAAATTTCTCCAACTCTTAAAGGATAACCTAAATTTGGCACAAAATCGAATGAAACAACAGGCAGATCAAAATCGTAGCGAGACAAGTTTGGATGTAGGAGATAGGGTATTTTTATGGCTACAACCATACAAATAAATGTCTTTCAAGCAAGCTAAGAAGGATAATAAATTATCACCAAAGTACTATGGCCCTTACAAGGTGTTGTAAAAGATTGGTACAATGGCATACAAATTGGAGCTTCCTTCTTCTTCGCGAGTGCATCCAATTTTCCATGTTTCATGCTTAAAGAAGGTTACAGGTGACAAACTTCTAGTTCTAACAATATTGCAAGAACTTGATGAGGAAGGAAAAATTATATTGCTACCTGAAGAAATAACGGAAACAAGAACTCGACACCTAGGAAGTCGATCAATTTCAAGGTAACTTATCAAGTGGAACCACTTACCCATTGAAGATTCTACATGGGAGGATGAGAAGTTTATACAGAAGCATCTAGAGCTACTCAAGCATTGAGGACAACATTTTTTTGAAGGAGCGGGGCATGTTAGGTCCCTATATTACTAGTGTAGTCCCTTATTGTTGCTAGTGTATCGCCCTTATTATTGTTGTTGTAACCCTGTAACCCCCATATTGTTATTATTGTGCCCTTACATTATTATTGTTAGGTTGGCTAGGATTATATTGTGACCTAATGGACTCCTATATATAGAAGGAGGTTTTGTCATTTGTGTCATCCAATAATTGTTCGTTTGTGTAATGTAAAGGAGGTTTCCCCCTCGAAGTGGATTATTTCTAAGGCGTTGATCTCTCTTTTCTTCTATTTTTGGAGCTAGTTTCATAACAACAATTATTTGTCCAAAAAATCTTGTATAGTACCACAAGTATCCCCCTTTTACAATAAAAATGAGGTTTATATATATCCAAACACCCTCAACCTTACAATTAAAAAAACTATAAATTGTCTGTAAATCATTTGGTTACAAAAAGTAAAAATATTTTTTTGATGTTCAGGTCATCTCAGAAGAATGATAAAATTCAAATAAAAAAATGTGGAAAACATTTTTCCTGTACAGGGTTAGGGGAAAGCACATAGTGAACGAAATTATCCGGAGTTGTCATACCCAAGAGAGTTGTTTTGCCAAAATTAAAAATATATTAAAGAAACAGACTAAGATTAGATAATATAATAATGAAACTCAAACGATGCTGCTACAAAATCTATGACTTTGTAGAAGCCTTTTTATTTTAAAATATAAATATAAAAAAACCAAAAAAAAAACACAAATATTACGTGTAACATTTCCCATGCATAGATATCAAGGAGTTAACTATTTTCCTACATTAAATTCCTCTCATTCTGCAAAAATGGTCACTTTGAGATTCAGAGAATTTATCACGATGTGAGTATCTTTAGATCTAGTTTTACCTTCAACACTAGATGAATTTTGTTCATTTTAATTATCCTTTCTCTTGAATGAATCTCTCAACTGATTTTTTTCATAAGTAATTTGAGTAATCCGATGTTCCAAACATGGGAAAGTGAGAAAATACCATTGTTTCCAATAAATTTTGGCTATAAAATCATTTGGGTGAGGGTTTTGTGAGCAAGTATCATCACAATTTGCAATATTTCCCTGAAATAGAGAAACATCGGAGGAATTCGAATTATTTATTTTCAAAGATGGCTCGGGATTATTTTCTAATTCAAGCAAGGAAAAAGTCTCAGGAGGAACCTTATGCATGGTTCTTCGGTCTCTAGAAATTTCTATTTGCAATTGTTTTACATTAACCAAATCTTGTTCACTTTGACACATTTGAAAGATTTCGTGTTCTTTTGTAGGTTGAACGGGTTGAGTTTCAGGACAAAGGGATTCAATAATAGGCTAAATATTGTGAGCCTTTATTGTATTCCTAGTAGATAAAAGAGAAGTTAAGATTTTGTAAATTCTAACTTGGTTATCCTCTAAAGAGGGCGACCCTGGTATTTTGAAATATGCCTCCGAGTCATGCTGCCTTAACTCCTCAGCTAATGGCTGATTTGAATCAAAAAGAGAGGATTATAGGGTCAGGGTGGTGGAAGACTGAACACGATCAAATGCCAAAGGTTTTCCATTACCATTACGGGTGAGGAAATGTTGGGAAAAATACTGAGAGGGGGGGTGAATCAGTATTTATAGCTTATTGATAATTTTAAATTATTCTTTACTGAATTCCATATGTGACTTTCATGAACACAACTCACGTATACATGTGCATATGCTAAAAGAAACTTGCGTACACTTATATACTTTTATTGTTAGAAAACTTTTCAGAAACAATAGTTAACTCAACTTATCATTCATGCATTTGTTTGTTATTCTGTAAATATGTGCAGTAACAATAGAATAAATCATCACATGAGAAACACACATGAACACCAAGATTTAAGGTGGAAACCCAATTCGGGAGAAAACCACCGCTATTGTAGTCTCTGTCTTCAATATTTATTATATGGAAAACTTCTTACAATATTGTACTGATGAAGACTCATATCAGTTCACAGGTATCTACCTACAGAAATCTGCAACCTTCTCTCATTTTCTAGCTGCAATTGGAAGGGAGCTACAACCCCCTGATCTCATTTACCAGCCACTACTGGAAGGGGCCTTCAACCCCCTGATCAGAACACCAACTTCTACTCGTAGGAAAATTATACTTCCCTACTGAAGGCTTCAACCCTCAGAACCACTGTAGACCAGGTTTCATTAATTTTCACCGTGGTCACACAGCTTCAACACAACCATTCATAAATATCAATAGAAACAAACTTCACCCAATACATCAAACCAAAAAGTGATATCACTATAATCAGAACAATATAATAATTAGATTTCAAAATCAATATGTAGAATCAAATTCAACCCTGAACATTCATTATCTCAAAAAGCATACGCTACTTTGCTTCACTGAACCCGTGTGTATACACGTTTTCCTTAACACCAAATTGCATATAGATATTTGAATATTGTTTTTAGAATATATTTAGTATCAGATCCAGATATGAGTAATTCAATCAGATATCCTTTTCAGAATTACAGAACCCTTGATCAATTAGTCATCATAACACATATTTTCTCACTCATTGATCAGATTTGTACATAATCATATTCAGTAATCAAGCAACCTAGATATATATGAAGACTTCATTAACATACAAGAGAAAGATAACAGCAATAACAGAAAACCTCTGCAATGAGCTTCAGTAAACCTTAACTTCCATACACGCCATTTCTAAATCAAATCCACGTATATACGTGCTTTTACTGAGATGAACTAGCGTATAGATCTGTAAATATTGATTTAGTAGAATGTTTACAGATCTATAGAACTTACCCATATTTATTCACTCGACTTCAGCAAACATGCGCCAGGTCTCAGATGTAATCATCTCTTCAATGGATCATGCAAGAACCTAGTCATTTCAGGTCTAGAGATCTTGATCCATCAATATATCCAAGGGGGCATCATAACTTCATATTTATCAATAAAACAGAGTTTAACCTATGCAAATATACTTCAAAGAGAAGTATTTCGTGATAGCCCTTACACATGCACACACTTTTGCACTATGATCCTCTTCTCCTTATATAGATTTAGCCTTTACCAATACCATGAGTCAAAACCACACAACTGCCAATGGTATTCTTGGATGAAATCAAATAGATGACATGGTGCTCAATATTGTGGGCTAATACCATGGTAATTCCCCCTGGTATTATCTTTTTGGATCGCAAAAGGTATACGCGTCTTGGATCGTTCTTATCCACATGTATACGTGACTTAGCCATTAAAAATCCACGTATAGAATCTTCAATAAGAATATTACCAAATCTTGTGCCCAACATTACACATTTCTTCTAAGAGACTTCTGAGCTTCTACTGAAGACATATACTTCATATTTTACCAGAGAGTTTCCATCAAGGACAACATATTAAGACATAGGAATCATATTGCCAACAATCTCCCCCTTTGGTCTTGATGGAAACCATGATGGTGTTTGATCACCACAATAGATAGATACATTGCACATAACCATTATTAAAACACCCAAACACTTATTCTCCTTTGAAATCAAGAGCAAAGGGCACTATTTTGACCATGCTCCCCCTGAGTTCATGCTGAATCTTCAAACATATTTTTTAATGAAGTACATGACTCTATAACTCAACCAAGTATGACCGTTCATATCACCAAGGACTCATACTTACATCAATGATCCAACCAAGTGGAATTACATATTTGTCTCAACTACCCAACCAAGTGGATTTACAAAGTAGAATAAGTCCTTACATGACTGAATAGAAAAATTTACATCATGAGTGTCAACGTCCCCTTTTCATCAAATTATAGAAATGATATGTCATTAACAGGACCAAAATATCTCAAGAGAGAGATCATATATCAGAGAAACCAATCAAAATGTCAACAATGCATCCTTTTCAGCAAGACAGGTGCTCCCCCTAAGTTGATGCACCTTGAATACTAGCAACAACCAATTCATCAAAGCATCTTCATCAGAGAATGATATCGAAATATGAATGTTGGAAAAACAATAGAGATTACCCAAAAACACCACAACTGTCCTGAGTCCTGACCCAGAGAATTTCTGTCATAAAAAACCATACATGGTTTTATGCATAGAAACTTGCATTTATACATGATTCGTCTTTAAGAAACCTACGTATTGAACTTAAACTTCTGAAATTAAGAAAAATTGATTAGAGTGGAAGAGACAAATCCCAGCTTATGTCTGAGATATTCGAATGCTTCCCTGGGAAGAGGTTTAGTAAATATATCAAAAAAAAATTCTTTGGAGGGAACATACTCCAATTTAACCTTTTTTTCAAGCACTTGTTGACATAGGAAGTGATACTAGATAGGAATGTGCTTAGTCTTGGAATGCATAACAAGATTCTTTGAGATACTAATAGCACTTGTATTATCACATAAAATGGAGATGGGAGGTGAACACTTGATTTGAATGTCTTGTAGAGTCTGCATCATCCAAAGGAGTTGTGTGCAACATGATGCAGTAGCCACATATTCTTCTTCTGCTATAGATAAGGAAATAGAACTTTGTTTCTTGTCGAAACAAGATACTAATTGGGGCCCCATATAGAATGCACCACCACTAGTGCTTTTTCGATCATCAAAATTTCCAGCCCAATCCGCATCTGTATAAGCATGAAGAGTGAGATCAACATTCTTTGGATACCATAGACTAAAGTCTTGATTCCCTTGTAGATATTTGAATATTATTTTTATAGCCTAAAGGTCAGACTCTTTTGGATTAGCTTGGAATCATCCAAAAATTCCAACTGCATGCATAATGTGTAGTCTTGTTCTGGTTAGATAAAGCAGAATTCCAATCATGGATCTATATTCTAGCTGATTCACAGCGGGAAAATCATCATGAGAATTGAGGATACATCCAGTTACCATTGGCATGCTCACAGGTTTGCAGTCTTCCATCCCATACTTCTTCAGAATTTTCTTAAGATATTTTTCTTGTGATAGAAATATGCCATCTGTTGCTTGCTGCACTTGTAAGCCAAGAAAGAATGTTAGTTCCCCAAGTAAAGACATTTCAAATTCTTGCTGCATATCAGAAGCAAATTTCTGACTCATGGGATCTTTATTACTTCCAAAAATGATTTCATCAACATATACAACTACAATCAATAGTTTATCATTCTCTATTTTTGTGTATAATTTACTATCAGCAGATCCCTTTGTAAATACTTTTTGGTGAAGATATCTGTCAAGACGATAGTACCATGCCCGAGGAGCTTGTTTGAGACCATATAAAACCTTTTTAAGTTTGCAAATAATTTTTACATCATTTCACAGAAAGAATCCTTCTGGTTGTTCTATATAAAATTCTTCATATAGATCCCCATTGAGAAAGGCAGATTTAACATCCATTTGATAAAATTTGATTTGTTGAAAACATGAAAAATAAATAAACGTTCTTATGGCTTCAAGTATAGCTACAGGAGAAAATATTTCTTCATGGTCTATACCTTCTTATTGAGCATACCCTTTACAAACTTGTTTCTAATGAAATCTCCATTTTCATTTAACTTGTTTCTAATGAAATCTCCATTTTCATTTAACTTTTTTTTGAACATCCATTTTGCTCCAATCACATTTTTATCATGAGGTCTTGGAACCAATTCCGAATTATGATTATTTTCAATCTAATAAAGTTCTTCATTCATGGCTTGAATCCAAAATTCATCCTTGCTAGCTTGATTGACATTTTTTGGTTCAATAGTGGATAGAAATTCCAGATACCTAGGATATCCTAAAAGAGTTCTTCTTGTTTGGACACCTGATCCCTTTTCTCCCAAAATTTGCGTTTCTGGATGATTCTTTCGAATGTACTTGGATGGAGCCTTTTCAGATAGGTATTCTTCTGGTCCTTCATCGGTTTCACCTTCTATATTGTTGCTATTTGCTGCAGGAAGATATACATTATCATCATCTCCATTTGTTGTTGGTATTTCCCTTTTCGGAGCTAAGAGAGACTCATCAATTACAGCATCAATACATTCAACAATCTTTCGAAATATTTTATTATAACATTTAGATGATTTACTTCTAGAAGAGTAACCAAGAAATATTCCTTCATCTACTCTAGGTTCAAACTTACCAAGTTTTTCATCATTGTTCTTGATAAAAAAATTTATTCCGAAAACTCTAAAATTTTTACGGTGGGAAGATTGCCATACCAAAGTTCATAAGGAGCTTTATCACTGTTCACCCGAACATGAGCCTTGTTCAGAATATTTACCGTAGTATGTGTTGCTTCTCCCCAAAAGGTACCGGGAGTTCTAGATTCATCAAGCATAGCCCAGCCATTTGTTGAACTGTTCTATTCATCCTTTCTGCCACGCCATTTTGTTATGGGGTTCCAGCTACAAAAAAATGTCTTTTTATGCCATGATGTTCACAGAAATCAAAGAATTCATCTGATATATATTATCTTCCTCGGCCAGACCTAAGAAATTTGATTTTTAGATCTAATTCATTTTCAACCAAGGCTTTGAAGATCTTGCATTTTTCAAATGCTTCATCTTTATGTTTTAGCAAACCGATCCAACACATTCTAGAGAAGTCATCAATAAACAAAATATAGTATTGTTCTCTGCGAGGTGACTTTTTCCTTACAAGACCACATAGATCAATATGCATAAGTTAAAGAGACTTACTTTCTAATCCTTCTTTAGCAATTAATTTCACCGTGGTTTGCTTACTAAATTGGCATGATTTTCATATGGTATTTTCAAGTAGAGTGATGCTGGGAAGATCACGAACTGCTTTGAGTCTGCTGGATTTTCTTATTTGAGAGAAGCTCAAATGTCCCAACCTTCTGTGCCATAACTAATTTTATGAAGATTTACCCAAATATAATTGTTCTTGGCCACCTTTCAATACAAATAGATTGCTTGGTCTTCTAGTTCCTTTTATTACCGTTTTTCCTTTGTCAAGTTCACATACTATACATTCTTTTGAACTAAAGACAACTTCATTTCCTTGATCACACATTTGACTCACACTTAGAAGATTATATTTTAATCCATCCACATACATAACATTGTTAGCTTTCACCTTTTCTTTTAGAAAAATAGAACCTTTTCCTTTAATGACAACTGGAGAGTCATTTCCAAAAGTAACATTATTTTCTTTCTCTAGATCATTGTATGAAAGGAGTTTATTTCTGTCACCTGTCATGTGTTTTGAGCATCTGCTATCAATGTACCATTCATTTTATTCCCCTTCTGCAAATAAAGCTATGCCACAACTTTGAACCTATAATTCTTTCTTTCTCCAAACCTTCAAATTTGAAGGTATATGTTATTTTGGCTGAAGTTTGCTCCTGCATTCAGATTCTTCATGACCAAATTTTTTGCAAAAAGAACATTCAATTTCATTTTGAAGAGGAGAAAAGTTATTATAAGTAGTCTTCTTTATTCCAGTCTCATTTCTTTGCTTTCTTGCTTCTCTATTCATGATGGTTTTGTATGCAACACATTGAGCAGCCTTATGACCAGAATTATGACATGAGAAACATTGTCCATTAAAAAAGAAATTTTTCCGATCATGAAACCTTATATTTATGTTTACCTGCTAATTGATGTTTGTATTATTTTTCTTCCTTGTATTAAAGTGGTCATGCTTTACCTGAGTAGTTTCTTTGTTCTTTTGCTGAGAGACAAAATGTTGTAGGTTGGCTTTAGCTGCATTTATATAACTTTGTGCTAAAGACTGAGATGATTATCCAATATATCCAAGACCTGTATTTATAAGAGGAGAGCGGTGTACCTTGATAATTTCATCTAAGGTTTCAGATCCTATAGAAAATTAAAGTTTTCACTTTCTCAATTTCCTTTCTTAGACTTACTATTTCACATTCTAATTTCTCATTTTGCTTTTCCTTTTCCATAAGATGATTTTTTAGAGTATCTATGACAATCTTGTTTTCTTCCAAACATATTTTGAGATGATTTATTTCTTCAAGAAAGTCATTTTCTTCTAATGCATCCATAAAAGTGTCACTAGAGTCCTTTTCAAAAGCCATGAGAAGTCTAATATCTTGATTAGATTCTTCTTCTTCACTATTTGATAAACCATTACTATCTTCATGAGTATAGTAGCTTTTTCTATTGATAAACCGTTTCTTATTTCCTTTAGCCACTTACTTTCCCTTTTCATGACTATCTTTATGGGGACATTCAGCAACATAATGACCAACTATTCCATAAGAAAAACATTTAAAAGGAAGCTTACCTCTGAACCTTCCAGTGCCAAGCTGTAGCTTCTTTACAAAATCTATCTCATATTCTTCTGAAACATACCCTAATACTTCTTGTTCTTATACCTCCTTTCCTTTTGTAGCAGCCCCAAAGAAAACTTCTTTGACTTTAGATGGACCTCCTTTTCTCATTTCACAAGTAGTTAGAATCCTGTGAAGTTGAACAACAGTAAGATTTTGTAGATCCTGCTTCTCTTCAATGGCAGACAGTTTTGATTCAAATTTGGGAGTAGGAGATCTTAAAACCTTTTCTACCAGAGTAGTGTTAGATATAATTTCACCCATATTTCTCATACGATTTACAATATCATCTAGACGTACAAATAAACTGTAAATGCTTTCTTCACTGTGCATTCTGAGTTTTTCAGATTGAATTCCGAGAGTTTGGAGTTTAGCACTTTTTACCTTGGCATAAACTTCATACATTAGAATTATTTTGTCCCATATCTCCTTTTCTGTATTCAAATTCATGACTTTGAAAAATTCTAATTTATTCAAACTTCCCAATAATGCATTCACTGCCTTTGGATTGGTTTCATATTTCTTTCTTGCTACTGCATCTGTTGGAACGAAAGTTGTTGTTGGAAATGTTTTCATTGATGGCAAAGGAGGCAGCAAAGACAGAGACAGGCAAAGGAGGCAGCAAAGATAGAGACAGGCAAAGGGGGCAGCAAAGACAGAGACGGGCAGAGGAAGTGAATATAATAGAGGCATAACTATTATCAGAGGTAGAGGCAGAGGCAGAGCCGTTATCACAGCAGTAAAGGCAGAGGAAGAGCGACAGAAGCAACAGAGGAATATACACAGATGTTATTCTGAGAATCGCTACTCCCAGCTGGCGGATATATACATATGTATCTTAATTCTGATTAAATTCTGAGAATCGCTTACTCCGCTGGAGGATATAGTAGAATTGGAGTGGAAGCAGAAAAATATGAATGTAGCACTTTTTAAACATATAAGCACATAAAACAAAGTATTATATGGTGCGACCCCTTACCCAATCGCATCGGAGATTATAAGGGCAGCGGAACGTATAAACCAAAGAATTGCGATTGCGATTGAGAGCCCGGATCCGATGGGCATATAAACAATGACTTGATAAGTTTGAAATATGGCTTAATCACATCGACTCAAAGCCTATATAAGCACATAAAACAAATTATTATATGGTGGGAACCCTTACCAAATTGCATCGGAGAAAAACAAAGCAGCGGAACGTCCATACAGGAACTTGCGATTGCGATTAAGTTCCAGACCCGATGGGTCTATAAATCAGGTTCCATATATGGTTGAGTTCCAGGTTAAAGACTCAATCGCATCGGAGTATTCGAGTCGGGATTGCGATCAATCGCAATCGGAGCAGGAGTGATCAATCGCAATCGGAGCAGGAGTGATCAATCAAAATCGGAGCAGGAGTGGTCAATCACATCGGACAGATAATACAACAATCGCATCGGGAGTATTCGAGTTGCGATTGCGATCAATCGCAATCGGAGGACAATGCAAGCTCGGATGGTGGGACCGAAAGAGAATTTAATGTATTAAACATGTTTTTTTTCTATTACGCCGAGAGTGTGTTAAATTGTATTAAAAGGGAAGATTATATGATTAAAACATCTTATAATTAAGCCAAGAGCTGAAGTTGCGTTTGCGGTTGTATTAAATTATGTCGTGTGGGCTGTGGACCCATGGGCCTTGGCCCAAGGTGGAGGGCGATTGTGAACATAAAACATTTGTGGTGTATGTATGTTCTGCTTGCGGAATGTTCCACATCAACAAGACACTTGCTAAGTACAAAAGCATTAGAAAATGCCTGATTTATAGTCAGCTAGTATAAAAAGCTCAGTTACATGTATGCAGTAGTTACACCACAACAGAGGACAGAAAATAAAATAGAGCTGAAAAGAGATAAAGCACAGTCACAGAAAAGACAAACACAGTCAAAGAAAAGCCAAAAGACTAAATGAGTTGAGCTGGAATTCTCATTGTAATTTGAATGTAAATGTTTTTAATTGATTTTTGATTGTTTGTGATGCATTGGCAAGTCTCCTGAGGAAAACAAAGCTCCCATTGTAATATTGAAATTAATGCATGTTGTTATATTTTCTGAATGAGCAAGTGAAAGAAATGAAAAGGAAGAAAGCAAAGTGTTACACTAAAAAATGTCACCCTAAAATTCTGCTGACTGTATGAGCTCATTGACACTCATACTTACCTCCTCTGGAAGTCTTACAACCTTGGTTCCCCATTCCAAGCCCTGAAACATGGAGAAAAAACCCTAAAAAGCTCAAAAGCTTTGGGTATGCAGGTAATATTAAGCCTACCTGCATTCCTGGCTAGGGTACGCAGGTAATGTGAAGAGGAACTGCGTTCTAGAATGAATTTTTCTAGTGTTATGCCCGCGGAACCCCTGTAAGATAAAAAAAGCGCGAAATTAAACTGAAAAGTTGAATTTTGGTCAATTCTAGAATGTTCTAGATGAGATTTTTTGGGGATGAGTACGCTTTAGTAAGGTGCATGTATCCCACACCTTAAGGAACTAATCCCTTGATGTGAGGAGCCTATCCCTTTGAAGGAGGGTTCTATCCCTTTAAAGGTGGAATCCTAACCTCCTCATTTTCTCTATAAAAGGAGGCATTGGGTAGCCTCAAAGGGTTAAGTGAAGATTTTTGGGTGAAGTTTTTGGAGATTGAGATTCTGGAGATGGAGAATTAAGATTTTTGAGTTGAAGTGCTGTTAAGATTTAGACTTCTTTCTGCTGAGATTTTGAGAGGAAAGATCACATACCTCTTTGTGCTCCTGAACGAAGAGTGCAAGACTTATCAAAGTAGAGGAGATTCCTGCTTCGGACCCCGGGAAGGCCTTTCAAACATCAAGGCTAAGGTTGTAAGGTTCTTCTGTATTTTAAGATTAATACAATCAAGTTTTGTTTTTCTCAATAAATTGTCCTTCGATTGTTTATTTAAATAAGCTGTCGTTTGATCATTTATTTCATAGATTCCTTGATCACTATGATAGGTATGTTTTATGATTATTTGTTATACAGGTGCTATTTAATATTTGCTTGTTTGTGATTGCAGGTCTACAAAAGAACTCTTATTGCGACGAAAGGATTCTTTATGCGACATAAGCTTTACGACTGCAGATAAGCATTTGGATCTAAGGTAGGATCGACACCTTCATAGCATTTATTTGTAAAATGAATATACTTAGAGAAAGACAAACTTAGTTGTTCGTTTGTTGCTAGATTGTCTTCTGACACAAGGGAGATCGGTCTTGTCCGCAAGAACGATTTATCCGTCCAACACAAAGAGGTATGGCTGTCCATTCCAAATTCATTGAGGAATGCTAACAGTCACAAGAAAATCCTTATAAATAATATCATCTTGACATGCAAAAAAAAAAAGGGTGTGGAGAGAGAAAAATAGAGAATACAGAGTATAGAAGAGTGAGGCAGAGAATATTAAGAAAAGAAGAGCAGAAAGAGAAGGTATAGAACATAGCTGATATTTGAGGTAAATCAACAAACATTCAGTTTGATAAATTGAGGAAGTTGGAGTTTCCCTATCAAGTTGCAGCTTGATAGCCGTTAGTTGTAGCTGACTGAGGTTGGAGCCTCTTGTAGGTTGGTGCCTGCAGAAAATTGAAGGGAGTTGGTGCTTCCTTGTGAGTTGTAGCTTGCAGAATTGAGGTTGGAGCCTCCTGTAGGTTGGTGCCTGCAGAAAACAGTGGTGAGAGGGAGTTGGAGCTTGCCTTTGCATCACAACAATAATAAGATGTGGTTTTCTCCCTTTATGGGTTTCCACTTATATTTGGTGTCTCTCTGCATGATGTTTATGTGTTGATATGATTTATATCATCTTCTTAATACCTACTACTCTCATATTAAGTCTACTGTTATATTATATTAATACTTGCTGCTCACATTCTAAGATTACTTACATATTAAGTTGGACATGAAATGAAGGTGTAAATAAGGTTTAATGAAAAGTTTTAAAAGTACATGATTGTGTTAAACTGTTTCACCCCCCGCCCTCTCAGTTTAACTAAGGGTTCAACAGTTGTATATTTGTAACCTCCTTCAACTATAGCCCATACATCTACTCCAAGAGACTGAAGATAGGATCTTGTCCTTGTCTTCCAGAATATTAAGTTATTTCCATTGAAGAGAGGAGGTCTGATAGATGATGTCCCATCTTGATCTCTCATCTTTGTTGATCTTCCTTCTAGCGATTAAGCTTCTTTAGAAGAACATGGCTCTGATACCAATTGTTGGGGAAAATACTGAGAGGGGGGGGGGTGAATCAGTTTTTAGAGCTTACTGATAATTTTAACTTTTTCTTTACTGAATTCCATACATGAATTTGTAGAAATTTGAATAATTTGCTGAATTATTCACCGAGATTATCCTGATCACACACTATTTAAGATTCATGCATAATACATAACCTCTTCTACAATTGATCATCAATATGCAGAAATAGAAGCAGTCGCATGTGCACATTAAAACATAATCAAGCACACATATAACACAGTATGTAATGGGGAAAGCATACAGCTGAAAACCCCCAACTATCTATATATTATAATGATAGAGAACATGTAACAATCATAGTACAATACTCCTCATAAGTACTCAGTACTATCTCCAATAGTTACACACAAACTAGCTCAGATCTGAACAAGTCACAGGTTCAAATCTCCTCCACAAGTCTGCCTGCCTCTACTGTGCAATCCAAGATGAATAATGATTATATCCAAGTTCGAATCCCCCTAACTTGATCTACGCAATCCTCATTGGCAATCTCAATCAATGTGTGTGCAAATCTCATGCACATCTATAGTCACAACTGATAGTAGACTCACCCTTTCACCCACCTCTAACACTCGTCTCCACTGAACTGTCCATGCATTGCAGTTAACTGATGTGTTCTTTAGTTGATTTATGAGTTAATAATTAGTGAATTAATTAATAATTAATTCACACCACTCATCACTAGTGTATTTACCAGTTAGACTAAATACAACTAGTTCAACTAAGTTAAACCGAACACAACTCCACCAACTGTCTCATCAACTCCACCAAACTCTGCCACATGAGTTCTAACTAAAGTCAACCATGCAATAGCTCAACTAACCCTTAGGAAAAGCATATTTCCTTCTGTCAGCTGCATGTGCCACATCCAAGCATCAAACTGAAGTGCTCCAAGAGGATAAGATAATGTTTATAGTCTAAATATTATTAGGGGTTAATAATATTTGACTGTTCTATTTTTAGCCCGGCAGTCTAAAAATAGAAACCGCCCAATGTCTAAAAATAGAGGTCCATCTATTTTTACCAACTCGACCAATCATCCATAAATAGCATCTTGCAACTCATAGACCATGATCCATATGTCTAAAAATAGACATAGTTTAAAAATAGACTTTGCGCCAAAAATAGCCTGCGGGCCCACTTAGTGAAGGTGACTTTATTTCACTAAGCTCCATCATCTTATTGCATTTTCAACACTCCCTCTCAACAAGATATGGATTATCTGCAACCCCTATCCTGCCTCTGTGGTATTCGAATTTGCTCCTGGTGAGCGCCTTCGTCAAGATATCAGCATCCTGATCCTCCGTGGGAATATATGAAAGTAACATGATTCTGCGCTGCATACAATCTCTGATATGATGGTACCTGATGTCAATGTGTTTGGATCTATCATGAAATATTGGATTAGATGAGAGTTTAATGCAACTCTGGTTATCACAATAAATCAAAGTAGGCTCCAAGTGTGACCCGAACAACCCGACCAGGATCTTCCTCATCCATATGGCCTCGCATGCAGCCAAGCTTGCTGCCATATACTCAGCCTCTGCTGAACTGAGTGCCACGGATCTCTGCTTCCTGCTGTACCAAGAAACTGTTGTCGACCCGATACTGAAGATCCCTACAGATGTGCTCTTTCTGTCCGTTGGGCTCCCTACCCAATCCGCATCTGTGAAGCCACATAGCTTCACCTCATCCTCCTGTCTCTACTACAAACCATATCCCGATGTGCCTCTAAGATAACACAATACATGCTTGCCTGCCTTCCAGAAGAGCTTGGTAGGCTTAACCATAGCTTGTGAAAGCTGGTTAATAACATAGCATATATCAGGTCGTGTATTGACCAGATACATAAGTGACCCCACCAACTGTCAATAAATAGTGGCATCCACTACCTCCACTGAAGTAGCATCCTCCTTCCTCCAACCTCCAGGAAGAGGAGTATCAACATGCTTGCAGCCATGCATGTTGAACTCTCCAGTATCTCCCGGGCATACTTACCCTGAGAAACAAACAGTCCATCACTGCCCTGCAAAATTTCCAATCCCAGGAAATAATGAAGGAGGCCCAAGTCCTTCATCTCAAACTCTCTAGCAAGATCGTCCTTGCATGAAAGTATCAAAAGCTCATCACCTGTCAAAATCAAATCATCTACATAAAGTACAATGATCAACAACTTACCCTCCACCACAATCTGGTACAGGTTAGGATCCGCCTCACTCTTGGAGAATCCAAGTCCGGTGAAATAACTGTCTATCCGTGTGTACCAAGTGACTGGGTGCTCAAGCCAATCCTATGTTAAGGTTTCTATCCGCACACATGCGACTCACTGCTGAAGATCTCAAAACCTTCAGGCTGCTCTATGTACACCTCTTCCTCAATAACTCCATTGAGGAACGCAGTCTTCACATCCATCTCATGAATGTGCCACCCCATCTGCGCTGAGAGAGCAAGGATCGTCCGTATGGAAGAGTACCTTGCGACAGGTGCAAAAGTCTCCTCATAGTCAATCCCCTCGATCTGTGAGAAGCCACGGGCGACAAATCTCGCCTTGTACTTCTCCACACCCCCGTCAGCTGCCTGCTTCACCTTGTAGATCCATCGCGAACCTACAACTGATTTCCCAACCGGTCTTGGGACAATCTCCCACAATCGCTTCCGACAATCGAATCCACCTCCTCCACCATGGCACTTACCCATCGGGTCCTCCAAGGCTCTTCCTCAAAGAGGATGGCTCGTTACTTATTAATACTTTTTCTCACAAGATCCAGAAAATGTTTCAAACCTCCTAAGGATCGTTCCCTGACCACACCGTGTCGTAGGTGGTCCTACAACCCTCTCTGCATCCCGAGCCAGTCGCTCAGCTTCTGTAGTGCGCATGCGCCCTCTGATGGTTGGCGCTGCCTGGGTGGTTTCTTCCACCTCCTGAACCTCCTCTTGTGGCTGATCCACATCTGGAAGCTCCTCCTTAGGAACTAACAGCTCCTCATCTGCATGCAAGTGTAGCTCCCTCTCAAGCGAACACTGCATGGCTTTCTCTTCCTGAAATTTTATATCCCGTCGCACAACAGTCTTGCGACTGTCTGGCACATACACCCGATAGTTATGAGGTGTATCAGTGTACCCCACAAATATTCCAACCTCAGCAGTTGGATCCAGCTTCCTTCTCGCATCCTTCGTCACATGCATGTAGACAGGAGAACCAAAAATCCGCAAATGGGAAATATAAGGCCTCTTGCCAGAATAAGCCTCCTCCAGTGTACCTGCTGGCATTCAGGAGGTCTGCCTCGCATAGGCCTGCAGTACGGCGTCTCCGCCCACAAGTGAATGGGTAGGCTTTGATCATGCAACATCGCCCGTGCAGCACCCACGATCGTTCTGTTCTTCCGCTCAGCAACCCTGTTCTGTTGTGGGTTATGAGGTGCTATGAGCTCTCTCCAAATTCCTTTTGTGCTGCAAAAGTCCTTGAATTCAGCAGAGATGAATTCACCACCATTGTCGCTCCTAAGAGCCTTCACATGCTTCCTCGATTCCTTCTCAACCAGCACCTTGAACTCACAGAACTTTGAGTATGTCTCACTCTTCTTCTGCATGAAAAAGATCCATCACTTCTGAGAAAAATCATCAGCAAAGATCACATAGTACTTGTGCTTTGCTGTCGAAGCTACTGAGAAAGGTCCACACACGTCTGTGTGAATTCTCTCAAGGATCGTCGTGGCGCGACTATCCTTCTCGTGAAAGGTGGCTTTCACAAATTTTTCCAAGGTACACCCCTTGCACTGATCTGACTGCGCAAGAGTGCCTTTAGGAAGCCCAGTAGAAATCTGCTGCAGTATCTTCAAAGCTCCATGGTGAAGGTGGCCCAATCTCCGGTGCCACAACTCGCCATCATCCCGGCTCACCACTCCTTCAGCCTTGCATGCCATTGCTGCACCGCCATCTACATGCAATTGATAAAGGTTCTTGACTCGAACCCCTATCTTCCGGGTTTCTCCAGTTGTCTTACTGCGCAGGAAAGCCTTTCCTTCGCTGAAGACAACATCGTACCCTTTGTCTTCTAACATCGCCACAGAGATCAGATTCTTCTTCAATCCTGGAACATGCATCACATCCTTCAATACGAAGGGTTTACCAGACTCCCTCTTAAAGGAAATGGTACTGATACCGGTCGCACTGTATCTACCATCATCGCCCATCTCGATGTGCACTCCAAGATCTTTCTCATCCAGATCTGAAAACAAATCCCGATCTCCAGTCATGTGAAAAGACGCACCACTGTCCAAGAACCATATTGATCCCATCACACTTGAGACCAAGCATGCGATCAGCGAAAAATCCAGCTCAAACTGCGAGGCTAAGGCCTCTCCTGCTGCAGATCTAGCAGCATGCTTATTTTTCTTCTTCTGCGGACAATTTGTGGCATAATGTTCGTGCTGGTGACAGTGAAAACACTTCACCTTGGACATGTCCTGCTTCTTGCCTTTCGCACCGGAATGAGAAGCTTTCTTGCTCTTCCCCTTCTTTGCTTTGGCAGCCAAAGCGCAATTTTCTTCATCAGATGCTTTTGATGAAGATCCGTCCCTGGTACTCTGCCTTATCTCCTCTTGCACAAGATCCGACCAAAGTCGCTCCCATCCTGGCAATTTCTCCCGACCATTGACAGAATCCTGATAGGCATGCCAACTCTTCGGAAGATCAAGGAGAGCCAAGCTCACCAATTCCTCATCATCAACAGTCACCCCCACACTTCCCAGCTCATCCCTGCATTGGATGAACTTTGTGAGGTACTTGGGCATACTGTCGCCTTTCTCCATCTTTATATGTCTGAGTTTATCCTTGAGCGCCAACTTCCTCTGGTCGCTCTTGCTTTGGAATAAATCGGTCAACGCTTTCCACATCAAATATGGAGAAGCTTTTCCATGCATGCTGGATACAATGTGATCCCTCACACCCTCCAATAGAATTCTTCGACACTTTGCCATCTTCTTTTGCCAAGCCTCAACTTGAGCAGCATCAGTAGGCTTTGGGATCTCAGCTTCTATGAACTCCTTCAACCCGTTATCATCTAATACCGCCTCCATTTTGTCCTTCCATGCAACATAATTCGAGCTGCCCTCAAGGGCATACTCCAGTCGCAATCCGTTGAAAGACATTTTGACTTCGACACCAAGAAAATTTCTGCAAATTCGAATTCCAAATCCTGCTGCAAATTCGAATTCCACCAGCTCAAAACTCCACCGCTTCCGAGCTGTGAGAAAAAAGAATTTCTAGCACAGAGATCGACTGTAGGGGCATTTACTGGATATATCACCTTCAGAGAAAGGATGGATCCAGAGGCTACCTGGCCCGCATACAGACTCTGTCTACCGAAATAAATTGTAATCACTGTAATAGATCCGATGATCAATTTTTCTCCGATACCATGTATAAATTTGAATAATTTGCTGAATTATTCACCGATATTATCCTGATTACACACTATTTAAGCTTCATGCATAATACATAACCTCTTCTACAATTGATCATCAATATGCAGAAATAGAAGCAGTCGCATGTGCACATTAAAACATAATCAAGCACACATATAACACAGTATGTAATGGGGAAAGAATACAGCTGAAAACCCCAAACTATCTGTATATTATAATGATAGAGAAAATGTAACAATCATAGTACAATACCCCTCACAAGTACTCAGTACTATCTCCAATAGTTACACACAAACTAGCTCAGATCTGAACAAGTCACAGGTTCAAATCTCCTCCACAAGTCTGCCTGCCTCTACTGCGCAATCCAAGATGAATAATGACTAGATCCAAGTTTGAATCCCCCTGGCTTGATCTTCGCAATCCTCATTGGAAATATCAATCAATGTGTGTGCAAATCTCATGCACAGCTATAGTCACAACTGATAGTAGACTCACCCTTTCACCCACCTCTAACACTGGTCTCCACTGAACTGTCCATGCATTGCAGTTAACTGATGTGTTCTTTAGTTGATTTATGAGTTAATAATTAGTGAATTAATTAATAATTAATTCACACCACTCATCACTTGTGTATTTTTCAGTTAGACTAAATACAACTAGTTCAACTAAGTTAAACCGAACACAACTCCACCAACTGTCTCATCAACTCCACCAAACTCTGCCACATGAGTTCTAACTGAAGTCAACCATGCAATAGCTCAGCTAACCCTTAGGAAAAGCGTATTTCCTTCTGTCAGCTGCATGTGCCACATCCAAGCATCAAACTGAAGTGCTCCAAGAGGATAAGATAATGTTTATAGTCTAAATATTATTAAGGGTTAATAATATTTGACTATTCTATTTTTAGCTCGGCAGTCTAAAAATAGAAACCGCCCAATGTCTAAAAATAGAGGTCCATCTATTTTTACCAACTTGACCAATCAGCCATAAATAGCATCCTGGAACTCATAGACCATGATCCATATGTCTAAAAATAGACTTTGCGCCAAAAATAGCCTGCGGGCCCACTTAGTGAAGGCGACTTTATTTCACTAAGCTCCATCATCTTGTTGCATTTTCAACAGAATTTGATGAACACAACTCGCATATACACACACATATGCTAAAATAAACTTGCATATACTGATATACTTTTATTTTTAGAAAAATTTTCTGGAACAATATTTAACTCAACTTATCAGTCATGCATCTGTTTGTTATTTTGTAAATATGTGTAGTAACAATAGAATAAATCATCACATAAGAGCAACGCACATGAACACCAAGATTTAAGGTGGAAAACCAATTCAGGAGAAAACTACCGTTGATGTCGTCCTTGTCTTCAATATTTATTATATGGAAATCTGCTTACAATATTGTATTGATGAAGACTCATATCAGTACGTAGGTATCTACCTGCAGAAGGCTACAACCTTCTCTCATTTTCCAGCGGCAACTGGAAGGGAGCTACAACCCCCTGATCTCGTTTACTAGCCACTACTAGAAGGGAGATTCAACCCCTTGATCTGAACACTAGCTTCTACTGGTAGGAAGCTTCTGCTTCCCTACTGAAGGCTTCAACCCTCAGAACCACTGTAGACCATGTTTCATAAATTTTCACACTGGATCACAAAACTTCAACACAACCATTCATAAAGATCAACAAAAATAAAATTCACCCAATACATCAAACCAAGCAATGAGATAATTGTAATCAGAACACTGTAATAATCATATTTTAGAATCAATATGAAAAATCAAATTCAACCCTGAACATTCATTATCTGAAAAATAATACGTTACTTTGCTTCACTAAACCCGCATGTATACACGCTTTACTTAACACCAACTTGAGTATAGATCAATGAATACTGTTTTTCAGAATATATTTAGTCTCAGATCCAGATCTGAGTCATTTAGTCAGATTTCCTTTTCAGAATTGTAGAACCCTTGATCATTCAGTCATCATAACACATATTTTCTCACTCATTGATCAGATTTGTACATAATCATATTCTGCAATCAAGCAACCCAGATCTATATGAAGAATTCATTAACAGATAGTAGAAAGATAACAGCAATAACAGAAAACCTCTGCAATGAGCTTTAGAAAACCCTAACCTCCATACATGCCTTTTGTGAAGAAATTCCGCGTATATTCCTTCTTTTACTGAGACGAACTATCGTATAGATTTGTAAATATTAATTCAGTAGAATGTTTTCAGATCTATAGAATTTACCCATATTTCTTCACTCCACTTCAACAAACATGCACCAGGTCTCATATGTAATCATCTCTTCAATGGATCATGCAAGAACCTAGTCATTTTAGGTCTAGAGATCTTGATCCATCAATCTATCCAAGGGTGCATCATAACTTTAGATTTATTAATAAAACAGAGTTCAACCTATGCAAATATACTTCAAAGAGAAGTATTTAGTGATAGCTCTTACATATGCACACACTTTTGCACTATGATCTTCTTCTCCTTATATAGATTTAGCCTTTACCAATACCATGAGTCAAACCCACACAACTTCCGATGGTATTCTTGGACAAAATCAAATAGACAATACGATGCTCAAACTTGTGGGCTAATACCATGGTAATGCCACCTGGTATTATATTTTTGGAGCGAAAAGGTAGACGCGATTTGGATCGTTCTTATCCGCATGTATATGGGACTTAGCCTTTACAAATCTGTGTATAGAATCTTCAATAATAATATTACCAAATCTTTTGGCGGACATTACACATTTCTTCTGATGGACTCCTAAGCTTCTACTGAAGAAATATACATCATATTTTACCAGAGATTTTCCATCACGGACAACATATTAATACATAGGAATCATATTTCCAACAGAAAAGACTCATAATCATATTAAAATTGAGGCAGATGATTCTTAAATATCATAAAAATTAAACCGTGATGGAAAAGGAACATCTTAGGGTTCATATGCTCACCTTCAAAGACCCTAGACATTCAAGTTAAACTCTTCAGGAGATAGTGTAGCAGGTTGAGCTTTCGACCTAAGAAATCCATTAAAAGTTGAATATGATAAATAAAAAAAATACTATATCCAGCCACATAGGTTATGTATCTATGAATCACATGTAATAACTCTTGTCAATTTGGTTTGAGAAATGATATAGTTATGCATTTGATAGTGTATTTAAAACCCTTGTTGTCTAATAATTTCCTCCATGTAATTCTCTTAACAGTAACATGTTTAGACTCACGCTTTCCTTCCAAGGGCAAGATTGAGATTGATTTTTATTTCCAGGCCACTGCCATAAGCTCTGCTTCAATTGAAAAAAGAAAAAAAATATTTCACTACTTTTTCATTCTAACCCTAAAATAGCTGCAAAAAGTCCCACCAACCTACTTGGGGAAAAAGAGCCAAGCATTCCTTGTTTTCTTCAACAAGATATACTCCAAAAATATCAATTCTAATTACTAGTGACATATTACAAAGGAAAAATCACATATTAAAATGGAATAAGGTTCAAAAATTTAAATCCTGGACATGAAACCCTAGGTTGCAGAACCCTCAGGATGAAAATGAGAAATATCAAAATGAATTGTTTGGTGAAACCCTCTCAAAAAAGCCCCAAATATCAAATAAGCAGGTTTCAAGTGTAGACTCATGACAGAGCATGTACAGACTTGAAATATGGACATTGAGTGATAGTCGAGCCATATGACGATTTGCATTATCGCAGGTAGACACTTAAGACCCAAGCTTCCAAATCAGTGAGTGACTAGGTGTACTTGACATGATAGCGAGTGACTAGATGTACTTGACATGATAACAGAGTCAAACACAATGCTAACCATAAATGAGAATATGAGAAATACATTATCAAAATAACATATTTAAGTTGAAATGAATGAGCCATTAACTGGTGCATATTAGAGGTAGATATGGCATGACTAACTTATATCAAGGAATTAAAACATACACCACCAATCATATGTTAGACACTTTAGGTCAGAACCATTGACCCAAAATAAAATATAAAGGATAAGAATAGGAAAAAAGGATAAGAATAGGAAAATACTATGGTAGTCAATTAAAATTACTCCCGCCCTTTGTTGGAAAAGTTACCGAAAAAGTAGCCTGCCAGGGTTAACTGGTGCATATTAGAGGTAGATATGGCATGACTAACTTATATCAAGGAATTAAAACATACACCACCAATCATATGTTAGACACTTTAGGTCAGAACCATTGACCCAAAATAAAATATAAAGGATAAGAATAGGAAAAAAGGATAAGAATAGGAAAATACTATGGTAGTCAATTAAAATTACTCCCGCCCTTTGTTGGAAAAGTTACCGAAAAAGTAGCCTGCCAGGGTTAACTGGTGCATATTAGAGGTAGATATGGCATGACTAACTTATATCAAGGAATTAAAACATACACCACCAATCATATGTTAGACACTTTAGGTCAGAACCATTGACCCAAAATAAAATATAAAGGATAAGAATAGGAAAAAAGGATAAGAATAGGAAAATACTATGGTAGTCAATTAAAATTACTCCCGCCCTTTGTTGGAAAAGTTACCGAAAAAGTAGCCTGCCAGGGTTTAGATATTTTAGTTCAGCTCAAATGTTTGAGGCTTCGATTCTCGCAGTGTTCATTGCTCTGCCTTTGCAAGGTAGAGACAATGTTTGAGGCTTCGATTCTCGCAGTGTTCATTGCTCTGCCTTTGCAAGGTAGAGACAATTGGAAGGTTCAATGGAACTTTGTGACGCTTCTTTACCCTGAAACTTTGCATGACATATAACGACAATGTCAGTTGTATAAATTTAATATTCACAATAATTTGGTTGCGCCTGACCTCATATGGAAGGATGGATCCTTCTGTGTGAAACGAAAAATTGTACGTTTGTTATATATTAAAAAGTATAATAGAGATTAATTCTATTTATGAATTTGTAAGATATGCATTTGGGTATGTTAATATGTATGTTATATGGTTAAAACTTTTGGTATTACTCTAAAAGATTAATTCTATTGATGAATTTGTAAGTGATGCATCTCGGTGTGCTAATATGTATGTTATAGGGTTAACCCTTTTGGTATTACTCTGAAAAGATTATTTCTATTTATGAATTTGTAAGAGACGCGTCTCGGTGTGTTAATATGCGTGTTATATGGTTAACAACTTTGGTATTACTTTGAAAAGATTAATTCTATTCACGAATTTGTAAGAGATGTATTGGGTGTGTTGATATGTATGTTATATGTTTAACTCTTTTGGTATTACCTTAAAAATATGTTGGGTGGGTCACTTTAAATTTGGATGTCGTTTGCTTAGAATATGGTTGGAAAGATGAGGGTTCTATTTATGAATTTGTAAGAGATGCATATTGGTGTGTTAATATGTATCTTATCTCGTTAGCACTTTTGGTATTACTCTAAACAGATTAATTATATCCATGAAGTTGTAAGATATGTATCGGGTGTGTTAATATGTATGTTATCTGTTTAACTCTTTTGGTATTACCTTAAAGATATGTTGGGTGGGTCACTTTTAAATTTGGATGTCGTTTGCTTATAATATGGTTGAAAATTTGGAAAGATGAGGGTGAGAAGGATTTTTGAAAATTTAAGAGGATGAGATAGGAGTGTTAGAGATTGTTAATATTAATTTTTTGGATGGTATAATTTAGGTGTAACAATTTTATAAAGGTGTTGAATTTATTTATATATTTAAAATATAATTTAGATTTAATCAATAATTATGTAAATGAGTTGTGTTCTTTTGGAGGATTGTTTCTAGAATTCTAATTTATTTATTATTAATTATTAGGTGGATTGTAGGAATTGAACCTCTATGGAATATTTTAGAATATTCTTAGTAGTAATGACAGATCTAAAAAGTAGTTATATGTTCTCTACCCATTTAATTAAATCAATTAATTAGAAAAATATGTCACATGAACATGTGGCAATAAACAGGAGTTATGTTTTTTTGGGTATTTATTATAAGTAATCCATGATATTGTAGAAAAATGTATTTATGGGTTAAAAGGTTCCATGGTAAAAGGATGTATATATATATATATATATATATATATATATATATATATATATATATATATATATATATATATATATATGTTAATTCTTTGTATAATTAATAATAATAAAATTATAATGTAGTTAATTTATGTGATTTTTTAGATATTGGCAGTATGAGTAAGTAATTTTGATGCATATCACCCACGAGGCATAGAATACATGGCCATGGAGTGTAATGTTAAGTCATTCAGTGATGTGAAGGTCATCAGTTTGAAATTTCGTGGGAAACAATCTAGTCATGTTAAGGAGTGGTGTGGTTGAGGCCAGGTATGATCCCCAGGTGATTTTAATTGTTTAGATGTCCCTGGGTTGAAATTTCTCAAGTCAAATGTTAAGCCTTTAGTCATATCTAGAGGACACAAACAACTTGAAAAAAAAAAGGTTATTTTGATGTATATTGGTGTTTACCACAACCATTTAATTTATATCGTTGTGTTAATTATGTCGTAATATTTCGATAATTATTAATTTTGCTAGTTATATTGTCAAAAAATAATGATTGGAGGTTGGAGGAGGAAATCATTATACCATTTGTTCCCTATTATGTTTATCTCTTTTATTTGCAAATTCTTTGTGGAAATCTATTAATGTTCTAAACTATATCATGTCATCAAAGTTATAAGAAACAAAAAAATTACACAACTTAGACCTTGGCATTCTTAAAATTACAAGCACTATTTTAAGTTTTTTCAGCAAAATAGTTTCTTTTCATTATGAGCAGAAGAAAACATACAATATTGTTTTCCCTAGTCTATGACTAGACCTACGACTAGACCAATGGTAGAACGAAAAATGTTCAAAAATACTTTTTTTTGGGAATCAAAATTACAAAATAAAATCCTAGAGGCTTGAGGCTTGTTGAGACTAACATATCCAAGATACTATAAAAAATAAGATAAAGGTAACCACTAGTGGAGTATAGAAAGTGCATCAATGTGACATCCCTTGTGGGTTGACTCCCCTTGTAAAAATATCTATTTGTATTATATAATTATAAATTAGAATTGTCTGAGAAAGGGGCACGAATTCCATTTTTTGAGGGAATTGTTGTTTTAATAATAAATACTAGTTGATTGAGTGAGCTAATTATGCCATAAATCAAGGAAGAAGAGAAAGGGGCATGCACTCTTTCACTCCAATAACAAGAAAAGAACAAGACAAAAAATTAGGGCAACATGGGTTTCATTTTCCACGAGATTAACTGTTGCAAAATCATGCAAAAGAAGGTCAGTTAGGTTGTTGGAAAAGAGGGAGGAGGACCTCGGGATTTTCAATCATGGATACATGATCTCTTGCTCCCTCTCGAAGACACACATATAGGAATATGTGGAGGGAATGAATGCCTTGGCACGAAGAAGTTGTGGAAGAGCGCAAGAAACAAGCATCAAGAAATTCACGTGACAAGAGATGGAGAGAGGAGAAATGGAGAGAATAGTTGAAGGGAAGCAAAAATTGGTCTATATATCTAAGTTTTAAAACTATGGAACAGAGCACCATATGAGGAACCCAAATGGTTTTCTATCTGATATTCATTAAATAGTGGTTGTGCCTTATATTATTAAAAAATCCACTAGAGAAGGTATTTATTTATAAGTTCTAAGAGTAGGAGGAACACAAATCTATTAGGATGATAACACCCAATTGTAGTTCCATGGGATTGAGCTGAGAACACAAGTGGAAGTTCCACTAAGCTGCTGGAAAATTCTCTCTTATTCCATCACAAATAACTCAACTAATAAAACCTCCTTATCATTAATGATATTTCTCTCTCCACGTCTGAATTAATATTATCTATGTCGAAATCCCCAGAGAATTTTGGATGTTGATTTACAAGCCCCAATGCATAAAATAATGTGTTCCTTATGTGAAACGGTTGAATAACTAGTGGGTGAAGGTGGTGTGAATTTGAGATATCGTGTTTCATTTGATGACTTTAGTTTAATCCCATGAGTGGATGATGGTTGTATGTAAGTGAAGTGGTTATTTGATCTTTGATGTATGGTGGGTAGAGGTGTGGAAGCCTCAAGATACCCTATTTCATCTGATAATATGAGTTTAAAATCCCTCTGAAAGCACTCTACCTCAAGCCTTTCAATCTAGCTCGGGGTGACAATTGCACATAAGAATTGGTTGCAACTTTTTATGGTTAAGTAGAGAGTTGACATCTCGAGCTCAATCAACAATATATTCAAATTGTAAGATAAGTGTTTCTTAGACTCTATATTCAACTGTATTTTGTATGAATGCTTACTATGGAAATTAAATTTTATTTAAAAGTATGGACTATGATTTCCTATAGTGTAATGAGATGATTATGTCCTATGTATTCTGTCAAATGGTAAATGTATAGGTTGATGCTAATGAATGTGAATAAATATCTCCTTGTGTCAGTGGTTCTACACTCACACTTTGAATAGGATTATTTTTGTTTTGGTGGTTAATGCACTGAGTGAACACAACTGTACTATCAGTGTGAGTTAGCACTAGAGAAGGCCTAATAGCCTTTGTTGAGTGATGAAACATGGAACTTAATTATTGGGATTAAATAATGAAAAAATACAAATATAGTGGGTTTGTGGAGGAAAATATCCGTTGACCTTGCACCATTAATTAGATTCATTATTATGACTGATATGCTAGGTAGGTGGACCTCATTATAGTGAATTTCAAATAGAGGGAACTCCTATACTAATGGTTGTATGTAGGAGGGAGATTAAACATATAAATTATAGAAGTGCATATATGCCGAACAAGTCCTTCTAGATTTTTTTTCCCAATTTATTAAGGTATATATATACATTATAGTGTTGTTGGAGTACTAATACATGTCGACGTGCTTAAATTACTGTGTTAAAGTCTTTTGCAGGGTTGGGGTCAGACCACGTTGGTAGAGTTAGACTTGCTTTCTTTTTCACTTTGATAGGATCCCACACCATTATAGTCTTGACGTTAGAGCAAGGTATTTTAGGAGTTTTCCGTCATATTTTTTTTTCTCGAGAATAATTTTCTTCAAGTGGGGAGCTTTTTTGAAGGTTAGTTTTTGCCAAGAATAGAGTTTCTCTTATGGAGATTAGCTCTAGGGTGACGTGGAATTTATAACCTCAGAAACCCTTTCTTATCATCATGCAAGATTCAAGATGACTCAACACTGGGTTGATGTGTGGAGGGTGCCAATGTGGTCTAGCAGGATTGGTGGATGAGACAATGAAAGAGGT
The DNA here is from genome assembly GCA_034641835.2 of Pinus albicaulis. Classification (NCBI taxonomy): domain Eukaryota; kingdom Viridiplantae; phylum Streptophyta; class Pinopsida; order Pinales; family Pinaceae; genus Pinus; species Pinus albicaulis. The sequence continues at coordinate 887,198,363 of CM076571.1, forward strand.
GATGTGTCCCAATGGATAAAATGGTTGCACAAGAAAAGAAAGGTCTTAGAGGGGATAAGGCCTAGTGGGTGGTCACAATGTATGAGTAGAGAACCATAAGCATTGAGGCCAAAGTACGTAGAATCACTCCATTACATTCTCGTTGATTTAGAGTAAGGTCTCTTGAAGGTTTCTATGAGATAATTATTTCTTAGAAAGGTTCTTGTGAGTTATGTTTTTCTTTGAGATAGTTCTGACTGAGACAAGATCTTGCGAGTTGGAACTTACTCTGAGATAGTTCCTGCCGTAAAGGGTTTTCTTTCAAGAGGGGGTTTTCTCTAAGAGAGTTATACTGAGAGGCATTTCATCCAAGGCTAGGGTTATCTATGATTTAGATCTTTTGGTCAAATGGATTCTTAATGAGAAGGTTTCTTGGGAGGAATGGAAATTGTGATAAAGGCTCTAGAGGGAAATGAATTGAGGGTGCAAGGGAAAACTCTAAGGTTGTTATTTCTGAGGTCATGTGGCCTTAGGGTGGGCACATCCACTTACCGTATGTGCGTTGTATATTCCTAATTATGGGAACCCTAGATTAGTTACTAACTGGCTAGTGTGAATGTGTCAATAAATTACATATATATGTATATATTTATATGTCAAGACCCCATCCATGAACAAGTTAGTAGCTAGTACAACAACACCGAATGGAGGGAAGTATGCTATCTGGGACAGCTATGTGGTTTCCACGTTGGGACCAAATGGATGCCACATGTCATATAGATGATGTGGATAAAATATTTAATTGGCCATAATTTCCGATTCAAAGGTTGGATCGCGAAAAAATTTATATCATCATAATCATCTTGATGAGATTATTGTAACAATGTCATCCATTTAACTCTCTAAATAAGTTGAGGAAATATAAAAAAATTTAGACCCCATTTCCATAATTCTACCTTGGATCTTGGGTAACCATAGTAACCATCTCCTTCTAACCTGTGTTGCGGGCAAGGATTTGGGGGGGGGGGGGGTTGTTATAGAGTGGTATCATAGTATCTAGGTTCAACACTTGGAATAAATGGGATCTATCATGGGTAACATATAATACCAAGGATGCTTCCAAGACCTTGGAAATTAAGTTGGTACTTTTGTTATAGAGATAATAGAGCAAAGGTGTTTTCATATTGAAATTTAGAAAATTGATAAAGAAAATGCTTAGGTATTAAAATCCAGTTTGTGATTGATTGAAGGCATGTATGGTTGATATTATTACCTTCTGATTTAATTATATATCATGGTACTAATGATTAATACAATCTTATTGTTATTGATGTGCTAACTTACAATGTGTTGGACAACTAGCCTTGTACTCTCATACTTGCAACAATAAGCTAAGGTGATAATGTTTATTTCCTTTCTAGGTTGTTAAAATATAACAATGATGTGTGTGTGTGTGTTTGTGAGAGTGTGAGAAAACACATAAAATACACCAAGGTTTGGAGAGATGAAGAAAAAATGATGCAAATTTTCTCTGACCAATCATAGCATGGATATGAAGAAACAACAATGGATGAGGAGAAATATCGGTTGATAAACAAGGAATAACAAAATCTCCTAATTTGATGGAAATATTGATAAGCCTAAAAGCATAAATAGCAATTTGTAACTATGAAAATTAGAGGATTGTCAAAGTAAAAGAGAGGGAATCAGAAGTGAAGGCAGTCCTATTGCAAATTCTTTTAAACTTACATAGGCAAAGGCAGCAGGAGTCGGTGTTTAGTCATAGGGATAGGAAGAGTCCCTTTGAGAAATAAGAAAGAACCAATGGTGCAGTTGGGAGAAAATCTAGAAGGAGATAGAAAATTCCATGTGAAGATATAGTGAAAGGAGGTACTTCACTAGAAAACCTAGAGAAAAGGACCAGCACCCATAAGTAGCTTGAAGGAAATACCAAAAGGCATTATTATCCTCATCGTCATCATGATAGAAGGAGGGAAAAAAATTGTACCAGAGGAACTTAAGAAAGCTAAGTTTCATAATTTTGATGGTGAGATGAAGCAGTCAGATAATCCAGAAACTTGAATACTATGAATGAGGAAGTTCTTCAATTTCATGACTACTCAAAGAACATGAGAGTGAAGATAGTTTCTTTCAACCTAAAGGGTAAGGTTGATATCTTATGAGAAGAACTGAAAAATTTTAAAGGAACAAAAGAATAAGAGTGGTCCTGGAAGGAATTTTAGGGATATTTCAACGAAAAGTGTCCCTCTGAGGGATAATTTGACAATAAGGCTAAGGAATTTTATGAGCTCAAGCTAGGATCAATTTCACATGAAGAGTATACCATGAAATTCCTAGACCGTTGATGCAAAAATTGTACACCTAATTCAATAAGGGGGAAATAGCCTAGACCGAGGTTCTTTAATATCCCATTCCATTTGATATAGATACCCTCGATGGGTTTATATGATCCATTAGCCTATAATCATTTCTTTTGGAAAAGGATTGAATCTAAGAAAGGTAATTCATAATATAAACTATTATAAACTATGGTTAAGTTACACTAAACTAAAATACTCCTATACTAAATTATAATTAATAAAATATTATTAAATTAATGAGTTATCTCGACAAGTCAAAAGGGAATTAAAAAACCTAATTCTAATCTAATCATAGAAAATTAAATAAATGTTAAGCAATTTTAATTTGTAAATTTCATTTATAAATTATAATTAAAATAAAAAGTACACTAATTCTTGTTACATAATAAAAATATGACACGACATATATAATTCTAAATTACAATAAATGAAAAATTCCAGGGCATAGTGGAACTGGCTCTAAATAAATGCAGTTATAAAAAAAAATTCTATAAATTATATTTATAAAATGAGATGAGATCCTATTGTAAATGAAATTATAAAATCAAACTAAAACTATTTATGAATGCAATTAACCGCAAAACAAGTGACTGTTAATTTACAATTTCCTTATCCTCGATGCAAACATAGATCACTATGTTTACTATTAAGATTTTAAAATATATGCATAAGATAACATATATATTATTATAATAATCACTTGGCCAATACTAATAGAAGGGATAATTGTAAATAATATTCCTTTTGGCTAATGAATACAATCAATCAACCATAGACAAAAGTAAGAACAAGAAGAAGAATATCATCTACGGTAACAACATCATCACTAATTTTCATGTAAAGGTTAACATTTTCTATCAATTTTAAAATGAGGAAAATATTAATATAAACTAAATTTAAATAATGTGTAAATTGATAATGCCACTTAGGACATAAGTCACTGAAGAAGGCTATCGATATGAAATAATTTTCAAATCAAATTAATTATGAGACTGAGAAAGAAATGTAATGAACATAACTGTTTTTTAAGGAATACAACCATTAAACAAACAATTTTTTTCCTCGAAATTTCAAGAAATAATTACACAAAAATAAAGAGGACATTCATCTCACTATGGAACATGCAAGTCTTAGAACCATATTGAACACAATCAAATCTTCGTACTTGTATTAAAATTATTACATAGTCAAAGTGTATGCAACAATTCTTTGTCCAAAACCATTGTATAGTATCACAAGTATTCCCCTTTTGCATTCAAATTGAGGGGTATATATATCCAAAAGCCCGCAGTCTTACCATTCAAAAAAAAAAATTATCTCTATAGAATTTGATTACAAAAAGTAAAGAGAATTGTTTGATGTTCACACCATCTCAGCCGAATGAGAAAATTCAAATAAAACATGTGGCAGATATGTTTCCCATATAGGGTTAGGAGCAAGCACATAATGGATAAAAGTATCTTGCGTCATAATAGCCAAGAGAGTTGTGTCACCAACTTCGAATTTCTTTTAAGGACAAAAGCTAAGATTAGATAATATAATAACAAAACTTAAATGATGATGCTACAGAATATATGATTTTGTAGTGGCTCTTTTATTTTAAAATATAGAGCTAAAAATCAAAAAATAAAAAACCAACTATTACTTGTATCATTTCCCATTCATAGATAAAAGGAAATTAACTATTTTCCTACATCAAATCCCTCTAATTCTACAGAAATGGTAACTTTGAGATTCAGATAATTCATCACGTTGTGAGTATCTTTAGACCTGGTTTTACCTTCAACACTAGATGATTTTTTTCATTAAACTTATCCTTTCTCTTTAATGAATCTCTCAAATGTTTCTTTTCATAATAAAGTTGAGTGATTCAATGTTCGAGATGTGGGACAGTGAGAAAATACAGTTGTTTCCAATACATATTGGTTATTAAATCATTTGACTGAGGGTTTTGTGAGGAAGTATCATAACAATTTTAAATATGTAAATGAACTGGATAAAAATATTTGGAATGCGAATTATTTCTTTTCAAATATGGCTCAGGATTAGTTTCTAAGTCAAGAAATGAAACAGTCTGAAGAGGACCCTTATGCCTAGTCCTTTGGGCTCTAGCAATTTTTATTTGCAATTGTTTTACCTTAACCAAATCTTGTTCACTTTGACACATATAACTAATTTATTTCTCTTGTCTAGGTTGAACGAGTTAGGATTCAGGGCACATGGATTCGGTAATAGGCTTAAGATTGTGAGCCTTTGTTGTATTCCTGACAACTCAAAGAGAAGTTAATATTTTAGAAATTTTAACTTGGCTATCCTCTGAAGAGGGTGACCCTGGTATTTTTAAAGATGCCTCACATTCATCCTACCTTAATTCCTCAGTTAATGATGGATTTGGGTAAACAGGAGAGGAGACTAGGCGCTAGGGTCATGGTGGTGGAATACTGAACATGATCAAACATCAGAGGTTTACCATTACCATTACGGGTGAGTAAAGGGTCCTAATAATGATAAAATTGAGCCAGATGATACCTGAATATCATAAAAATTAAACCATGACAGAAAAGGGACCTCTCAAGGTTCTTATGACAAGCTTGGAAATATCTATACATTCAAGTTAAAATTTTTAGGATATAGTATGGTAGGTTCAACTTTTGGCCTAATAAACCCATTAAAAGTTGAACATGATACATAGAAAAAACATTATATTAACCCTCACATGTTATATATATACAAATCATATCTAAAAAATCTTTCCATTTTGGTTTGAGAAATGATCTAGGCATACCTTTCATAGTGTGTTGAAAGTACTTATTAACTAATAGTTTCCTCCACGGAAAGATCTTAACAATAACATTTTTAGACCAATGCTTGTGGGTGGTTGTTTCCACAAGCTCCAATTTTTTTTTTATTTACAGGTCAATGACATACAATCTCCTACCATTGAAGGAAGCAACAAAATATTTTACCACTTCATCACTATGACCCTGAAATAGCTGCAAAAAGTCCCACCAACCTACTTGGGGAAAACGAACTAAGCATTGCTCATTTTCCTCAACAATATCAGCTCAAAAAACATCGGTTAAAACTACTGGTGGTATATTACAGAGGAAAAATCACATATGTCAATGGAATAATGTTAAAAATACCAAGTTCTAGATATGAAACCTTAGGTTGTAGAACCCTCGGTATGAAAATGGGAAAGGTTGAAATTAATGGTTCGATGAAACACTCTTAAGAAACCCCCAAAGATCAAATCAATAGGTGTCAAGTATAGACTCAGGACATCGAAATAAAAACCTTGAAATATGGGCATTGAGTGATAGTTGAGCCATATGATAATTGGTGTTATCGCAGGGTGACACTTCAGACCTGAGCTTCTAGATCAGTGAGTGACTGGGTGAACTTAAAATGATAGTGGAGTCAAACACAATGCTAATGATAAATTAAAATATGAGAAATATATCATCAAAATAATATATTTAAGTTGAAATCAATGAGCCATTAAGTGGTTCATATCATAGGTGGATATGGGATCATTAACTTATATCAACGAAATAAATTAACACATACACCACCAACCACATGTTAGACACTTTAGGTTTGGACTACTGACCCTAAATAAAAACTTATGAACTCCAAATTATCATCAAAATAGAGGGATAAAATAGGAAATTACCCCGGAAGTAAATAAAAATTACTCCATTAACATCATAAATTTAATTCAGGGTTGTTACAAAATCTACGATTTTGTAGCGGGCCTTTGTTGGAAAAGTAAATAGGTTCAATATTCATATTTATCTTTGTATTTGGATCAATTTGTAAAAGAAGAAAAATAATTTGTATTTGTTCAATCATGGGTTTCATGCTCAACTCTAAGTCAAGCATGTTCATGCTCCTAGGGTTAAATAAGTCAAAAATAGTTTATTTCATATGTATAAGACACATTTGGAAAATTTGTAATAGGAAAGATAAATAATTTTTTAGTCTAGAAAGAAAAAATGACCTGCAATACCAAGTCGGCCCTTCCAATGAAATTCGACCTAGGAGAGGACTATTCAACCTCTTCAGAAGGGTATATAAAGCAAGAATATTCAACTCATTTTGTGACAATTTATAACTTTTTTCTAAGGGAAGCAAAGGAAGCAAGCAGGAGTGGAATTCAAGGAGACAGAGAAAAAGGAAAGAAGAAAAATAAAATTTCTATGCTTGGGGTTCTCTCACACATGGAAATCTATGGTTTGTACATAATTCCAGGAATTCGAGGATTGCAGGTCCAAATTGCAGACCTAAGATGGAGATCCAAAATTTTAACTTGGAGCATATTTAACATCCTTGACATGGTGAAATTTGACTTGATTCAAGAAATATTTTAGAGGGTTGACTTGGTGCTAGAGAAGGTCTTGGTATTTTTGTCTTGGAGGTCTCATTTTGATTTTATTCTATAAGAACAATATTTTTCTGGTTTTCCCCAGTTGTGGGGTTTTTCCCTAGATTGGAGCCTATATCTTTTGTTCTTTGTGTCTTTGTGATCTTCATGTTTTTGATACTTTGTTGTTTAAGAAATAAAACTAAGTAATAAAAGGGTGAAAATGTGAAGTTGGGTTACACTTTTTTCCCTTTTTTGAGAAAAAACTTTCATTTTTTTTCAGTTCTTCAACTTTCTGCAACCTAAAACAATTTTTCTGTCTAGAATTTCATTTTGCGATAAAAATAAAAGTTGTCAGAAATTTTGTTAGCTTTCTATTACTCATTTTTTGGAATTTTTTTATATACATTTGTTATGTTAACTTAGCATTTCTTTGAGTGTGTGTTTTTTAACAATCAACGGATTCATATGAAGTCATGTTAATAAACAATGTTGTATTCTTTGAAAATTTATGTTTTTGAGAAATAAAATGTGTTACAACAATCCAGACAAAGTCTACCTCAGTTTCGTCATATTTACAAAGCCAATGGATGCATATCATAATTACTACAATTTTTTGAACTAGTCCAATATGAAAAACTGCATATTTTAAATATGTTTCGCGACACAAGAAATTTCTTAACATATAAGTTATAAACTAAAAATCTAAAAGATACCCATTAGAGACAATAGACCAATGTAATCTATGATATTTTTTTCAATTTTTTTTACAATGTGTTTTGGAAGATACAGAATTTTGATTTCACTGAATCACAATGACCTTCAGAAATTGTTTGCATCCATTTTATTACAAAATTAATTAAAATTAGTAAATATTTATGAAATTCCATGAAAGTTATATTTCCTAAAAGTAGATTCAATTCTGAAAATGCTTGTCTTGGTTCCGACACTTAATTCAGAATTTTTCATGGAGTTTAGTAAGTCCAAAGTTGCAGAAATGTAATTAGGGCTTGGCTTTATGTAACTGGTGACGCGTTAGTTCGGCCAAACTCTTAAACAAAGTTTGGCCGAACTGTTTTTTGCGCCGACAACACATTAAATCAAACTACAAAGTAGTTCGGCTGAACTATTTATTAAAATTTTGGCCGAACTTTTACTTAACTTTCCGTCGACCGGAAAGTACTGCCGAGCCCCTTCAAAAAAACATTTCGCGGCAATATAAATTTCCGCGAAATCATTCATTATTTTCGCATATTTTCTCACTTTTGGTCTGATTTTACAAAATTATTGATCCGATTTTGCAAAGAATTGTTTTGGGTTTAAGGTATTTTCGTGGAAGTACATTCAAAGGACTTCAAAGGACTTTTCTTTGAGACACATTATTTTCGTACATTTGATCAAAAAGGGAAACAAATATCATAATTAATTATCATGTAAGGAAAATCAACATTCATCTACAAATACCTTTATTTTCCCACATGGTATTAGAGCTAAGGTGAAGAAGAAGGAAACTTGAAGATCACCCTTTGTTGGCATATTTGATACCTCTACAACAAATTCCTTTACTAAAGGTTCTTCATTTTAACTTTAAATTTAATGCAAAATTTGGTGGGTGAGGAGGCAATTTTTACTATGGAATGGTGCCTATTATGTTGGGCACAAAACAAGATCATAATTATGTTGATACAAGAATTCCATGTAAGGTCAATGTCCTTAAGCATGAAGCATTGTTATAATATATGTAAGGTCCGCAGAGTTACAAACAATGCATGTGAAGTCGGTATAGTTATGCTACATTATAAATGATGCAAGATATTTATTGGATGCAAGTAACCTATTAATCAGAGTTACTATTGAGGCTCCCCTATCTTAATTCAAAGTTTTGTGAAAGTAAAAACTATGATCCGAGTATAATGGTAATCTAAGATTGTTGATGAAAGGGAAGATACATATTTTTTAGTAAACTCTTTCATGATGACATGAAGGCATGAAAATATGATCCAAGTTGCCTAATCTGTCCATGATATGGGTTAATACTATGAGGTATGTCGTCTCTGGTAGTAATATAAGACCCGAATGACAATTATCTAAGTTAACTCCAAAGGATTTTTCCATTATCATATTGTGGTATATAAATACTACAATAATGACAATAATACACTTATATATTACATAAATCCATATAATCTTGGAAAATTATATATTTTAAATAGTGACAATGATCTGAAGTCATCATGTTTATCCTGCATTTGATAAAATATCTGAAGTATAGTTGGAAAATATTGATGTGAGTTCTTTTTCTTGGTATGCGAGTTTATGATACAAGTTTCTCCAAGGCTAAGTGAAACCAATTAATTCCATAGGCATGATCTGAGTTATAACAATGATACGTTTCTACTCTAACTATGATGCATTGGAGATACAAATTGATCTCTATGAGCAAGAATATGACAATGATGTACGTGATATGAATTATTTTTGAAGACTAAGATGAGCTGCTAAGGAGTACACCATTTGATCCATCCTACACAAGAATAATTCATCATAGAGGATAAATACTTACATTTGGCTGCATTAATTTAGAGCTTAGTGAAGAGGAGAAAGTGACCTATTTTGACTCATTTCTTATGATAATCCAAGCCGAGTTAGGAAGAAGACAAAGCCAAGTAGAAGAATGTAGTCCTATAGATTAATTTATGGAGCGTTTCTCTCTTTATATAGACCAATATCTTTGTGAACCTTAGAAGGAGGGGCTGAACCCATGTAGCCTCATTGTGGAGGGTCAAAAGGCCTTAACAGGTGGTTGAAGCAGTTTATAAGGGTAGTGGATGGTAGAGGAATGTAGAGGGAAGGATACTTTATGTTTTTGAAGATTTTTTTACCATATTTGGTAGGTTGATAGTTTGTGTTCCCTAACCATGGGAATAAACTTGAGGAGGCAAGCACAATACATGAGAAACTTGCAGGGTGTGTAATTATTGAATGTTGATGATTTTTGCTACATGTTGAGGGTCCAAGTCAGACAAGCTATTGGAGGATCATGTGCCTTTTTTAAAGACAAGAATTAGGTGTTCCTTGTGCCCTAAGTGCAAACCTGTGAAGGACTATAGGTTTGATATGAGAGGTGAGGATTCAGAGCTTCAGGGATTGAAATACATTTGGAAAAATTATATAGGGATATATATGATCAAAAGAAGGATGATTCTCATGGTCAACAAGCAATGAAACTTCTAAGTAATTACATGTTTAAAGAAGGATTTATTTTCCAGCCTGAGTTTCCTAGTAGGCCTTCCAAAAAAAGGTCACATCTCTTTGTGGAAACTACGCATGAAGAGGGTCCTTTGGTGAGGATTTTATGTTATCTTTTATAGGTACAAGTAATCCATACATAGGGAACTTGAATGTTGCAAGCTCAAGAATTTTTTAGAGGCTAGAGTTGAAGAAGCTATATGTACACTACGTGTAAGAGTTGGCTCACTATTTTGTAGGAATATCTATGAAAACCCTAAGGATAGTGAAGTAGTGGACATTCACTATAATGTGGGTTATGCTTAGAAAACCTTAAGATAATAATATTAGAGAAGCTAAGTCACTATTAAAATGATTTTTTTAGTGCCTTAATGTTAGGTCCCTATATTACTAGTATAGTCTCTTATTATTGTTAGTGTAACCCCCTTATTGTTTTTGTTGTACCCCTGTGACCCCAATATTGTTATTATTGCGCCCTTACAATATTATTTTTAGGTCAAATAGGATTATATTGTGACCCCATGGACTCCTATATATAGAAGGGGGTGTTGTCATTTATATCATCCAAGAATTGTTCATTTATGTAATGTATTGGAGGTTTCCCCCTCGAAGTGGTTATTTATAAGGCGTTGATCTCTCTTTTATTTTATTTTATTTTTGGAGTTGGTTTCATAACATTTGGTATAAGAGCTTTGGATTATAGGGTTTTGTTGCTCCAAGCAGGTCATCACGGAATTATCTCTATAAATTTTTTCTATGAAGGTTCAGAAGCTGAAATTTTATAGAGTGAAGCTGAAATCCTGAGGAACGTGGTGTAAAAATTTCAGATCTTGGTTCGCAATATTTTCGGAGATATGATCTGTGGAAGTTAGGGTTTTTTCAGGCTCCTAAATTTCAACTAAAACAGGTCATTGTGGAATTTTCGCTATAAATTTTCATATAGGAGGTTTCAGAAGCTGAAATTTTTAAAGAGCAAAGCCGAAACCCTAAGGAACCTCCTATAACAATTTCATATCTTGGTTGACAATATTTTTGGAGATATGATCTGTGTAATTTAGGATTGTTTCAGGATCCCAAATTTCATAACAAAGAGGTGACTGTGGGGAAATTGTCATAACTCTCTCTCTGAGCGTCGGATTGGAATTCTATAAAAATTGACCACAAGTACGGACTTTGATTTCATGTGTATCAATTTCAAAGCCGAAGGAGAAACCAATGACACATGCAAAGTTGTACAAGTTTTCTCTACTCAACTAGTCCATAATTAGGTCATCGTGGGAGATTGGGCATAAATTTTCCTTGAATAATAAAAATCAGGTCAGACCTATGGCATTTGAAATAAGATTCAAAGGGCTAATTCATGGCCGAATTTTAGATATTTAAGATCCAAAATCACAAAGATAATTCAGTTTCAATATCAAGCTCCTAAAAAGAAATAAAAAGATATGTATTTGTTTTTCCAAATTGCATAAGTCTTGTGTGAAAAATCGGTTTGAAGTGATTCCAAGGGCATATTCAAGCATAGATATCAGCATTGGGTTTTAAAATTCCACCTAAGAAGAATTCAACACCCACTAAGCCTTCATAAGGCTCTACTATGACTCATGAAGAGGAAAAAGCGCTACATGGCATATCAAAATTACGAGAGAAAGTGCACCAAATTTCGCTCTCACAAAGAGCAACAAAAAATGAAATTGAAGTTTTGAAGAAAGGCATGGAAGCTAAGATGGATGGTTTGAAGAAAGGAATGGAAGCTATGATGGATGGTTTGAAGAATTGCATGGAAGCTAAGATGGATGGCATGGAAGCTGGAATGGAAGTTAAGATGGATGACATGGAAGCTAAGATCGATGAAAAAATGAAAGACAACATGGAAGACATGAAGAAATGATTCCTAATAGAGGAATATAGTAGAGGAAACTCATGATGAGAACAAAATAAACGTTAATCATGATTTCATAAAATCTAATGTTGGATTGAAGAGCCACCATATTCCAAAGATGGATATGAGGAAGTTTGATGGAAATGATCCCATAACATGGATACTACAGATGGAGAAATATTTTGATCTTAATAATGTGCAAAACACAAAAAAGCTACGCATTGAAAATTTACATTTAAAAAAAATACATTTGTATGGTAGTGATACCTTTTCTCCCATAAAATAATTTTCACTTGGTCAATTTTTACGAAGGAAATGATAGCACATTCTGAGCATACAAAGAGAAACACCTTCTTTAGCCAATTGATTAATCTCAAATAAAAGGGTTCAGTGGTGGAGCACATTGAGGACTTACAAAAATTGAATATAAGGGTAAATGATGTTACAGAGGAACACATGATTGATGTATTCATAGGGAATTTAAAGGATAACAACCAACATGAATTTTGTGTTTGGGAACCTGATCCATTGGAGAAGTCATTCAGTTTGGCAAGAAAAATTGAATGTAAAATTATGGCAACAAGGAAGCCTACCACTCACATCTATAAAGATGGAAGTGTTTCTACTCCTAGACTTCCACAACCTACAAGCCTAACACCACAAAAATTGGAAGAAAAAAGAGAAAAAGGGCTTTGCTACGGTTGTGATGGAAAATACACTAAATGTCATAAGTGTGTTGAGAAGAAATATAGATTGTGAAGATGATGAAGAAAATGAAGAAGAAACTTGAAAAGAAGAGGATATACATGAGGAAGCAACGTTAGAAGAAGAAGAATAAATGAGTCCGACCATATCATGTAATGCATTGTTAGAAATTACCACTCCTCAAACTCTCAAGATAGAAGGACATATCAAGAAGAAAAATGTAATAGTGTTGAGTAGTACCCATACTTTTATTCATTGTAAGGTAGCCAAGGAATTGAATTGTTTCCTATACCCAACACCAAAATGTCAAGTGATGGTTGCAAGTGAAGGAACTATAAATTGCTCTGGAAAATGCCATAATATCAAGCTAACCATGGGGGAATATGTATTGAATAGTCCAATTATTTCCATTCCAATGGGAGGTGTTGATGTTGTACTAGGAGTACAATGGTTACAATCTTTGGGGACGATAGCTTTTAGTTTTCAAGAATTTTTCTTGATTTTTTTTTTTTGGGAAGGAAAGGAAATAAAATTACGGAGTATCGTAGGGAAGCCAGGAAAGATAATAAGCTCTAATGTCATGATAAATATTCTAAATAAATAACAACGATAATTGCACAAATATTCTCACTAGAAGTTCCAACATCAAAATCATCTATTTCTCTAGATCTCCAACAAGTCTTGGAAAATCATTCCAACATGTTTGAAACTCCCAAAGGACTCCCACCTATTCGTGATCATGATCATGCTATTCATTTGATTCCAGGAAGTGTTCCTCCAAACATCAGGCCTTATAGATATCTTTATGTCCAAAAGAGTGAAATTGAAGGTATCATTACATAAATGTTAGAGGCTGGTATAATTCAACATAGTCAAAGTTATTTTTCTTCTGTAGTAGTATTGGTGCACATGAAGGATGGATCATCGTGCATGTGTCTAGAATACAGGGAGCTCAATAAGCTCACTATTAAAGATAAATTTCCCATTCCTGTGAGTGATGAATTATTGGATGAATTACATGGAGCAATTTATTTTACCAATTTGGATCTTCATTCAAGATATCTTCAAATTAGAATGAAGATTGAAGATATCTTGAAAATAACATTTTGAACTCATGAGGGTCATTATGAATTTTTGGTCATGCCTTTTGGCATTACCAATGCACCTTCTACATTTCAAGGGTTGATGAATTCCATTTTCAAACCCTTCCTTAGAAAATTTGTGCTAGTATTTTTTGATGACATACTAATCTACAACATGTCTTGGTAGGATCATGTTCAACATGTTGACAGGGTGCTCAAACTATTGGAGGAGCAACAATTATATACAAAAACATCCAATTGTTTTTTTTTAGTACAAGAGGTGGTATATCTAGGTCATATTTTATCTCACGAGGGTGTTAAGGTTATGGAAAGTCCCCACAACCATAAATCAATTGCGAGGATTTCTCGGGTTAACCGGGTATTATCGCAAGTTTGTTAAGAATTATGGGAGAATAGCAGCACCTCTAAAAACATTATTGAAGAAATATGCATTTTCATAAACTCCTGAAGAAACTAAGGCCTTCGAACATCTTAAAGACGCAATGTGCTTAGCACCAGTGTTAGCTACACTAGACTTCACAAAAACCTTTATTGTGGAATGTGATGCCTCAGGAAATGGAATTGGTGTTGTTTCAATGCAAGAAAGAAGACCCATTTCCTTCGAAGGTCATCCAATCAAATGAAAGTATTTACATAAAGATATTTATGAGAAGGAAATGTTGGCAATACTACATGCACTAAAGAAATGGCAACCTTACCTAATGGGGAGACACTTCAAGGTAAAAAATGATCATGATAGTCTTAAACACTTTTTGGAACAAAGAATATCATCAAAAGAGTAGCAAAAATGGGTCACAAAGATGTTGGGCTATGACTTTGAAAATAATCTACAAAAAAGGGAAGCTAAATTTTGTTGCATATGCACTCTCAAGAAAGACGAAGAAGTGTGTAAACTCATTCAAAATTTGCAGCAAAATCCTATTACATCTGATACCTTTAGTTTGAAAAATGATTCATTATAGTACAAATATCACTTATCTATTTGCAAGAATTCCCAACTAAAACAGATTATTCTTTTGGAATTGCATACTTCTCCTTTATGAGGACACTCATGATTTTTAAAAACCTATCACAGGGTGAAGAAAGAATTTTTTGGGGATGGCCTTAAATATGATATTCAAAATTTTGTGGCAAAATGTTTGGTTTGCTAGCAAAATAAATTTCAGACAATTAAGACCTCGGGTCTTCAACAACCTTTATCCTTTCCAAGTCAACTTTGGGAGGATATTTCAAAGGATTTTATCATAGGTTTACCTAAGTCCGAAGGAAAGAGTGTCATCATGGTGGTAGTTGATAGAATTACCAAGTATGCACACTTTTGTGAATTATCTCATCCATTTAAAGCAAGTACAGTTGCTACTACATTTATGGATACAATTCAAAAGCTACATGGAAACCCAAGGGTTATTGTGAGCGACAGAGATCCCATTTTTACTAGAAATTTTTGGACGGAGATATTTTCTTGTTTGGGTACTCAATTAGCTCATAGATAATCTTATCATCCTCAATCTGATGGTCAGACTGAGATAGTAAATAAATTTTTGGAAAGATATCTTCGTTTTTTTGTATCTGATAAGAAAACAAAATGGGTCAGGTGGTTACCTCTCGATGAATGGTGGTATAACACTTCCTTCCATACTGCAGCAAAAATCACCTCATTTATGGAACTTTATGGATATCATCCACCGTCCATCACATTTTCTTTAAGATAAAATTCTAAGATTCAAGTAATGGAAGATCACATCGAGCATCAACAAGAATTTCTCCAACTCAGCTTAAAGGAAAACTTAAATTTGGCACAAAATTGAATGAAACAATAGGTAGATCAACATCGCAGCAAGAGAAATTTTGATGTAGGAGACTGGGTATTTTTAAGGCTACAACCATACAAAAAAATTTCCCTCAAGAAAGCTAATAAGGATAATGAATTATCGCCAAAGTACTATGGTCCTTACAAGCTGTTGCAAAAGATTAGTACTATGACATACGATTTGTACCTTCCTGCTTCTTCAAGACTGCATCTAGTTTTCCATGTCTCATGCTTAAAGAAGGTTATAGGGGAAAAAATTCCAGTTCAAACAATATTGCCAGAACTTGATTAGGAAGAAAAAATCATATTGGAACCTGAAGCAGTCACAGAAACAAGAACTCGATAGCTATAAAATCGATCAATTTTAGATTATCTCATCAAATGGAAAAATTTACCCACTGAAGATTCTACATGGGAGGATGATAATGTTATACAAAACCATCCAGAGCTACTTAAGCATTGAGGACAACACTTTTTTGAAGGAGAGGGGCATTTTAGGTCCCTATATCACTAGTATATTCCCTTATTACTATTAGTGTAACCCCCTTATTGTTATTGTTGTACCATTGTAACCCAAATATTGTTATTCTTGTGTCGTTACATTATTATTGTTAGGTCGGCTAGGATTATATTGTGACCCCATGGACTCCTATGTATAGAAGGGGGTTTTGTCATTTGTATCAAAAAATAATTTTTCATTTATGTAATGTATTGGAGGTTTCCCACTCGAAGTGGCTATTTCTAAGGTGTTTATCTCTCTTTTCTTCTATTTTTGGAGTTATTTTCATAACACCTAAGCACTGTCAATTTGAAGAAAAAATAGGACAATTAGAGGGTTATTTCAAGGCTTATTTGAATACCATAAGATTTGGCTGTTTTGGTGTTACAACCCTATATTACTAGTGTACTCCCTTATTGTTGTTAGTATAGCTCCCTTATTATTATTTTTGTACCCATGTAGTCCCCATATTCTTATTATTCTGCCCCATAAATAGCCCACTATTTTTATTGTTGTGCCCTTACATTATTATTGTTAGGTCGGATAGGATTATATTGACCCCATAGACTCCTATATATAGAAAGGAGGTTATGTCATTTGTATCATCCAAGAATCGTTCATTTATGTAATGTAAAGGATGTTTCCCCCTAGAAGTGGCTAATTTATAAGGTGTTGATCTCTCTTTTATTCTATTTTGGAAGCTAGTTTCATAACATTTGGTATCATAGCTTTGGATTCTATGGTTTCGCTACTTCAAATGGGTCATCGTGGAATTTTTGCTATAAATTTTTTTCTATGAAGGCTAATATGATAAAAAGACCCATTTGCAAAGAAATCTTGACGAATTTTTTTGTAAAAAATTCAGATCTTGGTTCGCAATATCTTTGGAGATAGGATCTATGGAAGTTAGGGTTTTCACAGGCTCCCAAATTTCATCTCAAAGAGGTGACCTTGGTAAAATAGTTTTAACTCTCTCTTTGAGCATCAGATTTGAATTCTTTAAAAAGTGGTCGAAACTACATGGTATATAGTTCCCTTTTTATCAATTCCAGAGCCGAAGGAGGAAACAATGACACGTGGTATGTCGTATAAGTTCGCTCTACTAAACTAGTCCATAATTACGACATTGTAGGAGATTTGGCATAAATTTGTATTGAAAAATCTAAATCAATTCATACCAATGGAATTTGAAAGAATATTTAGAGGGCTAATAAAACACTGAAGATAAAAGCTCAGTGATCCAAAATCACATAGATACATTAGACTCAATATTGATCTCCTCAAAAGCAAGAAAAATGTGTGTATTTTTTTTAAAAATTGCATAAGTTTTGTTTGAAATCAGTTTGAAGGGATTTTAATGGCATGTTGAAGCACATATATAATTATTGGTTCTAAAATGGCCCCTAAAAATAATTCAACACCTATTAATCCCTCAAAAGTCTCTACTATGACTCATGAAGAGGAATAAATGCAACATGATATATCAAAATTACAAGAACAAGTACAACAAATTTCACTCTCGCAAGTAACAAAAATTGAAATGGATGGTTTGAAGAAAGGCATGGAAGCTAAGATGTATGGTTTGAAGAAAGGCATTGAAGCTAAGATGAATGGTTTGAAGAATGGCATGGAAGCTAAGATGGATGGCGTGGAAGCTAATATGGATGGCATGGAATCTAAGATGGATGGTATAGAAGGCAACATGGATGGTTTGAAGAAAGGGATGGAAGCTAAGGTGGCTGGTTTGCAGAAGGGAATGGAAGATAATATGGATGGTTTGAAGACTCGTATATAAGACAACATGGAATATTTGAATAAAGACATGGAAGGTTTGAAGGAAGGTTTGACAAAGTCGATACCAGAAAATCTTCCTAATGGAGAAAACGTAGTAGAGGAAACTCATGATGAGAAAAAAATAAATGTTAATCATGATTTCATAGACTCTAATGTTGGATTTAAGGCCCACCATATTCCAAATACATATATGAGGAAGTTTGATGGAAAGGGTCCAATAACTTGGATATTACAAATGAAGCAATACTTTTAGCTCCATAATATGAAAAACACACAAAAGGTATGCATTGCAACTTTATATTTAGAACAAAATCAGTTTGTATGGTATTGATGGCTTTGTTCTTGTAAACCACTGGTCAGTTGGGTCAATTTTTACAGAGGAAATGATAGTACATTATGAGGATACAAAGAGAAACACCTTCTTTAGCCAATTGATAAATCTCAAACAAAAAATGATGGTTAAATGATGGAGCACATTGAGGAATTCCAAAAATTGAATATAGGGGTAAATAATATTCCAGAGGAACATAGGATTGATGTCTTCATAGCGACTCTAAAGGATAACATCCAACATGAGGTTCAGCTTTGGGAACATGATATATTGGAGAATTCATTTAGTTTTGAAAGAAAAAATGAAAGAAAAAATATAGTGACAAATAATCCTACCACTTACAACTATAAATATGGAAGTGTTGCTACTCCTAGACTTCCACAACCTAAAAGGTTGGCACCACAACAATTGGAAGAAAAAAGAGAAAAACGGTTTTGCTATAGTTGTGATATAAAATACAATAATGGTCATAAGTATGCTGAGAAGAAATTATTTTACATATATTGTGAAGAGGAGGAAGAAAAGGAACAAGAAATTAAAAAGAAGAGAATATACAGATGAACCAATCCTAGAGGAAGAAGAAATGAATCTGACCATATCTTGTAATGCATTGGCAGGAATTACCACTCCTCAAAATATCAATATAGAAGGAAATATCACGAAGAAAAAAGTAATAGTGCTTATTGATTCTGGTAGTACCCATAACTTTATTCTTTGTAAGGTAGAGAAGAAACTGAATTGCTTCCTATACCGAGTGCCAGAGTGTCAAGTGATGGTGGAAAATGAAGGAACTATAAATTTCTCTAGAAAGTGCCATAATATCAAGATAACGATGGGCGAATATGTATTGAATAGTCCAATGCTTTCCATTCCAATGGGTGGTGCCGATGTTGTACTAGGATTACAATGGTTACAATATTTGGAGACAATAGCTTTCAATTTTCAAGAACTTTTCTTGAATTTTTTTTTGGAAGGAAAGGACGTTTAATTTCGGCGTATCGCAGGGAAGCTGGGAAAAATAATAAGATGTAATTTCATGAAAAATATTCTGAATAAAGAACAACCAGGTGTCATTTCACAATTATAGTCACTAGAAGTTCCAACATCAAAATCATCTATTTCTTCATATCTCCAAAAAGCCTTAGACAATCAGTACAAGGTGTTTGAAAATCCCAAAGGACTCCCACCTATTTGTGATCATGCTATTCATTTGATTCTAGGAAGTGTTCCTCCAAACATAAAGCCTTATAGATATCCTAATGTATAAAAGAGTGAAATTGAATGTATGATTGAAGAAATGATAGAGGGTGGTATAATTCAACCTAGTCAAAGTTTTTTTTCTTCTCTAGTAGTATTTGTGCACGAGAAAGATGGATCGTGGCACATGTGTTCGGATTTTAGGGAGCTCAATAAGCTCAATATTAAAGATAAATTTCTCGTTCCTATGATTGATGAATTATTGGATGAATTACAGGGATCAATTTATTTCGCCAAGTTGGATCTTCATTCAGATATCATCAAATTGGAATGAAGACTGAAGATATTCTGAAAACAACATTTCGAACTCATGAGGGTCATCATGAATTTTTGGTCATGCCTTTCGGCCTTACAAATTCACCTTCTAAATTTCAAGGATTGATGAATTTTTATTTTCAAAACCATCCTTACAAAAATTGTTTTGGTATTTTTTGATGATATACTAATCTACAATATGTCTTGGAAGGATCATGTTTAGCATGTTGATAGGGTGCTCAAACTATTGGAGGAGAAACAATAATATGAAAAAACCTCCAAATGTTTCTTTGGAGTACGAGAGGTGGAATATCTGGTTCATATTGTATCTCAGGAGGGTCTTAAGGTATACCCTAATAAAATTAAAGCCATTAAGGAATGGAAAGTGCCAACAAGCATAAAGCAGTTAGAGGATTCCTCGGGTTAACAAGGTATTATGGGAGAATAACAGCACCTCTAACAACATTATTGAAGAATGATGAATTCATGGACTCCTGAAGTAACTAAGGCATTTGAACATCTAAAAGAGGCAATGTTCCAATCACTGGTCTTAGCTACCCCAAACTTCACAAATTGTTTTATTGTGGAATGTGATGCCTCAGGAAACAAAATTGGTGTTATTTTAATGCAAGAAGGAATATGCGTTTCTTTTGAAAGTTTTCCAATCAAAGGAAAGTATTTACATGAATCTATTTATGAGAAGGAAATGTTGGCAATACTACATGCACTAAAGAAATGGTGACCTTACCTAATGGGAAGACAGTTCAAGCTAAAAACTGATCATGATAGTCTTAAATACTTTTTGGAACAAAAATTGTCTTCATAACAATAGAAAAAATGGGTCACAAAGATGTTGGATTATGACTTTGAAATCATCTACAAAAAGGGGAAGCTAAATGTTGCTGCAGATGCACTCTCAAGAAAGGATGAGGATGTGGAAGATTTTTTGTGTGCCATTTCAATTATCCAACCAAATTGGATAACCGAAGCAAGGGAGGAATGACATAATGATGAAGAACTATGGACACTCATTCAAACGTTACAACAAGATCCTAGAACATATGATATGTTTAGTTGGAAAAATGATTCCTTATGGTATAAACATCACTTATATCTTTGTAATAATTCCTAACTAAAGAAAATATTCTATTGGAATTGCACACCTCTCCCTTAGAGAACACTTTGGATTTTAAAAAACTTACCACACAGTGAAGAAAGAATTTTTTTAGGATGGCCTTAAATCTGATTTTCAAAATTTTGTGGTGGAATGTTTGGTTTTATAGTAAAATAAAGTTGAGTTAATTAAAACCTTGGGACTGCTGCAACCTTTATGGATTCGAAATCAATGTTGGGAGGAGGTTTCAATGTATTTTATCACAGGTTTACATAAGTCTGAAGGAAAGAGTGTCATCATGGTCGTAGTTGATAGACTTACCAATTATACATACTTTTGTGCATTATCTCATATATTTAAAAGTGAGTACAACTGCTACTCCATTTATGGAAACAATTCAAAAGCTACATGGAAACACAAAGATTATTGTAAGCGATAGAGATCCCATTTTCACTAGAAATTGTTGGACAAAATTATTTTCTTGTTTGGGTACTCAAGTAACTCATAGCTCATCTTATCATCCTCAATTTGATGGGAAAACTATGACAATGAACAAATGTTTGGAAGGATATCTTTGTTGCTTTCTATCTGATAAACAAACACAATGGGTCAATTGGTTACCTCTAGCTAAATGGTGGTATAACACTTCCTTCCACACTGCAACAAAAATGACCCCATTTATGGCACTTTATGAATATCATCCACTGTCCATCACATCATCTTTAAGAGAAAATTGTAAAGTTCAATCAGTGGAATATCACATCAAGCATCAGTAACAAGTTCTCTAAATCTTAAAGGATAACCTAAATTTGGCATAAAATCGAATGAAACAATAGGCATATCAACATCGTAGCGAGAGAAGTTTTGATGTAGAAGACTAGGTATTTTTATGGCTACAACTGTACACAAAAATTTCCCTCAAGCTAGCTAAGAAGGATAGTAAATTATGTCCAAAGTACTATGTTCCTTACAAGGTGTTGCAAAAGATTGGTACTATGGCATACAAATTGAAGCTTCATGCATATTCCCGAGTGCACCCAGTTTTCCATGTTTCATGCTTAAATAAAGTTATATGTGACAACCTTCTGGTTCAAACAATATTCCCAAAAATTTATGAGGAAGGAAAAATCATATTGGAACCTGAAGAATTCATGGAAATAAGAACTCGAAAAATACGAAATCAATCAATTTCAGAGTATCTCATCAAGTGGGATAACTTACCCACTAATGATTCCACAAGGGAGGATGAGAATTTTATACAAAAGCATCCATAACTACTCAAGCATTAAGGAAAACACTTTTTTTAAGGAGAGGGCCATGTTAGGGCCCTATATTACTAGAGTAGTCCCTTATTGTTTTTATTAGAGCCCCCTTATTGTTATTTTTGTACCCATGTAGTCCCCATATTTTTATTATTGTTCCCCATAAGTAGCCCACTATTGTTATTTTTGTGCCCTTACATTATCATTGTTAGGTTAGCTAGGATTATACTATGACCCCATGGACTCCTATATATAGAAAGGAGGTTTTTTTATTTGTATCATCCAATTTGTTTTCATTCATGCAATGTAAAGGAGGTTACCCCCTAAAAATGGTTGATTTATAAGGTGTTGATCTCTATTTTCTTCTATTTTAGGAGTTGGTTTCATAGCATTTTGTATCAGAGCTTTGGATATCTACAAAAATTGCAGTTAGTTGATAGCAGGTAGTTGATGTAAGGGAAGTATGAGTTCTTCAGACACAGGTTGAGGCTTGTTGGTGAACTCTCCTTGTTTGAGAGGGATTGAGCATTGAATTCTCCTCTCAGGTTGATAGGGATTAAGGTTGGACACTTTTTCTCCTTATGTCAGGTACTATTACAGATTAGGATTGAAATCCTAAGTCAAGTGCATGGACATGGATAAAAATAATGGTAGATTGGATAAGAATTTTGGACAAACATTCTTGGGTTATGTATTCTGATGGATTAAGATGGAGATCCTAAGTCAAGTACAAGGAATTGGATAAATAATGGTATGATGGATAGAAATTTCATTGAAGGAAATGGTCTAGTGAAGGACATACTTTGGTTAACCTAGGTGTAGTATGTACCTTGGTGAGGTAGTGTGGTATCCCATGGAATTCCTCCCTGCATTGTGTTATGATATTTTGGAGAGATAGAGTGTACCTATCAAGGCCTTGGTAATTTGAAAACATCGGTTATCATGATATTTGATGCTTATCAATATGGATCCCTTCTTCTGAGAATATTTCAATTTGAGATAGACCCATTGGATCATTATGAATACCTCCCTAGTAAGGAGGGGGTGTTAGAAAATTAACTAAGTTTTGTCTTCATATATATCATTATACTTCAAAAGAAGAAAAATAATGTTTATTTGTTCTAGCATAAGTTTCATGCTTAGGTATAGGTAAATCATGTTCTTCATGCTCCTAGGGTTCAATAAGTCCAAAATATTCTTTTCCATATGTACAAGGCCCATTTGGGAAATTTGTAACAAGAAAGATAAATTATTTTTGAGTCTAGAAAGAAAAAATAACCCCCTACACCAACTCTTCCCTACCAGTGCAAAGTTGGCCTAGGAGAGGCTTATTCACCTATTGAGAAGGGCGTATACAGGAAGAATATTAGACTTATTTTGTGGCACTTTATAGCTTTCGTCTGAAGAAAGCGAAGGAAGGAAGCAAGAGTGAAAGTCAAGGAGAAAAACATAATTAAAAGGAAAGAATAAAAATCAGTTTGTA
Organism: Pinus albicaulis; assembly: GCA_034641835.2. Taxonomy (NCBI): domain Eukaryota; kingdom Viridiplantae; phylum Streptophyta; class Pinopsida; order Pinales; family Pinaceae; genus Pinus; species Pinus albicaulis. Next base: position 887,221,833 of record CM076571.1, read on the forward strand.
TGCATGGATTCTCTCACAAGTGAAAAAGTGGGGTTTCTGAATAATTGCAGGAAATTGAGGATTTGAGGTCTGAATTGTAGGACTAAGATGGAGAGTCAAAATTTTAACATTGAGCAGATTTACCATATTTGACTTTGTGAACTTTGAATTGATTGAAGAAATATTTTGGAGGGATGACTTGGAGCTTGGAGGGGGTCTTGGTATTTGGGTCTTGGAGGTGTCATTTTGATCTGATTATTCAAGAAGAGAATTGTTCGAGTTTTCCCTAGTTGTGGAATTTTTCCCTAGCTTGCAACCTATATATTGTGTTCTTTGTGTCTTAGTGATCTTCAGGATTTTGGTAATTTGTTGATGAAGAAATAACACTAAGTCATAAAAATTCCAAAAAATATCACAAGTAACTATAAAGTAAGGAGAATCAACATTAATCTACAATACCTTGATTTTCCAACACCATTAAACTAACAAACTTCCTCGAAATTAAGAGAAAATGTTAATTGATACCAATTATAACAATTAGGGAAAATAAATCATTTTATTCCAATTGTTGGGAAAAATACTAAGACGGCTGGGGGGGGGGGGTGAATAAGTATTTATAACTCACTAAATTTTTTTCTTTTTATTTACTGATTTCTATACGTGTCATTAATTAACCCAACTAGCGTATACACATGACTATCTTTAATGAAACTTTTGTATGTCCATAGATCTTATTATGCAGATAAATTTTTCTTAGATCAATGCATAATTCATTCATCAGAAATTTAGTAAGAAGTAAGAATGCGCAGTAAGAACATAATAAATCATCACACATAAGAAACACACATGAACACCAGGATTTAAGGTGGAAACCCAAGTCAGGAGAAAACCACCGCTGTTGTCGTCTCTATCTTCAATATTTATTATAAATAAAATTTCTTACAATATTGTACTAGTGTAGACTCATACTAGCACACACACACCCACCTGCAAAAGGCTGCAACCTTCTCTCATTCTACAGCTTCTAGTGGAAGGGAGCTCAAACCCCTTGATCTCTTTTACTAGCTACCAATGAAAGGGAGTTATGACTCCCTGCTCTCATTTACTAGCCACTCCTGGGAGGGAGAAACTACCCCCTTATCACATTTACCAACCACTCCTCTAAGGTAGAAGCTACCCCTTGATATTGTTTACCAGAAACCACTAGAAGGAAGATACGGCCCCCTCAGGAAAGGCTCCAATGGTCACCACCATCAGAGACCACATTTCATCAATTATCACACTGGATCCAACAACTTAAACACAACACAACTTGTAGGCCTATTTTCATCAGATAATCCATTATTAACCCTTTAACATCAAATAATTCAAATATCAAAACACAAACTGATTACTGTACCCAAAATATTCATCTAATTACTGAAAGAAATCACTGAACCAAATAATCACCAATCACCAACCATTGAAGAAAAAATTGAATTAACCAACTACCAACTCAATTCATACATAACAACGAGATCACTGCAACCATAATATCAGACCTGAACCCAGACTACTATATCAACACACTGAATCAACTGCAATCCTAATCATTCGTAGAAAAAATTGTATACGCTAATTCACTTAAGGTAATCCGTGTGTGCACGTGCTTTTGTGTAGAACAACCTACATGTAGATCTTAATATACTAAGTTCTCAAAAATATTACTGTGAATCAGTCACAGATTTCAATAGAGAAATTATGAGATATTATGATAGGTTATAGATCTTTGAACCCTTATATAGTCAGAAATCATCAAGTATATTTTTCAACTAATAAATATGCACTCAATTTCAACTTCAGGCCTTATTACTAAACCTGGATAAACATGAAGACGTCATTGACAAACAATAGAAGTGTAACAACACTGATCTAATTGATCAATCATTTATAAGTAGAATCCCTTCCTTTATGTAGCATCAAAAATAAACCAATCACTGATATTTATACACAATCACCTAACATCATAGTCAATATTCAAATATCCCAGACCTATATGAAGACATCATTGACAGAAAACAGAAAGACAGTAAAATTGAACAGAAATTTCCTTCAGAATTATTCACCAAAAACCTAGATTCCATACGTGCTTTTGTTGAGATGAATGTGCATATATACACAATTTTACTGAGATGAACATGCATATATATCTGCAAATATTATAGGACTGTGTAACTCTTTATAAAAATTATTTAGCTCAAATAATACCTTTCACTTCAAAAAAAATTTCTTCAGATTAGAGATCTAAACATACCATAAACAGATCAAGAAAATACATAGTCATTTCAGGTCTAGAGATCCTGATCCATAATTGTATCCATAGGTGCATCATTATTTTAGATCTATCAATAAACTATAACTCATTTCATGCAAATATACCTTAGAGTGAAGTATTCATTAAATACTCATACACATGCACACCCTTGCACTATGATATTCACCTCCTTATATAGTTTGAGCCTTTAGCAATAACATGAGCCAAAACCACACTAGTGCCAATGGAAGTCTTGGATGGAATGAAATAGACTACATAGTGCTCAATATTGTGGGATAATTCCATGGTAAGGAACCCTGGTATCATAAATTGAGTGTGCAAGTACATACACTAATTCGCTTCTTTGTACCAGCATGTATATGTGACTTCTCTTCACCAAAACTACATATACACTAATTCTCGATGTATACACGGGTTTCCTTCATCAAAACTGCATATGTATATGGGTTTCCTTCATCAAAATTATGTATACATTGTGAAATATTACCTTCTTCATTTCTCCGGAACTTACTTGAATTCCTTTCTCTATCACTTCTAAACTGACCTGTAGATATATCATTTTTACATCTTTAACAAATCGATTGCTATACAAATGAAACTTATAGATTAGATTTCCATCAAGGACAACATATTACATCATAATGCCAACAATATCACCTTTTTTACTTGATGGAAAACATGTTGATGTTTGATCACCACAACTGATAGATACATCAAGCATAACCATTATTCAAACACCAAGTTACTCTCACCCTTTGACATCAAGGGCAAAGGGCTGACCAATGTCGAAACAAGTTTTCTCTTTCCTTGTAGAAAGAAGATCTCGAAAGATCTGATATGCACTAATCACACTCCCCCTAAGCACATGTTTAATCTTCAGACACATTTTTAATGAGGTACATGACTCTATAAATCAACTGATTATGAACTTTCCTATCACCATGGAGTCATACTTACATCGATTCTCCCAACTAAGTGGGGTTACATATTTTACTCAAGCACCCAATCAAAGTGGTTTTACATATTTGACTAAGTCCATAAATGACTGAATATGACAATCTTTACATCATAGGTCTCAACATGACCCTTACATCAAGTTACAAATATGAATTTTTATAACCAAGACCAAAGGATCTCAAGAGAGATATCATAATTTAGCAACCAACATAATCGCAACAATGCTTTATTCTCAGCAAGGCTAATGCTCCCCCTAAACCTGTGCATCTTGAACAATTTCAAAAAAAAAAATCATCAAATCATCTTCATCAAATAGATAGATATCAAATAAGAAAATGCATCTTGAAAACCATAAACACGGTTGTGACCAGATCTACAATTATAATTTCTTTCCGTAGAAATTAGTTATCACCTCAATCTCTTGTCTGCATCAAAGTGAACTTTCCATTTCCGATTTTCAGAAACATATGTGGGAATCATCATGAAATAGGATAAAGTAGTGAGGCATCATATAGCATGATAAAACACCATAGAATTGTATCAACAATATATGAGAGAACCAATTAGAAAGATAAGACAATATAGCCATGTTTGTAAGTATCATCCAACAGTTGTAGCATAAGCACATCAATAACTAAGTCTTCAAGATCTTTTCAGCAACATCATATTCTTTCCAAGAATAATTATCATACCAGAACTACTTCATCAATAATCAATATGTATCAATCAATCATCCATGTGATGTATTATCACCAAGTTCTTCACGTTTTAGATTTATTCCATTTTCATAATCGCGATGTAACATATGTAGGAATCAAGTACAATAGGCCTCAAAAATATTTGCATGTTTTGTCTTCATATCTAAATCATTATACTTGCATCAAATCCATGTGTGGAAACAAAGATAATCTTCTGCAAAAAGTGATCAGGGCTCATCCATAATCTCATCCTAAGAAATCCAAGTATGATGACAACATCATTCGAACATGAGTATCAAAAGAATTAAATAATAAGAAAACATAATGGCAACAATGTAACATTAGTAGCTAGCCTAATGCTCCCCCTGAACTTGTGTTGTATGTTCATAGTCAAGATTGACCATATAAATTATGTATCCAACGGAACTCACATATATACATGACTTTAGTTAATGACACCCACGTACAAAAAGTGAAATACAAAAAAATTCACCACTCCATCTTCCCCTAGACTTATTCATTCTCTACTTGTCTTCTATTGCCACATCAGATGAACTGTCAGAAATATGAATAATCAGAATTACCAAACCATCCTTTATACATTGTTGTTTATGATATTATTCTTTTAAGAATGAGGGACTGCAATGAGAATCGTCTTCTTTTAGTCTGAGTCTGAATCCTCCTCACATCTGCTAGAGGTTAGTTCTTTAAACACACATAATTTATCAACATTTTTGTATCCCCTTGCTATGACTTCTCCAGTTTCTTCTTCCATAACCTTGCATTTGGATTATGTAAACAAAATTACATTTTCTTTATTTTCCACTTGACCTACACTTAACAACCTTTGTTTTAGGCCTTGAACTAATAAGTTATCAAATGCCCTTCTCTTTTTTTTAATCATGGCTCTACATTTTCCCAAAAGTTTTGTTGGAGTATCATTTGAAATAATAACCTTACCATCTTGATTTTTCTTGAGAGACTCCATCTTACTCTTATCACCAGTCGTATGATGAGAACATCCGATGTCGATGTACCATTCATCCTTATGTTTAATTGCAAGAGAGAAAGACGACATATTATCTCTTCTTCTTTATGCTTGTTAATACTGGTGGATCCAACTTTCTTTGGTCTTACGATATCATTTTCTTGACTTCCATGCTTTCCTTCATGATTCATTGATCTTTTCCTGCATTCATTTTCTACATGCCAAAAATTGTTACAAGAATAACATCTTATTTGACCAGAAAATGGAGAAAAGGTATAATATGTTTTCCTCATGTTTCTTCTATTGCAATCAATAGATTTATTTTCAAATTTTTTGCATGAAAAACAATAACCCTTAAAAAAACCCGAGTACATGGGAGTTGTCGACTTTTCTGTGTAGATCATATTTGTCTACGACTGAAAAAATATGCTTTTGCAATTTTCTGCAACATATCAATAATTATGACATACAAAGCATTCAAAATTATTGATCAAAGGAGAAAATCAATTGATACTTCTATATTTAGGAGTGAATGATTTCCTTTGAGAATTCATGATTTTCGGTTGACCTTTTTTCTCTTTAAACACTTTAGTTTTTTCGTTAATATCCTTTGAACCTTTAACACTTTCTTGTGAACTAGATTCTCCTTTAAAAATTTCATGAAAACCAAGACCAAATTAAATAGAAGGAGACCTTTGACTACTAAGAATATTATACAAAATCCTATAACTATCTTGAAACCTCAAACATTTATCCTTTTCTTCTAATTTACCTTTTAAAATGTTTACCTCAACCTCCAATCTTTGGCACTTCTTCTTCATACTTTCTTCGACCCTTATTCCTTCTTCTACTATTCATTAAATTTTAGAATCTCTTCTTTCAACCCATTTTCTTGTTCTTCAAATGTTTTTTTGAAGATCTTCATTCTTCTTATTTGATTTTTCAAGATATTCTTTGAGAGAAATGATTTCTTCTTCAAGTCCTTCACTCTGATTGGTTACTTCATTCTGCAGCGTTTGACACTCATCTATATGTTCTTTGTTTAGTTTCCCAATTGAATTTCTTTCTTCTAACTTTTATTTAAATCTAGAAATCATATCTTTGAAGATACATTACCTTTCATTAAATAGAATATGTTGATCTTCAACTTCATTCTTGAGATTACAATTTCTACATCTAGATCCATAACATTAATTTTAATTTCGTATTCACTATATTCAACATTGCATGCATATGGAAGTGAATCAAAAGAACAACAATCAATACTTGTTTTATCTTCTTGATTTTTTGCTGCATACGATTCTGAGATATCTTCTTCCTTTGACTCACTTTCTTCTTTTTCTTCCTTCCCATTGTGACATATCTCCTTCAAGCAATCAAGCTTCTATAAAATGACCTACTTTGAAATCAATTGTTGGGAAAAATACTGAGAAAAGGGGGGGCGGGGGGGGGTGAATCCGTATTTATAACTCACTAAAACTTTTACTTTTTCTTTACTGATTTCTATACGCGTCTTTAATGAATCCAACTACTGTATACACGTGACTATATTTAATGAAAATTGTGTATGTCCAAAGATCTTATTATTTGGATAATTTTTTCTTAGGTTAGTGCATCATTCATTCATTAGACATTTAGTAAGTAGTAAGCATGTGCAGTAATAAAATAATAAATCATCACACATAAGAAACACACATGAACACCAGGATTTAAGGCGGAAACCCAATTTGGGAGAAAACAACCATTTTTGTTGTCTATGTCTTCAATATTTATTATAAATCAAAGTTGATTACAATATTGTACTTGCGCAGACTCATACCAGCATGCAGGCACCCACCTGCAAAAGGCTGCAACCTACTCACATTGTCCAGCTTCTATTGGAAGGGGGATACAACCCCCTGATATCATTTACCAACTACCATTGGAAGGGAGCTACGACCCCCTGCTCTCGTTCACTAGCCACTCATAGAAGAGAGAAACTACCCACTCATATCCTTTACCAACCACTCCTGGAAGGGATAAACTATCCCCTGATTTCATTTACTAGCAACCACTGGAAGGAAGCTACAACCCCCTCACTGAAGGCTCCAACCCTTAGCACCATCACATAGCACGTTTCATCAATTTTCACACTGAATCCAACAACTTAAACACAACACAACTTGCATGCCTCTTTTCACCAGATAATCCATGACTAACCCTTTAACATCAGGTAAGTGAAATATAAAAAAAAAACTGATTACTGTACCCAAAATATTCATCCAATTCCTAAAATAAACCACTTAACCAAAAAATCACCAATCACAAACCATTGAAGAAAACATTCACTTAACAAACACCCACTCAATTCATACATAACAACGAGATCATTGTAACCATAATATCAAATCTGAACCCAAACTACTATATCAACACACTGAATCAACTGCAACCCTGACCATTCATAAAAAAAATTGTATATGCTACTTCACTTAAGGTAATCCATGTGTGAACATGATTTTGTGTAGAACAACCTGCATGTAGATCTTAATATATTAAGTTCTCAAAAATGTTACTCTGAATCAGTCACAAATTTGAAAAGATACATTCTGAGATATTCTGATAGGTCACAGATATCTTAACCCTTATATAGTTAACAATCATCAAGTATATCTTTCAAATAATCAATATGCAATCAATTTAAACTTCAGACCTTGTTACTAAACCTATATCAACATGAATACATCATTGACAAACATTAGAAATATAGCAACGCTGATATGATTGATGAGTCATTTATAAGAAGAAGCTCTTCCTTTATGTAGCATCAACAATAAAACAATCACTGATATTTATACACAATCACCTAGCAGCATATTTAGTATTCAAACAACCCAAATATATATGAAGACATCATTGACAGAGAGCAGAAAGAAAGTAAAACTAATCAGAAATTTCCTTCAGCATTCTTTAGCAAAACCCTAGATTCCATACATGCTTTTGCTCAAACGAACCTACGTATATACTCATTTTTTTCGAGATGAACCTACATATAGATATGAAAATATTACAGGACAATGTAACTCTTTAGAACAATTATTAAACTTAGATTATACCCTTCAATTTAGAATACATTCGCCAGATCACTAATCTAAACATCTCATAAACAGATCAAGCAAATACATAGTCATTTCTGGTCTAGAGATCGTGATCCATCATTGTATACATAGGTGCACCATTATTTCAGATCTATCAATAAACTGTAACCCATTTCATGCAGATATACTTCATATTGAAGTATTCATTAAATACTCATATACGTGCACACCCTTACACTATGATCTTCACCTCCTTATATAGTTTGAGCCTTTACCAATACCATGAGCCAAAACCATAGTAGTGTCGATGGTATTCTTGGATAGAGTCAAATATATGACATAGCACTCAATACTATGGGATAATATAATGGTAAGGACCCTTGGTATCATATATTGAGTGCGCAAGTACATACATGACTTTGATTCTTTGTACCTGCGTGTATACGCTACTTCTCTTCACTAAAACTACATATACACCAATTCTGGATGTATACACGGCTTGCATTCATCAAACTTACATATACATTGTGAAATATTAGCTTTTTCATTTCTATAGCACTTACTGGAATTCCTTTCTTTGTCACTTCTCAACTGACCTGTACATACATCATTTTTACATCTTTAACAAATAGATTTCTATCAAAATGAAACTCATAGAGTAGGTTGCCATCAAGGACAACATATTACATAATAATTCCAACACCAATCAATGGAGGAATCAATCCTACAGTAAACCATCATGCTATAAATATAAAAATGATTATTAGAAGAAGGAATCAAGGAATAAAACTAATACAAATCCAATTAAGAAAAAACAAGAAAAACAGTAAAATTTTAGGAGAGGCCCTTTATTTTTTGACAAAAATGAAGTGGGTCGGCCTGCCAACAATGCAAACTAACTCGGAAAACGAGTTTTATTTTCCTGGAATCATAAAATAAAGCAATAAAAGTTATATGCAATATGATCATGTATAAAATGATGAAAACCAATTTATTTCAATTTAGTGTATTAAATATTACAAGTGCCCATTCATTCCTTAAAATAAAAGGGACTTCAATATATATAAACTAAAATAAAAACCCACTACATTTTTTAGAGGAAAACTTACACATAAGATATTGTAGATATGAAAAAATAATTGTAGAAGTTGGATAAATCATGACTTTGATACCACAGGTGGAGCCACTAGTACTAGCAGGAATCCATAGCCTCGATAGGGTCACCTTTTAACTCAATGATTCATTGTGTTAGGTCCCTCTATTACTAGTATAGTCCCTTATTATTATTAGTGTAACCCCATTATTTTTATTATTGTACCCTTGTAGCCCCCATATTATTATTATTGTGCCCTTAAATTATTATTGTTAGGTCGGCTAGGATTACATTGTGGCCCCATGCACTCCTATATATAGAAAGGAGGTTTTGTAATTTGAATCATCCAAGAATTTTTCATTTATGTAATGTATTGGAGGTTTCCCCCTTGAAGTGGATTATTTCTAAGGCGTTGATATCTCTTTTCTTCTATTTTTGGAGCTGATTTCCCAACATTTGGTATCAGAGCTTTGGATTCTTGGGTTTCGTTGCTCCAAACAGGTCATCGTGGCATTTTTAGTATAACTATTTTTATACAAAGGTTTAGAAACTTAAATTTTTAGGGTGAGAAGTTGAAATCCTGAGAAACACCATCACAAAATTTCAGAGCCTCTTTCGCAATATTTTGAGAGATATGATCTGTGGAAGGTTGGGCTTTTTGCAGGCTCCCGAATTTCACTTAAACAGGTTAGCACATAATTTTCGCTATAACGTTTTTGCTACGAAGTTTTAGTAGCTAAAATGTTTAGAGAATGAAGCCAAGATTTTGAGGAACATCTTCGTAGAATTTCAAAGCTTGGTTTGCAATATTTTCAGAGATATGATCTGTGGAAGTTAGGTCTTTTTCAGGCTCGCTAATTTCATCTCAAAGAGGTGATCGTGGGAAAGTATTCATAACTCTCTCTCTGAGCATCAGATTGGAATTTTGTATAAAGTGGATGGTAGCACACAGACTGTAGTTTCCTGTCTATAAAGTTTATAACCAAAGGATAAAACAGTGACACGTGGCAAGTCATACAAGTTCGCTCTACTAAACGAGTCCATAATTAGGTCATTGTGGGACATTGGACGTAATTTTTCCTTGAAGAATCCAAGTCAAGTCAGACCTCTGGCATTTGAAAGAAGCTTCAGAGGACTACTACAGGGAAAAATTCTAGATATTTAGGATATTCAATTATAGATATAATTCAATTTCAATATAGAGCTCTGCAAAAGCAGGTAAAAGGTGTGTTTTTTTTTTCCGAATTGCATAAGTTTTGTTTGAAGAATCAAGTTGAATTGATTCCAAGGGCATATTGTAGAACAGATATCAGTATTGGCTTCTAAAATTGCACCTAAAAATAATTCAAAACCCATTAAGCCTTTATAAGGCTCTACTATGACTCATGAAGATGAAGAATGGCAACATGACATATCAAAATTACAAGAGCAAGTGCAACAATTTTTTCTCTCGCAAAGAGAAATAAAAAATGGCATGGAAGTTTTGAAGAAAGATGTGGAAACTAAGATGGATGGTTTGAAGAAATGCATAGATGGCATGGAAGCTGGCATGGAATCTAAGATAGATGACATGGAAGCTAAGATTGATGAAAAAATGGAAAACATGAAGAATGATCTAAAAGCAGACATGAAAGGTTTGACAAAGTTGATACAAGAAATGTTTCCTAATGGTGAAAAGATAGTAGAGGAAACTCATGATGAGAACAAAATAAATTTTAATCGTGATTTCATAAACTCTAATGTTGGCGGGAAGAACTACCATATTCCAAAAATGGATATGAGGAATTTTGATGGAAAGGATCCTGTAACATGGATACTACAGATGGAGCAATATTTTGATCTCCAGAATGTGCAAAACACAAAAAAGGTACGTATTGCAACTTTAAATTTAGAAAAAAATACATTTGTATGGTATTGATGGCTTTTCTCGCATAAAAAAATTGTCACTTGGTCACTTTTTACAGAGGAAATAATAGCACATTATGAGGATACAAAGAGAAACACCTTCTTTAGCCAATTGATAAGTCTCAAACAAAAGGGTTCAGTGGGGGATCACATTGAGGACTTTCAAAAATTGAATATAAGGGTAACTGATATTCCAGACAAAAACATGATTGATCTCTTCATAAGTACTTTAAAGGATAACATCGAACATGAAGTTCGCGTTTTGGAACTTGATTCATTGGAGAAGGTATTCAGGTTGGCTAGAAAAATTGAATGTAAAATTATGGTGACAAGGAAGCCTACCACTCACTTCTATAAGGAAGGAAGTGTTGCTACTCCTAGATTTCCACAACCTACAAGGTTGACACCACAAAAATTGTAAGAAAAAAGAGCAAAAGGGCGTTGCTACCTTTGTGATAGAAAATACACTAAAGGTCATAAGTGTGCTGAGAAGAAATTATTTTACATCGATTGTGAAGAGGAAGAAAATGAACAAGAAGAGGATATACACTAGGAACCAACCCTAGAAGAGGAAGAAATGAGTCCGACCATATCATGTAATGTATCGGCAGGAATTACCACTCCTGAAACTCTCAAGATAGAAGGACATATCAAGAAGAAAAAGGTAATAGTGTTGATTGGTTCAGGTAGTACCCATAATTTTATTCATTGTAAGGTAGCCAAGGAATTGAATTGTTTCCTATACCCAGCACCAGAATGTCAAGTGATGGTTGCAAATGGAGGAACTATAAATTGCTCTGGAAAATGCCATAATATCAAGCTAACCATGGGGGAATATGTATTGAATAGTCCAATTCTTTCCATTCCTATGGGAGTTGATAATGTTGTACTAGGAGTACAATGGTTACAATCTTTGGGGACAGTAGATTTTAATTTTCAAGAACTTTTCTTGAATTTCTTTCAGAAAGAAAGGAAGTCGAATTATGGGGTATTGTAGGGAAGCCAGGAAAGATAATAAGCTCTAATGTTATGAAAAATCTTTGAAAGAAAGAACAACGAGGCATAATTGCATAATTATGCTCACTAGAAGTTCGAACATCAAAATCATCTATTTTTGCAGATCTCCAAAAAGTCTTGGACAATCATTCCAAGGTGTTTGAAAATCCCAAAGGACTCCCACCTATTTGTGATCATGATCATGCTATTCATTTGATTCTAGGAAGTGTTCCTCCAAACATCAGACCTTATAGATATCCTTATGTCCAAAAGAGCGAAATTGAGCGTATGATTGCAGAAATGTTAGAGGCGGGTATAATTCAACCTAGTCAAAGTTCTATCTCTGCTCCTATAGTATTGGTACACAAGAAGGATGGATCATGGTGCATGTGTCCGGATTATAAGGAGCTCAATAAGCTCACCATTAAATATAAATTTCCCATTTTTGTGATTGATGAATTATTGGATGAATTACATGGAGCAATTTACTTTACCAAGTTGGATCTTCATTCAGGATATCATGAAATTAGAATGAAGACTAAAGATATTCTGAAAATAACATTTCGAACTCATGAGGGTCATTATGAATTTTTGGTCATGGGTGAAAATGTGAAGTTGGGTTACACTTTTTGCCCTTTTTTGATAAAAAAAAATTCATTTTTTTTAGTTCTTCAACTTTCTGCAAGCTAAAACATTTTTTCTATTTAGAATTTCATTTTGCGATAAAAATAAAAGTTGTCAGAAATTTTGTTAGCTTTCTATTACTTATTTTTTGGAATTTTTTTATACACATTTTATATGTCAACTTAGCGTTTCTTTAAGTGTGTTTTTTAACAATCAACTGATTCATAAGAATTCATGTTAATACACAATGTTGTATTCTTTGAAAATTTGTGTTTTTGAGAAACAAAATGTGTTACAACAATCTAGACAGAGTCTCCTTCGGTTTCGTCATATTTACAAAGCCAATGGATGCATATCATAATTACTAGAATCTTTTGAACTGGTCCAATATGAAAAACTACATATTTTGAATATGTTTCGCGACACAAGAAATTTCTAAACATATAAGTTGTGAACTAAAAATCTAAAAGCTACCCATTAGAGACGACGAACCAATGTAATGTACCATAATTGTTTCAATTTTTTTTATAATGTATTTTGGAAGATACAGAATTTTGATTTCATTGAATGATAATGACCTTCAGAAATTATTTGCATCCGTTTTATTACAAAATTAATTAAAATTAGTAAATATTTATGAAATTCCATGAAAGTTATATTTCCTGAAAGTAGATTCAATTCTGAAAATGCTTGTCTTGGTTCTGATAGTTAATTATGAATGTTTTGGGGATTTTAATCAATCCAAAGTTGTAGAAATGTATTGAGGGCTTCGCTATGCATAACTGGTGACGTCTTAGTTCATCCGAACTATTTTTTGCGCCGACGACACGTTAAATCAAACGACAAAGTAGTTCGGCCGAACTATTTATTAGAAGTTCGGCTGAGCTTTTACTTATCTTTCCGTCGGCTGGAAAATACTGCCGAGCCCCTCCAAAAAAACATTTTGCAACAATATAAATTGCCGCAAAACCATTCATTATTTTAGCATATTTTAGCACGTTTGGTCTGATTTTTGAAAAGTCTTTATTTGATTTTGCAAAGAATTGTTTTGGGTTTAAGGACTTTTCTTGGATGTACATTCAAAGGACTTTTCTTTGAGACACATTATTTTTTTACATTTGATCTGATTTTGCAAGTAATTTTTTTAGGTTTAAAGAATATTCTTGGAGGTACATTCAAAATTTCTTGGAGGTATGTGATACAGTTTTTTTGGCTTCATTTTTTTTTAAAGTATGGATTTGGGCTAAATTTCGAAAGGACATTTTTTGGTTTTTGGTTGAAATAAATCTTTTATAATGAGTTTTTGTGTAACTTTTTAAATGAAATTTTTTTGTGGGAATTGGAAGGAAATATTTTGAACTTCGTTTCAATTTTATAAGAAATTTTTTTCTTGAATTTTTTTAAGTAAGTGTTTTGGATTGGAGTATGTATTTTTTGCAAAATTTTTAAAATGAGTTTTTTTTTAAATTAAATCTTTTGTGATATTTTTTAAATTGATTTTTTGTCTAAATTTTTGAAGGAAATTTTTTGAACTTCATACTCTATTATCATGGGAAATCGAAGAAATTGTACGAGAAAATATGATCGAAAAAGAGACCCTGAGGAATGTAGAGAAGAGACAAGACAATCTCACAAAAGAAAGATAGAAACATTCTCAAACATTGAAAGGGAAAATCAACCTCAACTAGAAGTTGAAACAGGTATGTAAATGTAAATATTATGATTTTGATATATTTAAAATTTTCCTAGTGTAAAATGTTAAGCTTAATTTGTATTTGATGAACTAATTTGAAAAATATTTTGCAATGTAAACAGAGAGAGATATTCCTCAAAACATTGATGATGAGATACAAAATTTTGAAAGAGAAAGTGAAAGAGATATTGAACTAATGATTGAAGATGGTGAAAATGATGAAATCAATTCAAGTGAAGAAATTGAATCACAAGGTGTGTATATATATATATATAGATGTTGAACACATGCACGTATTATTGAAATTATACATATATTTATTAATTTAGTTATTTATTGAATATGTAAACTTATTATGCACTATTCATTCAAATATGTACAAATGAAATCAATGTCGGTACCGAGATGTTAGAAAATGTTGACACTCACACATATGGAGATAAAAAATCTTACCATTATATACGATATCGTGTTAACCGCATTTTTGAGAATTATTTCGTAAAGGAAAATGTGACAGTTCAAGCCCAAATGTTGAAAGGTCTCCTATCATTAAGGAAATTAAAAGAAGCTACGAATTTATTGGGTATTCGAAGATCAACCAAAGATAAAAAAAAATGATGGAAAATGTGATACAAAATATAAATAGTGCTATAAATTCAATTAAAAGATCTAGACAGAAAAATGTTTCAGTTGTACGTAGAGAAATACAGATGGCAGTGGTTTCATCAAGTACTAAAGAGAATCACTTGGTAAAATCCATGGCACGAGCATTAGGAACCTCGCGAAAAACTTTGCACAAACATCGGAAATTTCGGTTGCAAATAGATGTAAATGATTAACTTGCTTGTTGGAGAGCTATTTGTAGGCAACCATACAAAGATAGACTTGGAAAAAATGTTAAAAAAATAATATATGAATATTGGAAGAACAATTCGCGTGTTTTTCCAACTACAAGGCATGTGATGCAAAGAAGAATAGCATTAAATCAGTACGAAGAACATGAAAAACATTTCTTGGAAACCACTCAGATAGAGTTTCTCAACAAGTTCAAAGAAGAGAATCATGAAATTCATGTTTCAATCAGTGGTTTTGTTCAACAAAAACCATGGTATGTAAAACCTATCACCATACACGACACTTGTTGTTGCCGTTATCATGTGGAATTTAAGTTATATTATGACACATTCCTTGATTTTGGTAGAAAATTTGGAAGGAGTCACCTCCTCCTTCCACTATCCATGATTTCATATCTCAAATTATATGTGAAAGAGAAAGCGATGAAATATTTTACGAAAAGAAATGTGTTGGTGGTAAAAAATGCGATGATTGTGGAAATTTGAATAAATTTCAAAACAAATATCATACTGGTATAAATGATCAATCATTTTCCAACATGAAAGTGAAATGGAAGAGATATGAATATATCCAAACATCAATTCAAGGTGCAAATAGTGTTAAAAGAATTGAATTACGAGAAGAAGAAATTTTTGTGATAGAATTTTTTAGAAAGTTTAAGGTGGAAATTTAAAAATAGACCAAGCATTCCCATAGAGCTCGATGGAAAGACATGCAATTCAGAAAGTCCCGTGAAGTTTTTCCACCAGAGACCATTTTGTTAGTAATTGATTTTGCAGAAAACTACACATTTGTTCCACAAAAAGAAATTTAGAGTGAATACTATCATTCTGACCAAGTCTCCATACTCGTCCATATTCTATATAGAATTCTATACAAAACTTCGATCATATAGAAAGCACCAGTGAAAATTGACATATTATTAAAGAATATCACTTTTATATCAGTGACGATCATACACATGATACATATTTTGTACAACATTGTTTTGGAAAAATTTATGATTCCTTGAAAAATCGTGGAATAGCATTCAATAAACATTGGATATGGTCAGACGAATGCGTAGGAAAATTCAAATCTACACGATCATTCTTTTGGTTGTGTTGTCTTCATAAGAAAACCTACATTAAACATTGTTCAAATTTCTTTGAGACTGGCCATGGAAAAGGAGAACATGATGGTGCAGTGGCATGCATAAAA
Source organism: Pinus albicaulis (assembly GCA_034641835.2). Lineage (NCBI taxonomy): Eukaryota > Viridiplantae > Streptophyta > Pinopsida > Pinales > Pinaceae > Pinus > Pinus albicaulis. The sequence goes on from CM076571.1 coordinate 887,238,212, forward strand.
CAAGCACTTTGAAGATATCAAATGAACCCCTCTGCAAGTCGAGTTGTGGACGCGAAAGAAGTTGTTCAATGGTGCATCACTGCTCTAAGCCATGAGACTAACCGATCAAGGGAAGTGCAAAGGTACATTCAATTTAATTTTTATTGGATATCGAATTAAATAAACAGTGTACATTTATCACAATGATTATCTTTGATTGTATTTTGATATCATATTTACATTCTTCTTTAAATTTTCCATATAAAGGTTTTTTTGGCATACTGGGATCGAAGATGTAGATAGATCAATTGGAAATGACGTTGAAAAAATAAAAGGGACTCAAAAATTGCATTCAATTAAAAAAAAGTCATCCAGAAATGTGTTTGCATTGGATAAAATAAAATATTCTTGTTTTTGTCCTGTTTGCATAGACAACACAAAATCTAATGACGTTTGTCAAAACAAAATGTATGTAAAATATTGGAAACATACAGAGTTAAATACAAAGGGAAAAATGTACGTTGCAATGTTTGAAGAAATGCGATCAGAGGAGACTATAATATCATCCAATGGTGATCGAGTTTCTGATCTTGTTAGAGAAGGTAACATTTGAATTGCTTTCTAATGATAAAGATCTAGAAATAAATTTGAATATGTATATTTTTTTCAAGTTTGTTTTATTGTGCAGGAGATGCTTTTTCTATAATTGCACCTACTGACAACGATGAAAATGTGAAGTATTATTTGATGCGTTGTACTGAACGAAAAATGAAATTATTAGAAGACTATAATGATCATGGATTTCCATATGAAAGAGGATCTATTATACTGAAAGGTTATTTTTTCAGACAAACTAATCAAAGTGGGAATTTTGTTTACTTTGAAGACTATGAACCTGATTTCATAAGTTGTCAATATAGTCACTTGGTGTGTGCAACACGCATAAAGTTGATCGAGGTTCAATCAAAGAAAAAAACGAATATTAAGAAATGGAAGATGTCAAAATCCAATCATGAATGGATTATTGAAGATGGCATTCCATTGAATTTTTTTTGATTGAATTGCCCAACAATTTATTCTCTTTGGATTATATGTTCTAGAACTTCCAGTACTCGATTAAAAATTGAACTGCCTTGTTATGTTATCTGTGCAAGTGTTTTCACATGTATAATTTTTTTTGGTACATGCACACTCTAGTATCAACTGAAAGTAGATTTTATATACATGCATCGATGATAAATGTTCCATATATATATATATATATATATATATATATATATGTTCTAGAATGCAATTAACTATTCAAGTAGTTTTACTATGTGCATTGATGAAAAATGTTTCACGTATTACTGGAGAGTTTGCCGGATTATCCACAGTCTCACGAAACCCTTGTCGACGTTTCGAATCCCAACGGGGATCCATCTTCAGGACATTGGAAACAAAAACCACAAGAATTTGAAAACCAAAATTTTTCACGTACTCAAAGTCAATATATATGTTTTAGAATGCAATTAACTGAAAGTAGTTTTTCTATGTGCGTTGATGAAAAATGTTGCATGTACTGAATATATACACAAACTTAATGCACGACCAGTTTTTCTTGTGGGATTTTTTGGTAAAAAGTATCCACAATGTAAATAAATCATGCACAGTATAATTTTGTATGAAGATTCCTTTTAGACAAGAGACTCAGAGCACTTCTTCGACTTTTGGTGGGATTTGAACCACATCTCTATTCCTGATTGAAAATCTAGTACAAAATTTGTCTGTCCAATGGTCGAATATGTTCTATGTGCATTGATGAAAAATGTTGTGCACGTATTGGATATATATGTGTGTGTGTGTGTGTGTGTGTGTGTGTGTGTGTGTGTTCTAGAATGTAATTAATTTTTCAAGTAGTTTTCCCATGTGCATTGATGAGAAATGTTCCACGTACTGAATATATATATTATAGAATGAAATTAAAACTGAATGGACCATCAATTTACCAATTTATAAATCAACAAGGCTACCTAATTGAGTGCATTACTGAAATTGACCCCAATTCAACAAACATATATTACTTCACATGCCTAATGTACTTCAACCATCCAAAACTTGATTTTTAAAAACTTTTTGATTATATCACAGCATTACTTGACATGCCCTCCAATTGTAGTTCAACTATCCAATAAAAACATTTAACATTATATCACATGACAAATGTAGATTGAAACCATCCAAAACTTAAGTTTTAAAAACTTTTTGATTATCTATCATGCAACATTACTTCACATGCCATGCCAATTATAGTTCAACTATCCAATAAAAAAATTTAACATTATATCACATGCCAAATGTAGATTGAAACCATCCAAAACTTAACCTTTAATTTAACAAAGAATTATAGATCACAACATTACTTCACATGCGAAATGTACTTAAACCATCCAAAACTTGAGTTTTAAAAACTTTTTTATTATATTACAACATTACTTCACATGCCATGCCAATTGTAGTTCAACTAACTAATAAAAACATTAAACATTTAACATTAAATATCACATACCAAATGTAGATTGAAACCATCCAGAACTTGAGTTTTAAAAACTTTTTTATTATATCACAACATTACTTCACATGCCATGCCAATTATAGTTCAACTATCCAAAACTTAACTTTTAATTTAACAAAAAATTATAGATCACAACATTGCTTCACATGCCAAATGTACTTCAAGCATCCAAAACTTAAGTTTTAAAAACAAAAAAAATTATAACACATCATTACATAACATGCCAAATGTAGTTCAGAAGCAAAATATTAATTTATAGATGACAACATTACTAGTAGTTCAATTATCCAAAACTTAAAAGTTTTAAAAACCAAACAAATTATATAACAACATTACTTCACATTGACATGCCAAAAGTACTAAAACCATCCAAAACTTAACTTTTTGGAACAAAACAAATTATATTAACATTGTTATAAAATATGTCCAAAAATTGTAGATCTCACAAGTATCAAGTATCAAGTTATATATATATATATATGACTGTGCATCTAGATAATATATAAAAAAGTAAATTTAAGACTATATAAATCTTGAAATAAAATCTACAAATCATGTTCATCAAATACAGATGGATGTAGTGTCTCTCCTATCAGAGTCTCAATCCACGTGCTATATTGCAAAGAATGGGAAACCTGTACACAATGCACATACAAACATTAAAATTTGATGTTTTAAAAATGATTGAGAATATATATAGAAATTCATATAAAAAAAGAAAAAAAGAAAAAAATCATGCAATACCTCATGAGGTTCCCTCTCCATTTGTTTGCCTACTACAAGTTCCCCCATGGGAACATCTCCAACAGTAAACTGTACAATATATATATATATATATATATATATATATATTAAAAAATTTCAAATTAAAATGCACGTGTACATATATAAACTCATTTTCAATAATATTAAAAAAAAAGTTTGACAACTTGTTCAAATGGTTGAAATGGTGTGGATGTTCCTATCTCCATCGCTAGAGTCCATGGATTAAAGAAATCTTCTATAGAAACCTAAAATTCAAAATTTTAAAAGTATAAAATAACTCAAGATCAAGATCTCAATTTATAATAAAACTTAAATAAACTTCAATTTATAAATTATAACTAAATTAAAAAAAAAACATATATATATAAGTGAAAAATTGAATACTTCTGCAGGTGAATTTGGGACATCTCCCAAGAGAGGCTCCAAAAGAAAATCTCGAGAACCCTAAAATTCAAAAAATTTAAAATAACTCAAGATATATATATATATATATATATATATCTCAATTTTTAATGGAAATTTTTGAGGTGGAATATATATATAACTTAAACATAAATTTTAAAAGTGAAAAATTGTCCATACTTGTTGTGGATGTGGCACATCTCCTAAGGAAGTAGAAGGTACATCTCCCAAGGAAGACGAAGGTACCGCCATCCCAAAAACATCGAACGAAATTAGAATCCGTTAAAACATTTTAGTATTATATATGTACATGTACATGTGTGCACAATTATCTATTTTAAAAATATCACTTAAAAAACACTAACATTTTTCAACATATCTTGATGGTGAGACCATCTTCATTGTTTGAACCAGAGGTCCCAGACGTCAAATTAACATTTTCTTCATTCATCATGCGTGATAACTGCAAATGGTGTTTTAACATATAATGATATATTTTTGTTAGACTAATGTAAATACAAATAAATGTATACATGTACATACACATGTATTTATTACAAATTGTACACGTGTATGTGTTAAAATAATTGAACCCTAAGGTCATTAACACATACCGTTCCCGTGCCCTCTTCCTCATGTAGAATTAGGGATTGCGAACCATTGCGACAATTCTTTGCATATATTTGGAGATCTTCAAAATTCATGTTGTCAATCTCTTCATCTGTACAATACACAAAATTGGCTCGTGCATTCTCACATTCTCTTTGCCGATTTAGACAAACATCGACTCCACCCAATCTGCTGTAAACATTGTCGATTATGACATCCCTTGCTTCTCGAATTATTTGAGAAGTCGCATCCATATCTGACCACATAATTTTGACTCAAAAATTTCGACTCACCAATGGCGGCTCAGGGTGAGGCAACTCCACATCTCGCCTAGCGCCCCTACGGTCACACAATCAACCTTTCCATAGACCAAAAAATTCTAACGGAAGGTCATTGTAATTGGGTTAGTTTTCAAAAAAAAATTCTGCGTAATTTTTTTTTGCAAAATAAATAGGAACCTTGTCATTCCATGGGAGCCTTCCATAGGCCGCAAGATGCCTATCATACAAATAGTGAGCTATATCAGGGTGCTTGAAATATTGCACCTTCAACATTTTCCTTTTCGGCCCTTCCTTGAAATTAAACATTGTCTTCACCATATATTTTGAAACTCTTTTTTTTACATCCTACCATTTATCGGGACCCATTATTGTTTCATTTCTCTTTCTCATGACTTCAAAAAATGTATTAGTCGTTGGCCCAAGATTTTTGTACACATTTACTATTTCGCCCAATGAATGTGTAACTATTTCGAGGCTTTTTCGACTCTCAACAGGTAGAGTCAAAGCCACGAGATCTCTCCGCAGTTTTGCATGAAGTTGTTTACACCTTTTTAAGGTGCATTGCACCATGTTTCTTTCCCATGGTATATCAGAAATTTCGGCCAGATAAGTTGTGGTGGGTAGAAAACCTTCTTCTTGAATGTAGCATTCTTCCCTGCGTTTATTTTGACCAATATTTGGAACATTTTCAGCCTCTGCATCAATATATATAAAATTTTGTATATTAGTAAAAACACATGTAAACAAATTTGTACAAATTCAATGAAAAAAATATTGAAATTGATAGCAACCTTGACGTGGTTGGCTAGCATCTTCTCCACCCTGAAACTGTTGAGAACCAGAATGACCCTGCTGAGAACCAGCACCACTAATCGTTGATTGGCCTCTGGGGGAGTAAATACCACCACCTTCACGCAACCTGCTACCACTTACTGATGGCCCTCTAAGGGGATTTGAACCACCATCAACCTCTCGAGAAGACAGAGAAGCTTCATAAACAAATACGAATTTCTTATCAATTGAAAAAGTCATGCATACATATAAATACACGTTTACATATTCATTGATTAAATTGTGTTAAAACCATACCACGATTGGGTGAAACATGGGCATCCATGGCTGGAGTAGATACCCTTCTCTTCTTATTAGCTCCTAAAAAATAAAAAATGAAACTTATTAATAACTAATTTAACTCACAAAGTTGATAAAAAATCAATTTTGTATGTACAGACATGTATGGAGATTTAAGATTATATTTAAATTTACCATGAACAGCTGTCGATCATGATCCCTGATCCCCCCCTCTCGTAAAGATATGGTATTTTGTTGATATTCTTCGTTCATCCACCATGATATATATATATATATCTACTATGGACATTTACAATTATTTTTTTAAATAACTAATTTAAATTAAATTCAAAATAAATTTCAGAAAATTAATGTCTAATTTAGTGTAAACAAATTATGTAAAACACAATTTTCAAAGCACTAATTGATGTGTGAAATTCAATTTAAGCAAATAAAAGTTATAAAAATGATAAGTTCAACAAATTGTGTTTTACATGGTGGGAGCACACTTGGTATAAAATTGAAAAAAACACATTTTCATTAAAAAAGAAGTGAAACTCCATTTAAACAAGCTCCATTTAAACAAAAATTTGTTGAAGTCCCCGCATTTTAATTTCATAAAAATGTGAAGTTCACCAAGTTGCGCTTTACATGGTGTGGTGGGAGCACACTTGGTATATAATTGAAAAAAGCACATGGTCATTAAAAAATACACATTTATAAGTACACAACACACACATATCCAAGATATGTTACAATGTCAATCAATAAATTTTGAAGGAGAGCATCTCAATACTAATTCATCTTTGAGAGATGAATCTTAAATTTTTGAAGAAGACCGTCTCAAAACTAATTCATCTTTGAGAGATGAATCTTGCATTGGAATTGCCCCGTATAATTCTAATTCATCTATTAATTCATATTTGATAGATGAATCTTGAATTTTCATTGCCCCATGCAATAAATCGGCAGACACCTTATTCACATTTGCACAATGCCTTACACTAAAAAATTGAAATTAGCTAACAATATTGTTTGCTATTCCATGCAGTTCTTTTAGCCTCTCCTTCTTAACCTGGTATATGCCATTCATCTGGTTGCACACAAGTTCAAAATTGGTGAAAACTACAATTCCATTTGATCCATACTCCATCGCAGTTCCCAAGCCTTCTATCAATCCAATATAATATGCCTCATTGTTTGTTGTTCTTCCAAGTATATTCATTTTCCTTTGGACGACTTTGCTAGTCACAATATTGGAAAGAACATATGTAATCGCTGCATTCCTTGGATTGGGATAGCAAGAAACTTCTATGCATAATTTCCATTTTTCAACCAAATTTACTGGTTTTCTTATCCCTAAAAAAAAACAAATTCAATAAAAATATATATATTAAATTGACATTTATTGCAAATTCATGGGATAAATGAAAAACTTATATTTAGATCTATTCCAGAGATTGAATGTAGGGGCATTTACTAGATATGTCACCTTTCATAAAAGATGAGATCCAGAGGCTACTTGGCACTTTACAGACTCTGCCTATAGAACAACCATGGATATGAAAATGAAAAACTTCTAATTAGATATATTATAGAGATTGAATGTAGGGGAATTTACTCTTAGGTTAAAACCTATATGTTTTTTATCAAATCACTTTTGGTTTCAATGGGAAAATTTTATGGCTAATTTGTGTTTTACATGTTGAATATAAAATGTTTTTTCTCTCTCATTGTTTGAGACCATGGATATGAAAATGAAAAACTATATACTTGGTTAAAACGTATGTTTTGTATCAAATTACTTTTTGTTTCTAAATACTATATACATGTTGACTGTAGGGGAATTTACTGTAGGGGCATTTAGATCTATTCTAGAGATTGACTCTAGGGGCATTTACTAGATATGTCACCTTTCATTAAAGATGAGATCCAGAGGCTACTAGGCCCTTGAAAAACTCTGCCTATAGAAATACCATGGATATGAAAATGAAAAAATTCTAATTAGATCTGTTCTAGAGATTGAATGTAGGGGCATTTACTAGATTAGGTTAAAACCTATGTTTTGTATCAAATCACTTTTGGTTTCAATGGGAAACTTATATGGATAATTTTTGTTTTACATGTTGAATATAGAAGGTTTTTTCTCTCTCATTGTTTGAGACCATGGATATAAAAATGAAAAACTATATACTTGGTTAAAACCTATGTTTTGTATCAAATTACTTTTTATTTCTAAATACTATATACATGTTGACTATAGGGGCATTTATTATAGGGGAATTTACTAGATATGTGACCTTTCATAAAATATGAGATCCAGAGGCTACCTGGACCTTTACAAACTCTGCCTATAGAACTACCATGAAATATTCCCTCACAGAACAAGTCTTTGAGAAAATAGTGAAGATGGAATACATACCCACAAAGCCTCTGGTTAGAGAAGCATTTGAATATGTGAGAAGAAAATTAGGGATAGTTCTTGTAAATTATTGTCACTTATTTGACTTCAAAAGAAGAGCCTATGAAATTGAGTGCAATATCTATGTGGGAGAGTACACAATATCTAAGGGGGAGAATACAATATAAGGAAGAAATAAAAAGAGTAACAAGAAGCATGTGATTGTGTCAATAATTTGAAGTAGTCAAGAAGCATAACAAAGGACCATCATCAAATTCAAATTGAAATATCAAGAAGTCTTCTTCATGAAGAAGCAAGATTAAGTAGGTTCATGATTTAAATGGTTCATTTTTTGATGAAAATATTTATGAAAAAAATGTACATATGTATATATAATTTATATAAAAATGTTCCAAAATATTCTCAAATGTACAAAGTAGTATTATAAATTTTTATATCTAATTAATAGATGTTGAAGATGATTCTAGCTCATTCTTTATCAGCATTATCATTACATTCTCAAAAGCTCCTCCTGAATCTAAAAATGAATATGGAATGAGTCATTGTACATTATGATAAATCTTGTATTTAAATGACATTTGATCTATGAATAATATGGAATGAATCATTGTACATAAAGAAGAGAGCCAAAAAAGCATATACAGTTTAAAGAGATAGTAGTAATAGACAGTTTTATCCTTATTAAACTCTATTACAAAGTTGTAGTAATTGATAGTCTTATCCTTATTAAACTCTACTACCAAGATGTAGTAATTAACAGTCTTATCAACACATTTTCGAAAGCAGAGAGCCAAAAAAGCGTATACAGTTTAAAGAGATAGTAGTAATAGACAGTCTTATCCTTATTAAACTCTATTACAAAGTTGTAGTAATTGATAGTCTTATCCTTATTAAACTCTATTACAAAGCTGTAGTAATTGACAGTCTTATCAACACATTTCCAAAAAGAAAAGAGCCAAAAAAGCTTATACAGTTCGACTAATTCATTGGTTCTTTGCATGTTCCTTACCGGGCCTCTCCCATTCATATGGGTGAGGAATGATATATATAATGACGTTCTTGCTAGATATCTAGTAATTCGTTCATAATACGATACATGTTTCGACGGTTGGTGGTCAATGGATGTGTGTTTGAATGGCCAAATTCCTGCTAAAATGAGGTTTATTGCAATCTTTCATAATAAATATATATGAAGCAGCCTGAAGGTTTTATAGTCAACAGGAAGACTGAGCTGGTTTGAACCTGTCCAACCAACATTCATTCCTCAAGTAGGCTTGCTTGTAAAAGTAATAAAAATGAATGGTATAAGCTAAGTGTTGTATCAAGTAAGAATATATCAACAAGTGTTTTTGACAGGGAGAATACACTTGTTCAGAACATGATTTCTCTTATGCATAAATTCCCTACAGTATAACAAGGAGAATGTTAAACGTACCTGGAAAGTTGGAAAGTCGCAGCAGAGGACATTGAAGATGCTGAATACAACGGTCCCTGAAGACGCTAAATACAACGACCCCTGAAGACGTCGTGGAAGACCTATGCAACAAAAACATCAGATTAAAGCCAAATTAAAAAAACAACAAGAAAAAAATTATAGAATTTTAAAATTTGGATTATCTTACCTCCTCAGCGCGGCGCAAATCAACAAAATTTCCGCGATGCAACAAAAAATGAGCTTAATTCGTGCAGAACAACAACAAATCAATGGGACAGAAATGAGCGCATGGTACAACAGTGAATCCACGGGACATAAATGAGCGTGCGGGACAACAATGAATCAGCGGGACAAAAATGAGCGTGTGAGACACCAGAAAATCAATGGGATAGAAATGAGCGTGCGAGACAACAAAAAACCAGCGGGGTAGAAACGAGCGCACGATAAATGTGAACAGAGGCTCAGAACAGTTTGCGGGCGATACATTTATAAAATTCTAGTTCGACCGAACTAAAAGTTTGGCCAAACTTTCTTTTCCATTTTTTCAAACTCAGGAAAAAAATATATTTTCCATTTCCATCAGTATGCCATCAATGTAAACAGAAAAATAATTTCGGCCGAACTAAATTCAATAGTTCGGTCGAACTATGGAGGAAAAAAATTTTCCGCCCCGAATTCTCACAAAAGTGTTACCATCTTCGCATTTTCACCCTCATGCCTTTTGGCCTTACCAATACACCTTCTACATTTCAAGGGTTGATGAATTCCATTTTCAAACCCTTCCTTAGAAAATTTGTGCTAGTATTTTTTGATGATATACTAATCTATAGCAGGTCTTGGAAGGATCATGTTGAACATGTTGACAGGGTGCTCAAGTTATTGCAGGAGAAACAATTATATGCAAAAAAATCCAAATGTTTCTTTGGAGTACAAGAGGTGGAATATCCGGGTCATATTGTATCTCACGAGGGTGTTAAAGTAGACCCTAACAAAATTAAAGCCATTAAGGAATGGAAAGTTCCCACAACCATAAAGCAGTTGCGAGGATTTCTCGGGTTAACAGGGTATTATCGCAAGTTTGTTAAGAATTATGGGAGAATAGCAGCACCTCTAATAACATTATTGAAGAAAGATGCATTTTCATGGACTCCTGAAGCAACTAAGCCCTTTGAACATCTTAAATAGGGAATGTGCCTAACACCAGTCTTAGTTATGTCAAACTTCACAAAAACCTTTATTATGGAATTTGATGTTTCAAGAAATGGAATTGGTGTTGTTTTAATGCAAGAAGGAAGACCCATTGCTTTTGAAAGTCGTTCAATCAAAGGAAAGTATTTACAAAAGGCTATTTATGAGAAGGAAATGTTGACAATACTACATGCACTAAAGAAATGGAGACCTTACCTAATGGGAAGACACTTCAAGGTAAAAACTGATCATGATAGTCTCAAACACTTTTTGGAACAAAGACTATCTTCAGAAGAGCAGCAAAAATGGGTCACAAAGATGTTGGGTTATGACTTTGAAATAATCTACAAAAAAGGAAAGCTTAATGTTGTTGCAGATGCACTCTCAAGAAAGAATGAAGAGGTGAAGCATTGCTTTGTGCCATTTCTATTATCCAACCAGATTGGATAACCGAAGCAAGAGATGAATGGAAGAAGGACAAAGATGTATGGACACTCATTCAAAAGTTGCAGCAAGATCCTAGTACATCTGATACATTTAGTTGGAAAAATGATTCCTTATGGTACAAAGATCGCTTATATCTTTGTAAGAATTCCTAACTAAAACAAAAGATTCTTCTGGAATTGCACACTTTTCCTTTAGGAGGACACTCAGGATTTTTAAAAACTTACCACAGGGTGAAGAAAGAATTTTTTTGGGATGGCCTTAAATCTGATATTCAAAAGTTTGTGGCGGAATGTTTGGTTTGCCAGCAGAATAAAGTTGAGACAATTAAGACCCTGGGACTTCTACAACCTTTATCCATTCCAAGTCAATTTTGGGAGGAGATTTCAATGGATTTTATCACAGGTTTACCTAAGTCCGAAGGAAAGAGTGTCATCATGGTGGTAGTTGATAGACTTACCAAGTATGCACACTTTTGTGCATTATCTCATCCATTTAAAGCAAGTATAGTCGCTACTACATTTATGGACACAATTCAAAAGCTACATGGAAACCCAATGGTTATTGTGAGCGACAGAGATCCCATTTTTACTGGAAATTTTTGGACGGAGTTATTTTCTTGTTTGGGTACTCAATTAGCTCATAGCTCATCTTATCATCCTCAATCTGATGGTCAAACTGAGATAGTAAATAAATTTTTTGAAGGATATCTTCGTTTTTTTGTATCTGATAAACAAACACAATGGGTCAAGTGGTTACCTCTTGCTGAATGGTGGTATAACACTTCCTTCCATACTGCAGCAAAAATGACCCCATTTATGGCACTTTATGGATATCATCCACCAACCATCACATCATCTTTAAGGGAAAATTCGAAGGTTCAAGCAGTGGAAGATCACATCGAGCATCAGCAAGAAGTTCTCCAACTCTTAAAGGATAACCTGAATTTGGCACAAAATCGAATGAAACAACAGGCAGATCAACATCGCAGCGAGAAAAGTTTTGATGTAGGAGATTGGGTATTTTTACGGCTACAACCATACAAACAAATGTCCCTCAAGCAAGCTAAGAAGGATAATAAATTATCACCAAAGTACTATGGTCCTTACAAGGTGTTGCAAAATTTTGGTACTATGGCATACAAATTGGAGCTTCCTGCTTCTTCGTGAGTGCATCCAATTTTCCATGTTTCATGCTTAAATAAGGTTATAGGTGAAAATATTCCAGTTCAAACAATATTTATAGAACTTTATGAGGAAGGAAAAATCATATTGGAACCTGAAGCGGTCACAGAAATAAGAACTCGACAGCTACGGAATTGATCAATTTCAGAGTATCTCATCAAGTGGAAGAACTTACCCACTGAAGATTCTACATGGGAGGATGAGAATTTTATACAGAAGCACCCAGAGCTACTCAAGTGTTGAGGACAACACTTTTTTTAAGGAGAGTGGAACGTTAGGTCCCTATATTACTAGTATAGTCCCTTATTTTTGTTAGTATAACCCCCTTATTATTATTATTGTACCCCTGTAGCCCCCATATTGTTATTATTGTGCCCTTAAATTATTATTGTTAGGTCGGCTAGGATTACATTGTGGCCCCACTAGGATTACATTGTGGCCCCATAGACTCCTATATATATAAAGGAGGTTTTGTAATTTGAATCATCCAAGAATTGTTCATTTATTTAATGTATTGGAGGTTGCCCCCTCGAAGTGGCTTATTTCTAAGGCATTGATATCTCTTTTATTCTATTTTTGGAGCTGGTTTCTCAACACATTGGTGTCCCATCTATTATATACAAATCTATATTTTTAGTTAATAAGTTTCTTAGAGATTAACTAAAGGTCACTCACCTACCTTGGTAACTAGATAATGGAAGTTCCATTCACAAGAACTAATAGAAGTGAACAAGTTAGCTCATGGTGAGACCCCTTGTGTTCCAATTTTTTAACTGGAAGCCATTACCCTAGATTTGTTACCATAAATGGTAATGTCACTTTCGTTAATACCCATGATAATAGTAGGCCTACTCGTAATGAGACCTCCTATCCCTCACTCAATACTTTAGTAATATAAATAAACTGTTTTAGTTGTATTTTAATCCTTTTATAATTTTTAATTACACTCTAATAAATATTAGTCCTTAATGGATTACTTAATAGATGTGGAGGTAAATATTCTCCTTGAAAGAAAGGGATGGTATGAAAATTTTAAATTACCAACTTAATAGTAATTTTGTTTCTAAAATAATATGTTTACTTACCATGAAAATTCTTGTAAAATGAAATGTGCTTAGATAGCTTTTGTGATTCAACATAGATTTGAATATAGTTTGAGTATGAAGCCTATTTATTTAAACCAAATTGGAATAATTTACCCAAAATCAACACATGAGTAAAAAATCATCTGATAAAATTTTCCTTAAAAATAATTCTATTGAGGGAAATTTTATTGTGGAGTGGAACAAAAAAACGATACAAAAAAAAAAAATCATACTTGAATAAAAGATCAAAATTTACATAAAGAAAGAAAAAATGAAAAAACCAAAAATAAAAAACATAAGTACATACAAAAATTTATACAAAAGTTCCTTAATAGAGATCGTGTAGAATATCTTTTTAAAAGTTTCCCATTGACTAGGAGGAACTCAGGTTGACCCTCCAAAGTCTGCAATTTTAATGCGTTGAGTCTGATATTTTCTGTAACAATCAAAAGTCCCAGCCACAATATTTGAAACATAGAGTGTTCACCCTTTTCCTCGTGGGAATTCTCCCATTTCAAAACAAGTTCAACAAATTCAAGATCACGATCAGAAGAAGACTTATCGTCAAACCAATGTTTTACCAATTTTTGGTGTTGATTCAACTTGGTTTTAGTCTTTTGTCTTTGTTCTTCTAATTTTAATAATGCATTGATTCTATTTTCCATAGTTGATGACTTAACTTCTTGGACACGTTACGAAATTTGGAGAGAAGGTAGAAAAATGCGTGGAGGTAAAATGGCCTCTCTACCATAAATGAGGAAAAAGGGTGAGTTTTCTATAGAATTTTTTTGTGTGATGCTATAAATGAGTAGTGCATTTAAAATTACAGTATGATAGTTCTTACAGGTTTCTGAGACTATTATTTTTAGTATATTTAGATAATTCTTGATTGATGATTCAACAAGACCATTTCCTTTCAAATAACCGTTTGGTAAGTATTTTACCTTAATCCCCCTTTCTACTGCATACATGTCTAGCTCCTAAGATGAGAAATAGGAAGAATTATCAAATACCAAAGATTCATGAATACCAAAATGAGTGATTATGTGTGACTGTAGAAAATTAATGATTTGAATAACATTTACCACACGCAAAGGTGTTGCCTCAACCCATCTAATAAAATAATTTGTAGTTGTAATGATGAACTTATGTTGTTAGGATGAGGGAGGATTTATTGGTTCTATTATGTCCAAGCCCCATCACTAAAGCAGAGCTTCCACTGTGGCAGGTTGAAGAGGGGAATCAAACTTTTTAAGTCTGTCAAGGGTATTTTGGCAAGTTTTTCAATTTCTAAAAAGGGCACAGGAATATTTAAATAGAGTGGGAAAGTAATATCCCACCCATATAACTTGATGCACAATGGAATCTCTACTAAAATTCCTACCAGCAGGGCCAAAGTGGATTTAAAGAATAATTATTAAAGAACATTCCTACTCTAAATAGTGAAGTAACACTCCATTATATTTTCTTTCTAAAAATACCATGGTTGATAAGCTGATAAGACATTGATTGCAATAACAATTCTCTTATTTGAGTGATATTTAGATGGGAGCAGGTTGTATCATTTTCTAGATAAAATATAACGTTTGAATACCATGAATTGGGATTGTAATCCTGATAAGATATTTCATTTTGTAATAACTATATTTATTATTTCATAGGAATCATATGTAATAGTGGAATGGTCGCAAGGAGAATAAAAAGATTCAACAACCAACTTAAAGAGACCCTAACCTCTAATGATTTGTTCTTGTTTAATTTATAAGTCGAATGATTAGAGGGTAGTCATCCAATGAGACCTTCTTTACCCAATTTCCTTTTGTATTAATAGGTTTCTAACTACTGGATATGGGACTATGGATTTGGTTTTAAACTTAAGAAAATGTGACCGCGTTGTAGACAAAAAAATATTATTTATCCACTCGTGAATAATTAATTTAGTCTCCTCTGAAGGTAGAACTCATAAAAGCCACATGGATTTTATTACTAAGATCATTTTTTTGTGTTAATACAACTACATAAGTAGATTCCGAACGAAAGTGTAAAAAAGGAATTCTTTGGAAAAATGAGGACTAATTAATGTAGGAGCATCCAGAACAACATGTTTAATGGTGATAAAACCTTGTTTTTATGATTCTCCCATTTTAAAAATAACAGTATGTTTTACCTAATCTTGCAGAGGTTTTACAATTTTAGAAAATCTAGGGATAAAACATCTAACAAAATTGATCTTATCCATGAAATATTGCATGGAATTTAAAAAATAGGAGGAGTTAGAGTGTTTATGACCTATGGCCTCTTTAGATCAATTTTAGTTCCAATTTTTTATACAATACAACCTAGTAATTTCCATTCAGTTACTACAAATATTGACATTTTTGGATTGAGGGATATTCCACGTTTTCTACACATTTCAAAAATGTTTTAGAAATACATCAAATGGTCAGATATCTATTTTTAGAAAATGATTGCATCGTCTAGGTATATAGATATGGATTTATTAATTAAGCCTCTGAAAGAGATATCCATCACCCGTTGGAATGTTTCTCCTATGTTTCTTAATATGAAGGGAATTTTACTGTAGGAAAAAGTACCCCAAGGAACTTTTAATGTAGTCTTCATTTTGTCAACACTTTCTACCATCATCTAATTTTAGCCTAAGCAACCACCCAAAAATTATAACATCTCAAATCCAGAGACCTGATAGAGTATTTGATCCATGGGATGCACACGATAATGATATTTTTCCTGTGATTTATTTATATTCCTATAGTCAACATATAGATGAATATAATTATTATTCTTTCAAATAGGTACAATGTTTTCAACCCACTGAGTGTGTCGCACAGGAAAAATAATGTTAGCAACCAGGAGTTTAATAATTTCATATTTAACCATAGGTTCGAGACTTGGATACATTTTCCTAAGTTTCTACTCAAGAGGTTTAGTTTCGGGCTTCATAGGAATAACATATTGCATCGTGTTAAGGTCGAACATTTTGGGATCATTGTAAGTTCAAGGAAGTACATATTTTTACTTCTTGAATATATTAATGAAATCATATAATTCTTTGGGAGTACAATCTACCACTATATTGCTACATTGATGATTATCTTTTGACCCCAAGTTAATGACCCCAATTCCCATTAGAGATTTCTTTGTTTTGCAATTTTTTTCCTTCTTGAATCTATCATGCAAGTCATATAAATGTTCTAATCTAGAAACATACTTATGGAACAATTTTACCATCTTGGAGAGCTCATCTAGTGAATAATGTTTGCTGATTTGACAAAAATCCCGTAATTTCGCCTCGTCATGACATCATGAATGAATACATTGTTGAATATTCCCCCCATATGAAGAAATTAAATTATTTATTTATCATCATCAAATAAACGCAAGTTCGTGATGTTGTCAGGTATGGATGGCCAGAAAAAAAATCAACTGAAAAAGAACCAGGCTCATTTTTTTTATCTAGAATCAACTTAGAAGCTACATCGGCTAATAAATATTCTTCCTGAGTTGTAGTTATAGTATCAAAATTAATATTTAAAGCTAAAAACTTTGATATATTATCCCACACCTGAGATTATTAGGACTTCAAAATGAGCTGAAAGACAATGAATTGAATGTTTTTCCTATCTAACAATTATTTTAGAGTCACTGTAAGATTTCAAACTCTTAACACCAAGATCAAGAGGCTTGTAGATCCCTTGGATTGAGGCTTCGTGCTCTACAATAGTAATATTATATTAAAATTATACTCTGCATGCAATAAACACTCTATTTCTATTGAAAAATGTAGCAATAAATTCTCAATTTTATTTTTCCTTGATTAAATTGAGAAACTTTGAATTTCCACATCAACAGACAACTTGGATTATGTTAAATTGAGTGACATGGCTTGTGTTACCTACTTTACCCTGTAAATTTGAATTGGAGTAGTTAGAGTTCAGTTAAGCATGTGTGATTTCTAATTTGTAGCAATAAAGGTCAGTTTTATAAGGTTATTTTTAGTTAAAATATTTCCAAATGTTGGAGGACCTAGTCGCAGGTAAAGTTTTGCAATGGGGCTTTAGTAAAACTTACTGATCATCCAATTAACTGATTAATCAACCCAAAATAGCTAGTGAATGTAAATAATTCAAGTTACCTAATTGAGATGGATATTACAAGGAAATGTAACAGCAATTTTGGACTAGTTCTAAGTGTACAAGTGTTGTATGCAGTCAAATGATCAACCTAAAGGAATTGTGTAATGAATTGGAGGAATTTTATAAATAATAGGGGCCTAATTCCTTAAGGAAAAAAACAAGGAATTAGGAGCTCAAGTCGAGCAGAAATTGACTAATTTTTGGTAAGATATTTTTAGTGAGTGGAGAGATA
The DNA here is from genome assembly GCA_034641835.2 of Pinus albicaulis. Classification (NCBI taxonomy): domain Eukaryota; kingdom Viridiplantae; phylum Streptophyta; class Pinopsida; order Pinales; family Pinaceae; genus Pinus; species Pinus albicaulis. The sequence goes on from CM076571.1 coordinate 887,256,017, forward strand.
GGTTATACACATTCAGGGTGTGCTTAGTTGAGAAAATAAACTGTAATCCATCTCTATTTCATCTAATTAATGCACGAGGCATTGATATTTTTTAGCATATTTCTTTCCCCAGATAAAAATACTTGTTGCATGTGTGTCATTTCTTATTATAGGTCTGGAATTATTTTTCTACATTATGAATTAATCTCCCTAGTGTAGTATAGTAGCTATGTGTCTTGTGATTTTGATTAAAATTTCATGAGAATTTGAAAATATGGAACATAATTTCTACATGGTATACGAGCTAGATTAAAAAATATAGCAGAAATTCAAAGTTTTTTCTAAGAGGTTGGAATTTAAAGATCACTGTTATAGGTTTTCTTCATAAATGAGAAGATGGCTTTTAATGGACTAAGGCTAGAGTATGGCTTGGAAGGCACCTAAATTTTTTTTGCATGGAAGGATCACATGGAGGTGACATTGGATGAAAATGGATTGCTAGTATACAACAAGTCAGACGTTACAAAATCAGAAGCATCTGATGCCCAAAACCTTTCTCAATGGAAGAAATATGTATCCAAAGCATGTAGAATCATATTGGAGGGAGTAAGAGATCATGTTGTCTCAAACATCTACAGAAATTAAACTTTTTTGTGATGTGGAAATCACAATTTTTTTTGGAGAAAAATAATGACCACAGGAAGTTGGCACTCAAGGATAAACTTTGAAGTGTCAAGATGTAGAAGAATGACATAATTATGTAGTATTTGAGTAGGTTCACACAATTTCATGATTAAATTGGTGGGGTCAGTCTTAATTTACCTAAAAAGGACTTGTTAATCCTACCCCTTCTATGCCTTCACAAGAGCTATCACAACTAACAATATTTGGTGAATGGGAGGGAGAAAATAATGAATTGGGAATGCTTATGATTTGATTTAGAACATGAGGAAATATGGCGGAACACCACAGATGAGAAATGATCCAAGGGAAAGGATGAAGAAACCTTTACATTGGTTGGAAATGAAAAGAAGGTTAAAGTGAATAAATCCCAATCCAAACTAGAAACTAGTCAAGCGGGAAAGGTGAAACATTTGTCAAAAAATAAATGCTTCCATTAGCATGAATTCGGGCCCTATGCCACGAAGTGTCCACATAAGAATACAAGCAAGAAGACCTTAGGAGGAGTAGTAAGTGAAGCCTTGGCTTCACAATTTGAGATTGAATTTACCCTCATTGCACGCATGGCCACCATAATGATGGGTAACATGTGGTACTTGGACTTAGCTGCATCATTCCATATGACTAGGAATAAAGACTTTTTTATTGACATGGAAGAAAAATATTTGTAGATTCACATTGCAAAGGACGTACTTTGGGGAAGTACACTAAATCCACCTTCCATGATTGGGTAGCAAGGCGCATGTAGTCCTAGAAAGGATCCACTCTAATGTATGTGGAACTTTCTCGAAAATATCCACTACTAAAAACATATATTTTATCATTTTTAGAGTTTTCACGAATGTGTTGGATCTTCTTCATGCGAAAGAAGGAGGAGACATTATCCAAGTTTGTAAAGTTAAAGGAATTGGTGGATAAAGAAATGAGAAAGAAGGTGAATGATATTAGGAGTGATAATATAGGTGAGTATATGTTGAATGAGTTTAAAAAATTAAGTTCAAAATAAGGAATTCAACAAGATTTGACAACATCCCACAACCCACAATAAAACAGGGAGGATGATAGAAAGAAATCTAGCATTGTGGGAGCAGTGACGGCGACGTTGCATGACCAAGGCCTAGCTTGGCACTTATGGGATGAAGCATGCAACAAAATAGTCTATTTTTAGAACCAAAGTACTCATCCAATTTTGGGAATGATTAAAGTGGAGAATGATTTTATGGGGATGAAGCAAGATGTGTCATACTTCATAATTTTTGGAGAGTTTCACTATAGCCATGTCTCTAAAGATGCAAGGAAGAACCTAGAGCCAAAAAAACATTTGGGTGTATTTGTGGGATACAAAGAAAATCCAAACAACTATGTGTGTACCTTCCATCCCTCAGAATGAAATTTGTGGAAAGGGATGCTAAATTTGATGAGGAGAAAGCGATGTGGTGCTCTCTTGAGAGGGAAGCTTCAGATCCCACCAGGAGAGGATCATTTAGCTCCAAAGGAGGAGCCTTAGGAAGTTGTGGAGCAACCAAAATTTTAGAATCAGAGAGTGGAGAAAACTACTCAAGAAGAACCATCTAGAGAAGGTAGAAAAAGGACCAAGGATGCTGAGATACTTATGCAGGATGCAAGGGAGAATGTGCGGTCTTGTTCAAATCAACATAGGAAAATAAGGTCACTAGATCGATACACTGGCCACATGGCTCTAATGATTGATCTTGTAGATATTAATCCATCCCCTTTTGAGGAAGTAGTAGAGAAATCTATATGGGTTGATGAAATGGTGGAGGAGTATGAATCCATTACAAAGAACAGTGTTTGGGAATTGGTCTTAGGAATAGCAGATAAATCAGTCATGGCTTTGAGATCGATTTTCAAGGTAAATCATGCAATAGATGGAAGCATAGAAAATTATAAGGCCAAATTTTGGGCCTAGAGATACTCTCAGGGTGAAGGGATTGACTATGACGAGACCTTTGCTCCTGTAAGAAGGTACTCATTCATCAGATTAATTATTTCTCTAGTTGCACAGATGGGGTGGAAGATCCACCGTATGAATGTGAAAACAACATTCCTTAAAGGAGTTATTAAAGAGGAGGTGTACATTGAGAAACCAAAAGGGTTCAATATTTTTCATCAAGAGTCTCATGTTTACATACTCAAGAAAGAGTTTTAACGTATGAAGGAAACACCCCGTGCTTTGTACACCAAGATCGATAACTATCTCACCTATTTGGGCTTCACCAAAAGTGAAGTGGACGAAAACCTCTGTAGCATTTTGGTAGAAGGTAAATTGTTGATTATTTTCTTATATTTTTATGATTTAATTTTAAATGGTGATGAAAAAATGATCAGATATTGCAAGGAGGACCTTAAAGGAGTGTTTTAAATGAATCATATGGGTCTCATGCACTACTTCCTCAGATTGGAAGTGGGGAAGGAGACGGGGAATGTTTTTTCTCTTAGGGAAAGTATGCCAATGAGATACTTCAAAGGTTCTTCATCCTCATATGAAAATCCATGGAGACTCCTCTAGTGACCAACTGAAGGAAAGAGGATCCCACTTTAGGTGAGGAAGTGGATGGTATTGTTTACCGGTGGTTGGAGGGTCCACTCATGTATCTTGTAAACACATGACCATATATGTGCTATAAAGTCAACCAGTTGAGAAATGACATCATTTAGTCGACAAAATTATTTTGGAGGGCAGCTAAGCATGTTTTGTGGTACATCAAAGGCACTACCCAGTTTGGACTATGCTACAAACGGATAAAGGGAGTGAAGTTGCATGGCTTCACAAATGCAGATTGGGAAGGGTGTCAATCATATCTAAAGAGTACATTAGGTGGAATTTTGATTGTTGGGTCTACAATGGTTTCCTGGTACACTAGGAAGTAAATATTTATGGCACTCAGCTCAGCAGAAGCATAATACATGGCTACAAGTCAAGCATCATGTGAGGTGATATGGATGAGAAAGATACTTGTTAGATTTTTTGTTAGATGATGGATAAAAATGTGATTTAATGTGATAATAAGAGTTTCATCAAGCTCTCTGAGAATACTATTTTTCAGGATCGATCCAAACATATAGATATATTGTACCATCATTTACGAGATTGTTTGCAGAGTTAGATAATGTTGTTGTGGCACATTCCAATAGATGAATAAGATGATGAAATTTTAACAAAGGCCTTTTCAAGGGGGAAGTTTGAGTTCCACAGGTGCATGATAGGGGTGGCTTATAATCCATTTCTTTCTAGGAGGCAGTGTTAAAAAATGTAGCAACAAATTATCAATTTGATTTTGGCTTGATTAAATTGAGAAAATTTGAATTTCCACATCATCAAACAAGTTGGATGATGGTAAATTGAGTGACATGTCTTGTGTCACCTAATTTGCTTAGTAAATTTGAGTTGGAGTATTTAGAGTTTATTTAAGCATGTGTGATTTATAATCCGTAGCAATCAAGGCTAGTTATTTTTACACCATTTTTTGGTCATCTAACCTACTATCATTAGATGAACCCAACTACACCATGTAAGACCAATTTTACCCTAAGTACAATTGCTTTCACTATGTGAAATAACTTCGTAAAACACCTTTATTAAGTTGTTTATGGTCTAAACAGGAAACCCCAAAATGAAATAATAAAAAAATCTATATTTGTTTATATTTCCTAGTCATATTTAACCCAAAACAAGGAAATCAATTAAATAAATCCTTATTTATTTGATTATTTCCTAGGAATAAGTTATTTAAATCCTTATTTAAATAATATTCATAGTTAAATTTGACTAAATCATTTATAAATAATTAAATAAATCATTATTTACTTAATTATATTCCCACCATTTCCTTAAAATAATAAATAAATCATTTATTTATTTATTATTTATAAATAAAGGAATTGACTCAAGTCAAAAATATTTTTCCCTCCAACAAATATAATAAAATATTCCTAAAGGGTGATTCTAGAATTTGATTAATAATATTTTATTCATGCACCAAGTTCTAGATCGCCCTAATATTTTGTTATAAATAGAAGGGTTTTCCCCATTCATTAGTCACCTTTCATTGCATTAGATCACTCTTTATCTATACTATTGGTCACATTCTCCACTTTTGCCTTGTGAGCTCCCATTGAGTTCTATGTTTGTCTAGGTTTTCTACACCAACAAGAGAGAGAAATTTTAGATCTGAAATGCTGAGGACTTTCAAGAACCCATCCCATTGAGGAGAATCGGAAACACCTTTCTTGTTTTCCTCTCAGGTGCCCCCTTTTTAATATAAAAAATTATTTCAAATACATTGTTCTTGTCTTGTCTATTGGATGCATGGAGCCATATTTTATTTGTACTGATTAATTTCTTTTGTGCTTAGATCTGAATTTGTGCAGCATTATTTAGATCAACTAACTGCAGAATTAAAGATGATGGCAGCCATAATTGATGTTAGGGCTATTTTTTAGGCATAGCTAAAGTGGTATTTTCTGACGAAAGATTCATACTAACAATTGGCGACTCCACATGGGTTTTATTTTGCGACCGCTGTCGTTTTATATATTCCTACATATCTAGCTATTTTAGACCCCAGGGTTTCTCTTCAGTTTCTTGTTTTTCCTATTTTTATGGTGCTTTTCACCTCTAAAACCCTCAAACATTAAAAATTCTAACTTCCGTGTGTTTCTGGCCCTATTGCGCAGGTGACAGACATCAGTCGCAGCTGAGACGACAAATTTTTCTCAAATCTGCTGCCGTGAGACCCAGATCTGCAGGTCGCACTTATTGGCCCAAAAATTGTGACCTGGACTTGAGGGCACACTTTTCTGCCCAAAAAATGCGATCTGGACTGAAAATAGGTCAGAACTTGCGACTTGCACTTTTTCTCCAATTTTCCAGCAATTTTTCTGGGTTTGTATGAAGCTTCTGTCAAGGTTTTCCAACCTCCGTCTCTGCCCCTTTGGACCTGTTTCTAATCTGTTTCACTCAACTAAGTGGGAATCTTGCCCCTTAGGGCTTTACTACCCTCCAATTTTTGTGGGTGATTTTTAGTTGTTTCAGACATCTGAATTTTCAGATTTCTAGCCTTCTTCTTTTCAGATCTGATACCTCCTTTTCAGATCCCTTTAGGTCAACTCTTATCCCTTTCAAATCACCTCATATAGTTTTTTTTGGGTTTACCTCTAGGGCCCCCTCTTTTCCCCTCCCACCTTTAGCTTATTTCCCCTTTTGTTACAACAACCTTGCCTCTGCCTCTTTGCTGTTTTCTGCACCTCTTTTCAGTAGACTTCTCCTTTAGATCCCTGTCCCTCTCGACCTTAGATCTATTGGCCTCTTTGTCATGTGTTTTGCTTAGATTTTTTCCCTCTTTTCAGACTAGTTTTGAGAGACCCTCCTTCTTGGCTTAGATCGATGCATTGTTAGCTGTTAATTTTCTGTTATTTCAACATTATATACTGTTACTTGCAGATTTATTTTCAGTTATGCAGCACACTTTTTATTTTACTCTCAAAACCTCTGGGTTTAAAAAATTAAAATCAACACACGCCACACACTGACCCTAAGTGAAGAGGAGCCTAGTTAGCACTGCCTAACAAAGAATTTAAAATAAATTGACACTGCACCTCTCTGCCCTTGTTTCTACATTGACCTCACTTGATTTTGCACCTCCTTGCCCTTGTCAGTTTTTCTTCTTCCCGTCATCATTGCACCCCCAAGGCGCTTATCCCGGAGACTTCTTGGCCTTCGCCCTCAATTTTCGGTTGGTCGACTTCCTCCTTCCCGTCTTCATTGATTAAGTCCTCCCCCGAGTCCACACTTCGTCTCTTCCTCTGATTGTTCGGGTTCTCCCCCTACTTCTGGTCCTCCCCCTATTACCTTCACCATGTCTAGTTCAGGGCCTAGCGCTAGCGGCAACCCCAGTTCTACTATTGGGTCCGTTTCCAGTGGAACCACTATGGGAACTACCTCGACTGTCCCTTTTCTCCCTTATATGGATGGTCTCAGTCTCCCCAATTTCAATCAGTTGATCAATGATCCTATCCGCCACGATGTTAGTTGGCCTGCTATGCCAACCAAGCTCCCCTCTGACATTCCCAAGCTCAAAGGACTTGCTAGTGAAGATTCCTCCAACCATATCTGATCTTTCCATATGTGGTGTTCATCCAATTCCATTAAGGATGATTCCATCCATCTTAGATTGTTCCAATGCACGCTTACTGGCGAATCTTCTAAATGGTATGTTGATCAGGCCACCTCCTCCCATACCACTTTTGCGATCATTGCCCAAGCCTTTTTATCTTATTTCTAGCTACCTCTCCGATACAACACTAGTACCGAGCTTTTAACTTCTTTCCATCAATCCTCTTCGACCCGCCTTTCTGCTCATGTCTAGGAATGGCAGCGAAGAAGAAGCTTATGTCACGCTCCTACCTTTGAAGACCGAGTTTATATGGACTGGTTCCTTTGCTCTCTCTTACCTCCCATTGGCAAAGATGTCGCCTCCCATTTCCCTCAAACCGAAGAAGCTGCCCTCCAAATAGCCTTGAAATATGACCTTATCTATGCTCAATCTGGTTATGTGTATACCGTCCTTCCTGACCTCCCTAAACCCAGTGGTGCTAACGCCCCGGGGGCATCTCACTCTGCTGACGATGTCGTTGGAGCTCTTTCACATACCCATGCTCAACCTCCTATGGGCTATGGTTTCCCTCTGGGAGGGGCCAACACCTCCAGCACTTCCCCCCCCCCAGGTAGCATGTATCCAGGATATGGCATGCCTCCTCCCTTTTCCCACCCTCCTACGTACCTCAATGTTGCCCATCCTAACCCTTATCCTTACCCACAGCCTGGTGTCCCAGCTCCTCTAGCATTTGGACCTCTCACCCCCTTGCCTTCTCAACCCCCACAGTCGCACTTACTACCCCCTCCCGGGTAAGTATTTGCGCAGCAGGGCGCGACCAATTCTCTTCCTTCTCAAAGAAAGAGGAAAGGAAATCAATCTTTCATTGGTAATCATGGATCCAATCCTTCAAGTATTGATTCTCACACTGCCAACCAGCCACAGGGCTCTCAGCCCAAGCTGGACAGGCCGCTTTGCACCAATAAGCCTTGTTCATGTTGCGGTGTTTATGGTCATTACACTCACGATTGTCCCCTATTACCACAGATGCGGCAGATGTGGGAGTCTCAGGCCATCGTGCGGGGACAACATTCCTCCCCTCCTGTCCCTCCCAATACGGCTACTTCTCAACCCGCTGTGTTTACCGATCCTTTTCCTCAACAAGGATTCGTGGCTACTCAATCACCTCATGCCCCGATAACCACTCAACCTTCCCCTTCTGGTTCCTCTAATTACCAGATTCTCATGATGGCCTCTGACCAACCTCTCACCGTCGATATTAACCTTCAAAATCGGTCTCGTCAGTACTCCATGCCTCCCGCTCCGTCTGTCCCCGAGTCCACATCTTCAGGTCCTACAGAGCCTCTTTCGACACCAAATTCTCCTTTGCAGATCCCTCAACCCAAATTTGAGGTCCCTATAAAGGTTCTTAAGGGCCCATTATGCCGAAATGATGCTTTTGGTCGAGCTGCGCATTCGTATAGCATAGTAGATGATTTGGCGCAGTCCCCTGCCACCATTTCAACACTGGAACTCCTCCAGTCATGTCCTTCTCAAAGGAAGGCTCTATTATCCTCCATGGGTGTTGTAGATCCTGTTGATGACCAATTGACTTTTTTCGACGCCCATCAGTCAGACCATCCTCCCCTTCCTTCTTCCGTCGTTTTCCAAATCCCAGTCAAAATCCAGAATGCTAACGTAGCTCGGTGTATTATTGACGAGGGGGCATCTACCTGCGTCATGTTTACTTCAGTTTGGAAACAACTCGGATCTCCTAAGCTAGCCCCTTCCACCATCACCCTCCGTGCATGGGATGGCCATGCCTCCCAACCCATTAGCCTCTTCCGTAATTGTCCTATCACTCTTGTGGGCAAGACAGTTTACGTTGATGTTGAATTCATTGACATCCCTCTTGATTATAACATTATTTTGGGGCGTAGCAACACTTATGCCATGTCTGTTGTCCCATCTGCGGTTCATTGCAAGATTTTTTTCCCTCATAATGGAAAGATAGTCACAATTTACCAATTGACATATCATGAGCCACAATATTATACCTCCCCTGAGTCGATCATCTCTTTTGTAGCCAATAAGCCCACTGTCGATTCTTTGACCAGTGTCTCCCGTGGTGTCTATAAAGACTCCTCCTTGCTTGGAACCTTCCCTGGTCTTCCTCCTCCTCTTATCTCTGATCCCAGCTTAGCAAATGTTTGCATGATGCACTCGTCTCAGGCTAACCTTCCACAGTCTGCTTCAGCTAGTCAGCAACCTCAATCTCGCCCATGTAACGTTCTCCTAGCCCTTCACCCCAGCCGACCAAACCTCTTCCGCCTGGACCTTCCCATCCACCTAGCACTCAGGAACCTCCCTGCCCTCCTGAGTCAGTTCCCCCAGGTTTCCACCATATGGGAACCGTCCCTCCTAGACATTACCCTGCAGGTCAGATACCTTTCCTTGCTCCCCCTCCCAGAGTCTATTCAGTTCCCATCATGGCCACCATTTCCCTCCCTAATTTGACCTTGGCAATACCTGTATGGTATCTTACTCCTCCAACCGAGACCCCACCTAGCCACCCCAAACCATACCTTGTTGTGACACCAGTCCAACCAATTCCCTTCACTCCTTCCATTGCTACAGTGCCCCTATCCCCTCCGCAAGACCATCCTCATGCTGTGACAGCTACGGGCAAGAAAATAAAAGCTCACAAGGGGGCATCCAGAGACAAGGCCACAACACCCGACCCTACCCCTCCTCCACCCACAAAGCCTTGCGCCTTGTGTGATGGTGTTGGTCATGCCACCCATACTTGTCATGAGCTACCCCGTATCCAACCCATGGTTAAATTTGCATTCCCTGAATCTACCGTCCCTGAAACCTCTGTTTCTTCCTCATCCGCAGCCAAGAACCCAAAGACTCTTCACACCAACAAACCCTGTGCTGTGTGTGGTGTCCATGGCCATTATTCTCACCATTTTCCTCACCTCATGCATTATCGGGCCTCTTTAGAGGTCATTCGCGAGTACGAGGTTGAACAAAATCAATCCGCCTCTCCCATCCTGGCTCAGTATGCATCATGCTTGCTCGAGGATCCCCCCACTACCATTGACATTCCTCCCCCTGATGTTGAGATGTCAGAACCTGCTGCATACCTATCATCATTCGCACGACCCTTGGAGTACATTCCCTCTGAATCCACTCCATCTGTCTCGCTTGATTCCCCTTCAGCAACATTCTTCGGCTCTACACGCTTTGACCATATTTTTACCTGTTCTTCTGTCATCCCCCGTAATGATCTGTATGTGCGCTTTTCTTCCCATGCTGATGATTTAGGTAACTTTGCAACGTCATCTAATTTCCTCAACCTTTCCCTTTCCTCCCATAACTAGGATGATACCATCCGTATCTATGATGTCCTTCGTAGCACGAGCTCCCGCTGTTCCTACGATAGTTCTCATTCATCACCCTCTAGTCGATCTATGAGTCCTAGCCATCCTACCCTGACTCTCCCTCCCATAGTGGTCGTTTGATGTCTACCCTCTACTGACATTGCCCTTATTATTCTCCTTCCTCCCATTTATTGTCTTGTGACACTATTCCACCAGACCTCTCGTCCACGCATTATATTGGCTATGCCGATCGGGCAAGTCGCTATTCCCAGAATCTTGCCTCGGCCGCATGGGCCATATTTACCCCCTTGCATACCCTCATTCTTGCGAATGGGGTCTGCATTGGTAATTCCACCAATAATCAGGCCGAATATGATGCAGTACATGGTCTCTTAGCCGATTCCCTCTCTCATCGCATCCTCCATTTGCATGTTCATTTAGATTCCCTGCTTCTTGTCTTACAACTCAATGGTGTCTATCATGTGCATAACCCTATCCTGTTTAGACAATATTTATGAGTGAAACTTTTGATACGTGACTTTATATTCATTACTTTCAACCATGTACCTAGAATTCAAAATCACTACGTAGATAGAATTGCAAATCATGTTCTAGACTGGCATTTATCACACACATGACAATAACATTTCAAACCATCAAAAAAATGCATCTACATAATATATATCATATAACATGTTTCTAGAGTTCATCTACTCTGAAATATATGACATTCCCATAGCATGTTACAAAAAACAAAACTCAAAAACTGGGGGGCACCACTTGCCCCTACATACAAACTGGGGGGCACCACCTGCCCTGCATCTAATCACTCTCTAGAGGATCTCAAGCCAATGGCTCTGCTCCCATAGCTCGTAGATCATGCACAGTCTGACCAGCCATCGCCATGCATCGCATGATACCTCGCCATTCCGAGGGTAGCCCAATACATAAATCTATGTACTGGTCATCTAAATCTTGCCAACCCCACCTCGATAGACTGGTGAGCAGCCCATCACATCTATGACGAATTTCCTCTAAAAGAGCGGCCATATCCTATTTCTGGGCCGTCCTCAATCCACTAGCACCTGTAGTTCTGGCCACTGCAGGTCGTCCCATATATCTGGCTGGTTTCACTGGAGCTATATCTGCATTCCAAAAAATTATAAGGATTAGTACCATCCATACTTTTCACAAACTTTAACATGCACATAATAGATTAGTTACTTGTCACTTACCATCAGGCCCCCATACCCGACCAGGCAGAAGCGGCAAGTCCGGATCTCCCCAATAACTCATCCCACTATAGGGATAGTCGTCTATGTATAATGGCATCCGATCCCAATGGGCGAAGAACTGTGGTCGGAACACCCGTCTGACCGCCCCTCCCCCTCCTCTGCACAGTAGTCATCCCCACCGATGCATCCTGGGTTCTCTCGGACCCCCATCAGGTAGTTGTACACGAGGTCGCAAGGTCGGGATCTTCTCCAAAAAGAAGAAGCACAATACAGTCCCATACGCACAATCGTGGTTCACTTGCCGCTTACACAGTGACAACTGTCGTTTCAACGACACCAACATCATCTGGGCCCACCCATAGTAGGTCCCACTCAACACACTTTCTACAATCATCATCTACCCTCCAGTGATGTGATGGAGCGCCTGGCTGCCCAAAATCTGCAACACTGCTACCGCCACTACCCGATTCTCCAACCTCTCTAGATCCCCAATCGATATCCGAGTCCCTTTTATTCGGACACCTAGTTGAAAATGTCACTCTACGAACTCCATGATGTTATGCCCACGCAGTAACACTGGCTGTGTCTTTCCCACCATCCCTAATGGTGGGAGACCAGTCAGGAAATACAGATCCTGGACTGTCATATCAATCCTGTGCCCCTGCACTATAAAAACCTCATGATCTGGATCCCAATAACTGATAATCTGGGCCAACAAGGGCTCCCCAACTCTCATCAGAGGGTTCTCCACAAATTTCAGAACCCCAAACCTGGCCAATGCATGACGGACGCCCTGATCCACTTAGATTTCCATCCGTAATGAACCCATGTCTCTCTCTCTCCACTTGATTCGTATATTTTCCATATCTGCACAAAAACATCAACTTTTTCAGTCTATAGATAGGTAAAACTACATTCAATTACACCAAAACTAAATCTGAGCCCACAACAGCACTAAAACCACCTCCATCTGATAGGTCACACTTTTTGGCCAAATCTTGGGCCAGGTCACACTTTCGAGGCCCAAACCTGCGTCCCAGGTCGCATTTTTTGCCCCAACAAGTGCGACCCGACCGTAAGGGTGAGGTAGGGGTTGTTACTAAGATTTCAGATCCTAATCTGAACTTTTAATCCATCAAAAATAAAGAGTAGGATTAGGCCTATTACCTGCAACTGACAGATCTCAATTCCAACGGTCGGTTTGTCCGCTATGATCAACAAGATTTAGGGCCTTCTCTCCTCTCCACATTCACCACAGCTACACAATAAAATGAATGAATTTGCAGGGAAAATGCCTTATTAGAAGAAAAAACCCTTCTTTTTCTTTCGCCCGCTGCGACCAAACCGTAGCCCCGTCTGACACACCATCTGCACCTTTGGAAAGCTCTCACCGAGCACTCAAATGGGTATCTATTAGTTTTCCATGTTTTCATACATCACCATGACCCATTTTTTCCATGAAGGTTCTATTCACCTCTCCTCCAAATCGAATTTCCTCACCTACAACACTTGTACTTGGGGCACCACTTTGCCTCCTTACTTCTCTTTGTTCGTGTTGATTTTCATCATGAGATACCCTATTGTACTCATGTTTTTATGGTCCCCCATTGGACCTTTAATTTGTGGCAGCACCATCAAGTCGCCCTTGTTTAGAGCATCCGAGTTGAGTCATCATCGCAGCCATGGAGTCTATCTCGCGTCCCTTAGCATCCCGCTATCATCCTACATCCTTCATTGCTTGGTCCCTCTCTCGTGTTGCACATTATGGCCTTCAGTACCATTGTCCCCTATCCCTCATGATATTGTGTCAGTCGTTGCCACGCCATTCATGCCCTTTATGGTCTAACAAGGGAAGTCATCCACCCGCTACTCAGTATCCATCATTTCATCATCATCATTAGTGTCCGTCTATTAGTCGCTCTACTATTTTCTCTCGTGCCTTAGTTGGCGATCCCTTATTGCCTCACCTATGGTGGACCTCCTTCTATCGACATCAGCTCATTTATTCAGAAGCCAGGTCTAGAGGGAAGTATACCTTAGTTCGAGCTCCTTTCAGCATGATCGTGATCCGTATACTCGATGGTCTAGTGATGCAGCATCAACTATTGGTGATTCCCGGGTGTGTGTGAGATGTATCAACCCTCATGAGGGGGTGGCCCTGCAGGTAGTCCCCCACATGCCCGGATGACTTATTCATTTTAGCCTTTGATGCGGATCCTTACATTTGATGATGACGGCCTCAGTCGCTTGCAGCGCCTTTTCGATTTGCATGTATCAGTCAGATTTTGCGAGCCCTTCCCCATGTATAGGGGGAATTTGGGTTGTATTTGTATCTCGTGTACTAAAATATTATTGTATAATTCCTGGCTGTTATTCCAGGCACAACATGTATGTGGGATTCATCATTCTATTTTTCTGGCTCGTATTTATGCCAGCATGTACTTTATAGTTCGGTTCCTTGTTTACTGGACATACTATTCTTTTGTACTTTGTATCGGTGGGCATAGATATGCCTCCCCCACCACCTTTAGAACAGGTACCACTTCATAAACTAGAGACTTGTTGCACCTGTAATTCTCGTCTCCTCAGGGTCTAGTCCTTTAGCACATTAGACTACCTTGCATTTCTCTCTTTGACTTCCCTCTTGATGTCTAGTGATTGAGTTCTTACAACGTACTTTGGTCATACGATTTTCTCCTAACACTCGTACGTTGGGGGGAAATCTGTTACACTATTTTTTGGTCATCTAACCTACTATCATTAGATGAACCCAAGTACACCATGTAAGACCAATTTTACCCTAAGTATAATTGCTTTCACTATGTGAAATAACTTAGTAAAACACCTTTATTAAGTTTTTATGGTCTAAACAGGAAACCCCAAAATGAAATAATAAACAAATCTATATTTGTTTATATTTCCTACTCATATTTAAGCTAAAATAAGGAAATAAATTAAATAAATCCTTATCTATTTGATTATTTCCTAGGAATAAGTTATTTAAATCCTTATTTAAATAATATTCCTAGTTAAATTTGACTAAATCATTTATAAATAATTAAATAAATAATTATTTATTTAATTATATTCCCACCATTTCCTTAAAATAATAAATAAATCATTTATTTATTTATTATTTATAAATAAAGGAATTGACCCAAGTCAAAAATCTTTTTCCCTCCAACAAATATAATAAAATATTCCTAAAAGGTGATTCTAGAATTTGATTAATAATATTTTATTCATGCACCAAGTTCTAGATCGCCCTAATATTTTGTTATAAATAGAAGGGTTTTCCCCATTCATTAGTCACCTTCCATTGCATTAGATCACTCTAGATCTATACTTGGTCACATTCTCCATTTTTGCCTTGTGAGCTCCCTTTGAGTTCTATGTTTGTCTGGGTTTTCTACACCAACAAGAGAGAGAAATTTTAGATTTGAAATGCTGAGGACTTTCAAGAACCCATCCCATTGAGGAGAATTGGAAACACCTTTCTTTTTTCCTCTTAGGTGCCCCCTTTTAATATAATAAAAAATTCTTTCAAACATATTGTTCTTGTCTTGTCTATTGGATGCATGGAGCCACATTTTATTTTTACTGCTTAATGTCTTTTATGCTTAGATCTGGATTTGTGCAGCATTATTTGGATCAACTAACTGCAGAATTAAAGATATTGGAAGCCATAATTGATGTTAGGGATATTTTTTATGCGTAGCTAAAGTGGTATTTTCCGACGAAAGATTCATACTAACAGTTATCTAAGTTGGTTTTGAGTTAAACTATTGAAGGAACTAGTGGAAGGTTAAGTTGTGTTGTGGGAATTTAGTCAAACTTAGTGATCATCTTCTTAACTAATCAATCATCCCAAAATATGTAGTGCATGCAGAGATTTCAAGTTACTTAGTTTAGATGAAGATTCCAAGGCAGTGTAACATTATTTGTATACTAGTTTTGAGTGTAGAGGTGTTACATGTAGTCACATGATCAAACTAAATGAATTGCTCAATTAATTGGAGGAGTTTCCTAAATAATAGGGGCCTAATTCCTCAAGGAATAGTGTAACGAAATAGGAGCTCAAGCCAAGGTAGAAATTGACCAAGTTCGGGTCAAAGACCTTCAGTGTCTAGAGAGATAGGTTGTGCAGTTTGAAGGTGAGCTCAGTTGAGCAGATAAATTGTAACCCGTCTCTATTTCCTCTGATTAATGCTAGAGGCATTGGGATTTTTGGCATATTCTTTGTGCAGATAAAAATAATTCTTTCATGTGTGTGATTTCTTATTGTATGTGTGAAATTTTTATTTTAAATTGTCAATTAATGTCTGTAGAGCAACACAGTAGGTTTTTGTCTCGTGAGTTTAATTAAAAATTCATGAGAATTTGGAAATCTATAACATAATTTCTACAATTCCCTTTAGTGTCCAAAATAACACATCCAATAATAGCCCCCTCCTTAAACTTAGAACAATCAAAATAAAGTGACTAGATTTCAGTTTTATCAAGATTTGAGACATCACTAATATGAACAATTATATGATCAATTTTAATTAACGTATTGATTATTACTAAAACATATTGTTGTTCAAAATTTGAAATTGGAGAAAAATAGGCAAAAACATTTCCAAAGAAAGAGCGAGTGACCAAGAAACATTTTTCTGAACTAGTTCATTTAAATCATTTAAATCAATAATTATGTGTTTCATCTATGGCTCCCTATTAATTCTAATTTTATTTGGTTCCCCTATCAAGGGAAACCATAATTGAGTCAAATTATGTCCATAAATCCCTTAAGTTGTTTCAACCAATCCCTAATAAGAAAAAATCCATATACTTGAAGAATGTCAAAATATCTATGAACTAATGGTCCCTATGGTCTTCTAAAAATATGATTAAAACATCGTTCAATTCCCCTACTACTTGTATAAAATTTATGTCCAATTGTTTAATTTTTATATTAGAATGTTTCATTTTCACATTACCCTTATGACATATGGAAAGTGGAATCACATTAGAAGATCCACCTGTATCAATCATACAATTGTGGAGTTTACGATTGAAAATTTGCAAGGATAGAAAAAATGGTGGGTTTTTTTTTTTTTTCTAAGTAGCAGGGCAATTTTCATTATGTTTCAAAATTTGGCATTTCCCAAAACAGATTTATCAAGAGTAGCTATATATATTTACTTTAAGGAGCCTTATAGCTAGAAATGTGTTTCTAATTTTTTTTCTAAATTATAAGGATTTTCCAAAGCTCATACAAGGAAATATTAACCTTTATTCCCTTAAGGTCATATTTTGGGTCATATGATATATTTGAAACTATAGATTTCTGGGTTCTAGGGGAGTGTTTATCTGCATTTTTTTCTGAAGTAGGTGGCATCTAAATTTCATCTATGATTTTATATGAGTGTATGCATAAAAAAAAAAACCTTCTTCAAAACATTTAGTGAAAAATTAGGAGGCTAAATTTCTATTGGTTTTGAGAATCAAGTTTAGCTTCTTTCTCTTGAATGTTATTAGGAGTTGGATTAAGGTTTGTGGTAAAAGCTTACAAATTTTTTTCCAATTAGACTATGTTCAAACCTTCATTAATGGAAGGTTGTTTATCAGAAGGTGTTGTAGGGAAAATTCAACACCCCTCATTTTTGAATTATTTACTTCAATAATGGGGACCATTTTTATTAATTTTTGGCTAAGCACCTTTTATGATTTTCATTAAGTTAATTATCCTACAATTTTGTTATTTTTTCATTTTTATCTGATTTCTATTATGATAGTTTCATTGAATTCAATTTTTAGCAAGCTATCCATTGATACTTCTTTTGCCTCATTAGACCAACCTATTTGTAAATGACACTCTTTTGACGTTTGATATTTGTGTCGCATGGATTAAAAAATTGTATAAAATGTACCAATATTTCAATTTTTGTAGTTAAAATAGTCATTCATTGTGAATATTAACTCTTAGTTCATTTTTACTAATTATTTCATTTTTCACTAACGGTCCTACAAAATGACCTAGCTAAATTGTACAATAGAAGAAAACACATTTCAAGATCTTGGTAATTTACTCCAATGTAATATTTTAAAACAAATTGCCAAGCCCACAATCTCAATATTAAAAAATGGTTATAGTCCAATTTGTAGGATTGTTAATACCACGTGGGCCCCATTTCACATCCCTTCTCCTCCTTCCAAAAATGCGATCTAAAAATATTTGCGATAAAAAATCGTGATTGTGATATTGCGATATTGCAAATTTATTTAGCACCTCAAGCACATCAATTTTAAAAATTCGATATTGTGATTGTGATTTGGTTTATATGAGGGGTTTGAAAATTTTAATATAAGGTTTCATTTTCACGTTATAACTCCCGACCTCCATGACCTCACTCACCCTCCACCTCACTCCTTGTCCCTCCACCTCACCCTCACATCAGCCTCCCTCACCATTAACACTTCCACCTTCTCACTCCATACTATCCACCCTCATATCAATATGTGAATGTTATTTAAAATTTTGTATTTATATTTTTTTTTTATATAATATTATATTAATATTATAATCTTTATATATTAATTATAATTTTTATATAGTACAATTATAATAATAATATAATAATATTTTAGTTAATCATTAAATTATTATTTTTTAATTAATTCAATTATGTTAATATATAATTATAATTAATTAAGTTTAATGATGTATATGTAATTAATTAAATTTAATTAATTAAAAAACATATAATCTAATTTATAATTAGAACTTAATTAAAAAAATTCGATTTTTAGCTCAAGCAACAGAAATTTCAGAATTCTGGCAATTTTAATATACCAGCTTTGGAAGCTCATAAATGGAGTTTTAATCGGCTAAATGAGGCTCACGATGGCTAGTTGGATAGATAAAAGAATATATATTATTTTTGAAGTGGTTTCATTATCATATTTGATAATTTAATGTGCCTAAAATTCAGCAGAATATTAAGCTCCGAATGTTTAAACAAAATCAATTTATGAGTTTTGTTGCATTCTCATTTGCCCATGGTTTCTTCTAAGTGAAAATCCATTCGTCTATGTTCTCCCTGGCCAATTAAATTATGATATGCATCAATATAAAACTAATATTTCCTTTTGATTTATTTATTTAATTAAAATTTGGTTTGATTTATTTTAATTTCAGATTTGGCATTTTGATTTTATTTTTGCAGGAAATCAGTTAAAGATATGAGGAGAAGAAGATCTCAATCAATGAAAATGCTCCAAAAATTAAGGAATATGATTATGGTCCAATGAAAATTGATTTAGCAGAACCACTCTTCAAAAAAATTCTATTGAGAAATTCTTTTGTAAATATTATAAATAGTATATTGTAGAACGTATTAAGGGCTTCTCTTCATTGCAATTCAGGAATTATTGGAGGCACTATTGTATAGAGGATTTAGAGTTGTAGTGTAAAGGAGAGAAAAATCATATCTGGGGATTATAAAGGATTTTTCCTTTGCATGTTGAATTATGTATGGAGAATAGAGCTTGCACTATTGCAACTCTTATTTCAAAAATATGAAGTTCAAGCATTGTAAAGGATTGTTGGAGACTAGAGCCAGAGATATGGATTCAATAAATTAGTATTTCTAATACTATTTTTTTAAATACTAGTTTCATTTTATGATGAGAATAATGTGTCATTTTATTCATATTTTTGCACTATTGTCGATACGAGTAATGTGTCTCAACTATATGTTATTATTTATCTCTTCTCTTATGGGTTGAATTCTGATTTTTGAGTAACTATTTACTCAGAAACCTGTATTTTAATATTGATTTAAGAAACAATGATATGTTATGAACTATTTCCTCATATTATTGTTTAATTATTCGAATTACTGATTAAAAAATCAATATTATTTTGTGAACTACTTCCTAAATTTTTTTGGTTGATTATCATAGTTAAGAGGTCTCTGAATAGGATGTTTTTTGGTATTCATAATGTTATTTAATTTAACTACTATGTTAACTTGATATTCATTATAATCCAGACATATTTAAATCCCAATAATTTAAATATATTGCTCTCAGTTGGGTTAGATATATATCTACCTAATTGAGATAGGATTAGAATAAGGTTCATTTTTCTTTCATTTTAGAATAATTTTTCATTTAGATTTAATTCTATATTACTAGAAATCCTCTTCCCAAAGAGGAAAAATTTTAGTTGTGGCTTGGTTGAGCCCCATATCAGCTTAAGGATCACTTTGTTGGCTAACCAACAAGAGGGGTTATCAGATGTCTCTTCTCCATTGGTAGACAAAAGTTATATTTTAAGCCATTAGAGGTGGATAGAAGGTAACCAGACCTAGTTTAACAAGTCAGAACTACCATTCCAAACATAAAAGGAGATGTTTTAAGGTCCAGACTGGGTAGTCATCCCTAATGTTGTCGCAACAAATTTCGAGGCTTCAACATTTTGGCACTAGAAGGAAGGCCTGTAACTTTTTTTCTATTGGAGTGTTTGTATTCTAACATTTTATTTTTATTACAATGACTCCTCTAAAACTTCCAATTTGGATTTCTTTTTCTTGATGCGCATCTTCAAATACTTCACTAGAAATAGTAAGAAAATTGTCTAAGGTAAATTTTAATGATAAGAGGAATAATTCATTCAATTTATTCAAAAAATTTCAAATTCTATTTTTCAAGGAATTGATGAAGGTATTTTATGCAATATTTTTAATCTTATATTCTTGGCAAAAGTCAAAAGTTGGTGTCAATCAATTCGAGTTGCCTCAATTCACAGTTAGGATCAATTTATGAAAATATTTCTTTGTAAATTTGATGGTTATATCTATGAATAGGTATTTGACGATTTTAAATATTTACAAATATTTGAAAATTAATCTTTGATTGATTTTACTATGAGGTTTCGTTTAAATTGTTTAGAATTTAAAATTGAAGATAATCCTTCGAAAGGAGAAGTATTAGATTGGTTTGAACATATTTTCTCTCAGCTTCCCATTCATAATCCATGTGAAATTATTTCAAGATTTTCTCAATCTCCTTTCAATTTGATTAACATTATTGAGCATTCCAATATGGAGGTGCAAACAAATGATGATGAAGTGGCCTCTTTTATGTATGATCAATTTCTTCATTTAGTGCACACTTCCTACAATATTGATAATGATCAAGGTGCACCTTCACATGTCAATGAATCTCAATCACAAAGCTTGGAAAATTTCACTATTCAAATACAAGAAAATATTAGAAAAAATATTGAAGAAGATACTGCTTTGAAATGTGAAAATAAATATGCATTAGAAACAAAAAATCAGACCATAATCCGACAAGTATAAGCAGAGATTAAAGTTTCTGATAATATGCAATCTGTTGTACCAATTTCTGAATTCTTTTACGATGACAAAATTCCAAATTCAAGACAGAAAAGAAACATTCTTCAAGAAAGAAAAATTAACCAAGTAAATGAACTTAAATCTGAAATTTACAATGAAGAAAATGCAGAAGAGTTCTCAAATAGAGACATTTTCAAATGCATTTTTTCAGATTCATATTTTTCCCTTTATACTAATAATTTTTATAATATAAATTTATCCTCTCTTCACTTTAAAGATATTTCAAAAAACAGAGAGGCTTATCTAAATGAATTGCCAATTAGATTTGATCAAAATAGAGAATTAATTATTGATCACTCTTCTGACATTAATAAACATGAGCTCGATATTACTTCTTGTTTTGAGACATTAGGTGAGATCTAAGAGAATTCTAATGAAAGTGATGTCATTTATGATATTTATTTTCACATTGAGGATATTGATTTATCTTCTTCACAACTAAATCCTCATGATCAAAGTAAAATCACATGTGAAAATGAAGAACAATCTAATTCAGAAATTGTTTCAAATAGTTCTCCTTTTGAAACAATTAATCATACTCGTGATTTCAACATTCAAGAAACCATTCCAATATATTATTTATGTGATGATCAAGTTCGCATTCCTATTCATAGTCAAATCCCTCTCTCAAATTCACATGTTGGTACTAGCAATAATTCTAATTGCAATATTCTTCCTGTTGGAACACCTAACCCTCCTCCCCAAACAAATTTCGACTTTGTATTCGCCCCTTCTCTCATAAATTTCCTCTCCCATATTTTAAATTCATTCCCATTTATCCCATTTCAATAAATTTCCCACTCCTTTTTAATTCCCTTCCTCCCATTTCTAATTTCTATTTTTACTTAATTTTAATTAATTAAAAAAAAAAAAAACAGCAGAGAGAGAGGAGAGAGAGAATATGAACAGCATAAATGACATGTGAAGCAAATGGACAGTAAACATAGAAGAGAAAATAGAAGATTTGCATTGGTTTTGAAGAAGGCAACACTGCCTATCTGAAGGATGATTTTTTTTGAAGAAATTGACATTTGAAGACAAGTTTTCCATCATTGAAAACAACTCTTTGAAGGAAAATTCAGCTGCCTCAAAGGCCTCTTGGACTAGTGTTTTGCTGCACTTTTTTGCAGAGATATTCTATTATATTGAAATTTGTAGCTTCTTCATACTTGCAATCAGTATTTGAGTTGTTGGATTGTTGATTGCCCTCCATCATTTGAGGAGCACACTTTGTACTTTGAGAATTCCTTGGAGTCATTTGTATTTGTTGTTGAATCACATTGTAAATGGGCGCATTTTCGGTTGTAGCCGACGCCCTTTCATTTTTGAGCCTAAATTGTTGAAAATGGCCAAAATCAATGAGGCATTAATGTTGTTGAATGACCTCATTCATTCAAATGTTGATGACATGATAAAAATGAGCAAGGATGCTCTTTGTAAAATTCATATTTGTTTGCTAGATGCACAAGAAAAGATTGAGTTTTTGCAGTTGGAAACTCAGCTTCAGCAAGACGAACTTCAGCAAAAGAGTCACCATTCTGAACCTATTTTTGTTCAGAACATTGTGAAGGACTCTCATCAAAAGAAAGAAGATAAATTTGCAGTTGATTCACATTCAGTTCCTTGTACTAGAGCAGATGTACATGCAGATGCAGAAGTTCAACCTGCACTTCCTAAGCCCATCATCAAACCTTGGGAAGAGCTTGTCCACAACAAGCACCGAACTGGTCTTGGATATGACAAGGATGTGACCTTTCATATTCCAGACTACACCAAGCCTATCATATTTCAGAGTGTCGGATTCCTGTATGACAGTTCACCTGCAGCTGTTTCAGATCCTGTTCCACTTCCACAACAGATTGTAAAATGCCAACATTGTGATCGAGTTAGCCACATGAAATATCACTGTTTTGTTCTTCATCCATGCAAGCACTGTGGTCGCCACACCCATTCTTCGGACAGATGCTTCAGACACAAGCCTCCTGCAAGAACCAAGATTCATCTTGGATGGATCGCTTCTTGGCAATGGGCATCAACAGCCGAGAAGATGTTTACAACACATGATAGAACTTGTTCACGGATATTGAGCAAACTTGCAGCTGAGTTTTCGCCATCATCTCACCTTGTCCCTGACAGTGGGGAAAATGGTGGTCATGTACAAGCTTCGACGACAGATCAAGCGAGCCCGAGCCACAATCTCTCATTCCATGTTCAGACTTGTAGACACAGCAGTTCAAGCGAGCCTGAGCCACAATTCATCATTCCAGATTCAGAGATGTAGCCAGAGACATGGATGCCCATGAGCATGCCTTCGGTTGGTGGACAACCTTAAACCATCATCTTTGGTTGGTGGATAACCTAAAACCATCACAGGTAGTAGACCTCACTTCTTTTAGGTCGAAGGTCTCCCTTTCATATATGAGGAACACTTCCTCTAGCAGAAGCCTTCAGCTTAGCAGCCTTCAGCTTCTTGCCAGCTTTGGTTGAGTTCCAGGAAATTCTTCAAGCATTCCAGAGTTGTTGGTAATCCTAAAACCATCATAGGTAGTAGACCTCCCTTCTTTTAGGTTGAAGGTCTCCCTTTTTTTATGAGGGACAATTCCTCTAGCAGAAGCCTTCAGCTTCTTGCCAGTTTTGGAAGAGTTCCGGGAACTGCAACAAGTTTTGCGTTCCAGTGTTTGTGGTCATCCTAAAACCACCTCCTTTTTCCAACATTTCAGAGAGTTGATTCAGCCCAAGTGCTGCCATGTATACTTGCATATTTGTATTACAACTCTTTTCTTGGACTCACACATACCCCTTCGGATTAAGGGGGGATGTTGGAACACCTAATCCTACATGGGTAGGTGTGGAATGCGAAAAGTCACAATGGAGTCCAAGTGACCTTGGAATGTGAAACCAAGAGTCACACCATTGTACTACAAATGTACATCTTTGTATAATGGAAAATAAGAAAGCCTCACGCTTATCCTTCATTGTGTGTTTAGTCTCTTGTGTGTGTGCTCATCTTCCTCATACACCATGTGTGTGCTTCAACATGGTGCTTAACACTTCCCAATTCTTGTGAAGAGGAAATTGTTTAAAGTCAGTTCCAATTCTGATGTAACAATAATTGTAACACTAGTATAAACTATGATTCGATTTTGTTAATTTTCTTTCACTCATTTTGTTTAACTTCAAATTTGTTCTTTTTTTTTAGTTTTTGATTTTCAGATACATTTTGTTGGCATGTTGAAAAAATCAATATTGAACAGTCAATTGAATCATTTGTTATATGGCTGAATGAAGATTCAAATTATAGTTGTGAACATCAAGAGCTATTAAGCTTCCAATTTCAATTGATGCTCATTATTTATCAATTACTTCTTACTTCTCAAAAGCAATGCCAACAAGAGATTGTATTTTCACAATATAACCAAAAACATAATTAAATTAATAATATTATGTTGGATCTATCAGACTTCCATCCATTTTTCATTGATCCATTTGAAAGACATTTGGAAATTTTTCCTTTCGCGGAAGATCGTTAATAATTTAACACTTGAACATAATACTAACAAAATCTTGCAATCCATTGTATTTCTTATTCACAATCAGGCTAGTCATCCCCTCTTTTAAGAGTCTATCCCAATCAATAATGGAAATCCGCCCAGATTTATATGATCTAATATAAATTAAATTGGAAAGTGCATTTCAAAAGAAGGTGATTATAAATAAGTTTCTAACAATAAATATACATTATTATTTCACATTTAGTTTTCTTAGTTTAATTATATTTGTATTTTTGTTACTAATGTTTTCAATGTAAATAAATGCAGGAATTAAAATGAGAGATTGGTTACATTGGAAGTATGACTATACCTAGTCTTGTTTCCTTCATTAAGTTATACATATGAATTGATTAATTTTCTTTTATGTTTTCATTTATTTTATTATTCAGATTTTTAATAAGCAAGTAATAAATCTAATGGTCTATTGGCATCCCTTTCATCTTGGAAAAGAATCTTAGAACATTTTATAAGCTCTTTAATAGTCATATCATACATATTTTTCAAGCATTTAATTGTCTTGTTTTTAAAAATTCATCACATTATTAATTCCAAGAATTTGCTAAAGCATGGAAATATTTGATTCACGAGTACTTATGAAGAGCTCATTTTCACAACTTTTTCCCTCTAACGTAAACTTCAAGTGGATGAAATTGAAAAGGTTATTACTTGCCAATTTTTACTAAATAAGTAGGTGATGTTGAGCATATGCAATCCTTTTTTAAAAAATGGGATAAATTGAAGATTCATGAGGTAAAGTTACAATCAAAATTCTTCCCGGTATATGTTTACGTGTTCATCGTCATCTACTGTTAGTTTTAGTTTTCAAAGGATACTTCTTATTTCTATTTTTTTTGTTTCCAGGTCTTCATTGACTTGAGAGGGAAGCAACCAACACTTTTCTCAAATTTGCAACATGTTCAAGGAAGTATTTATGATTACGTCTAAATTTTAGGATTATATAATTTTGATTCTATTCATCAAAATCCTCATAAGTCTTAATATTTCTCTGAAGAGTCATATCAGATCATTATAATTAACAACTCTCTTCATAAGAAAGTTTTGAAAAAAAATACTTTCCGATCAGATATTCCGACAGTTAATTAAATTATTAAAGGCTTATTTATTTTAAAATCAAAGTTAAATTTTTCGCTTTCTTTTTGAATTGAATACTTTAGGATTTAATCAGCCCCACATATGACACGCCATATATTGCAATTCGTATATCAAAAGTTCTAAAATAAGCATATTCCAAATATCTCTGATCCCCCAATATTCCCATTCCCTATGATCTCTGATGAACCTTATCTTCCAATATTGCATCATCTATATCGTGAAATTATTTGTATCACAATATTTGATTAGAGACATATCTTACCATTTACCAATAAGAAACCTTCGATGCAAGTCCTCTGATATTCCTTCTCTCTCATTCTTTGATAAAATGACTTCTCCAAAAATTGTGATGTCTACACAACCCGAGACACGATATGACATTTAAATTCAGTTTTGAAATATATCACATATGTTCATGAGTAACACATTTGGTAAGGACATATGTTTATAGGTTTTGATGATCGATTCCGATATGAAATTAAATACATATAATAAAACTATCGGATTTTTTCTTCATCACAAATCAGTATACCAGCAATGTTACATTTTGTGCTGAAATATTCTGATTTCCAATCTCTTATAAAACCCAAGGCTTGTCCTACCAATGATCCACATCATCTACCGCATTCCCGCTATTACAAGAATGATGTCAGCATTTCCTATCCCGGACATGACTATTCTTCGATATCGCAATCACTCCATTGCAGTTTCCCATCGCACATGCTCATATTCTAACTTTTCCATCGCAACAGTTATATCGCATCACAAAACTCTTATGAGGCTTTGTATTAATATATTCCAATTAATACTTGATCATTTTCATTTTCATTTAATTGCTATATAACACTTGATCACATATTGGCAAAGGGTGAAAGTTGCAACTTTTAATTTATGCATGATAAGAAACTTGTGATATGAAACATTCAGCGAAGCATTGACCCATATGAAAGACCATGTGAACACACATTTTCATATTCTGCCTCTCATTGGGCTAGCGGGAATGAAATGTACATTCTCATTATTGCTCAAAATTACTACAAACCATGGAAATTCACATAAAAATGCTTGAAATGAATGATCTTATCGATTATTTTATCCATGCTCATTCCAAATCTTACAATTTTTCAAGAAGAGTTGAACCATTGCATCACACTTGCAAAATTGTTTTACCTTTATTTATATTCATTTATTCCAAAGAGAATAAGAGCCTCTACTTGATGAATTTTTTAATCCTAATCCTCTACCTTTCATTTTTCGATATTTTCTTCATAAATTCAAAATTATTCTCTTGTTAGACTCTTGGGTTTGTATTATATCTTAAGCTTTTAAAACAAAATCTAAGATTTACTTCTTTGAGCTTCATATCCATTTTACTTCCACTATGTTGTCCATCACATTTAGCAAAGGAAATGACTCCTATTCTACTATCTTCATTGGAATTTTGTGGTCTCAAAGTTTTGTAAAATTGATTTTAGCTTCAGAAAATAATTTTGAGATATTTGAGACTTGATTTATTCTCATATTTATTAAATCTCGAATTTCACTCCTCGAAATGAATTTTACAGGTAAATGTAAATGATCTTGCAATCATTTTACAAAACTTCAAATTATCTCATTATTAGAATGAAAGTCATCAAAACTACTTTATAAACTCGTACATAATTTTTACCTCTGATATGAGAATGTTTGATGTTTTAAAAAATAAATTTTTTTACATTATACATTGACCAAACATTTTTTATCGGACATGGTCAATATCGTATTTGTTTTAGTTAAGGATACACAAAAGATTTTGTTCCAAGATCTTGCTGCCCTTAATATTCTAAATACCAAGACTTCTTGTATCGAAGGTGAAATTTGATTAAACTTCTAAAAAAAATGTTGTTGAAAACGTTATCAAGCAAGATTTTTATTTATCAAAGTTTTGTCCATCAATACTTTTGAAACATTTGAGCTCTTACCTTTTTCTTTGATTCTCTCAAAAACTTAGAACTTCAGAATGTTGGGTTGATAATCTTCACAGGTCTCTGATGATTACATTTTGATATTTCATTATGTTTACATGAATTCTCGTTTGATTATCTTTTGAATATATATGTTACTTTCATGTTATCATGGTGATCCAAAAATTGGATGTATTTCAATCATATTTTTTCCAAATGCAAGTATTCATTCATAGAGATGACTTTCTAACTAAAAGGATATACATTATTCATGGTGTATGTACATGGAATTCGTTTACTCTTTTCGGAAATCTCTTTCACTCATAAGTAATTTGGAACAAGTAAAGGTAACGTACCAATGGTTAATTCATATTTTAATTCTCTTTTATTTTTATATCACACTCCATACTTATCATATAAATATTCAAATCCTCTTCTTATATATAATTTCTATATTATTTGGGATTTTGAATCAACTTCAATACAATGGGGCTATTTCGCCATCATCTCACCTTGAAACATTTTGAAACATTTGAGCTCTTACATTTTGAAAGATTTTTATTTATCAAAGTTTTGTCCATCAATACTTTTGAAACATTTGAGCTCTTACCTTTTTCTTTGATTCTCTCAGAAACTTAGAACTTCAGAATGTTGGGTTGATAATCTTCACGGGTCTCTGATGATTACATTTTGATATTTCATTATGTTTACATGAATTCTCGTTTGATTATCTTTTGAATATATATGTTACTTTCATGTTATCATGGTGATCCAAAAATTGGATGTATTTCAATCATATTTTTTCCAAATGCAAGTATTCATTCATAGAGATGACTTTCTAACTAAAAGGATATACATTATTCATGGTGTATGTACATGGAATTCGTTTACTCTTTTCGGAAATCTCTTTCACTCATAAGTAATTTGGAACAAGTAAAGGTAACGTACCAATGGTTAATTCATATTTTAATTCTCTTTTATTTTTATATCACACTCCATACTTATCATATAAATATTCAAATCCTCTTCTTATATATAATTTCTATATTATTTGGGATTTTGAATCAACTTCAATACAATGGGGCTATTACAAATTCATAATGGAAGAAGCAAAGAGAAAATTCATCGCTGGAATTCATAAATAGCATATATTCATCCTCATTTATGATGGTTTCGATTTATTCCCGATTCCTTGAACATGAAACATTGATTTCTTCTATTTTATTGCTTAATTTACTTTAGATTCAATAAATAATGATTTTGGGTCTATAAGATTTTAATCAATTCAACTTATTCATGTTTCCAATTCTAATTCAAGAAAGAAGTTAACTTGTATTGGAGAAAATCATCTTTCTAAGGTAAGATTAAATAAAATTATCCAATGGTAAGTTTCATTTGCCCACTTTCATTTATTTTCATTTCTTCATTTTTTCTTTCAGTTTTTTTTTTTTCTAATCTCAAACTTTGTTTTTACAGGTCTTCATGAACCTTTCACACCTCTACTAGATCATTTCTCAAAGTTCATCTTATTTTTCTCTTTGGGATTCTTAAAAGAAACAGTAATGATCCTCATCGAATCAACAAAATTGGGGAGTTTTTGGACCTATATTCTATATATTTAAGCATTTATTTTATTAAAAAAAGGTTAAGATGCTTTTATGCAGGTTTTGTCTTGAAAAATGAAAGTTTGTATCAGATAGAGAGACCTTTTCATTTGGGCTAAATTTTACGAGAGCCTCATTTTTTATAACTCTGCAAGATAATTATTATTATTTTTAAATATAAACATAGGAAGGAACATACATATGCTTATTTTCTTTTATATCTCTTTTGTTAAGACATTCATATAGGAAATCTTGTTGGAGTTCATATTTTAAATTTGGATTTTCCTTTTACCTTCTGCCTTTTTTCATTTTTTTTTGGTTGTTAATATATTTTTTACTTTATTTTAGGAATTATTTTCCATTTCTTTCAGTTTTGTTTTGATTTCGGTGACTCTGCCATGATTTATGCAAAAGGTCATTTTCTTACCTTACAGTGGTTGTCATATATGGGAAATATTTTACTCTATATATCTTAGTGAATTTCATTTATCATTAAAGGAATATATTTATGAAACCATAAAACCATCTTTCTTTAAATATTTTTCATGGAGGAACACGCATCCTTTCTAAATGATTGAGTTTACTTTTTCAAGGAAATAATTGATTTGAGTTTAACACAATGAATCCTTCCCACCCCTCCACATAAAAAGCCTTTGATTGATAGTTCTAGGGAGTGAATTTGAAGTAAAGATTATGAAATTATTATGTCCATTAAACATAAATATCTATTACCATCCCACCACTTTCACTCAAACACATCATAAACTAAAATATTGCAAATGTGCTTATCAAAAGGGTGATTAAAAGAGGAAACATGGGAAATAAAGTAAACCCGTTGGGGCTATGAATGCTCGCTGTGAGTGGGACTAGGATTGTATGACATAAAAGACAACTTTGTCAAGGTACTGTTCAGGATTGCTAGAACTGAAGCAATGACAAAGACCAATCATAAAATGGATATATACTTTATCAAAAACTCCTATCTCTACCTTCTTCTCTTTTTCATATGAGGTAGTTTTAAGATAAATTTTCCCAAATTTGGATTCATCACTTTTACTTGAGTTTGTTTTAAGTAAGTTTCTTTACAAACTCATATTACTCAATCTATTTATGTGATACCTATGGAAATTTTTTTACTATTTGACGATTTTATGATTTCCATTATTTTTAACCTTTGGGTAAATTAATGTTGATTATCTTTAATCATATATAACAGGTCCTTGGGTTGATTATGTTGATTATCTTTAATCATATATAAATTGGGGATTATGAAATGGATCTGGTCATCCTGGATCTGGGATCTAATGCGAATGTCCTGCCCAAACAGATGTGGCAGAGGATGCAAGAACCTAAGCTGGAATGGTCTACTATACAGTTGCGCATGGTTAACTAACAAAATATCATACCGTTGGGGAGACTATCAAAGATTATGGTAGATATCGGAGGGGTTAAGGTATACACATATTTTGAGGTAATTCAAATTGTAGAGGATGTGGACCCTTATCTTGCACTCCTGCAGCTAGATTGGGCTATATACATGGGGGGCATTATCAACTTTAATAAAATGAGCATAGGTTTCGAGAATGAGGGTATGAGAGTAATAGTCCCTCTAGACCCAATAGAAGGAGAATGGTACAGAACCTATTCGCGAAGAAGACGACGTGGATCATATCTATAAACTAATTTCCCAAGATGATGATTGGATTAATCCTACGGATGATGGCATGCTTTACTTGAAGAAATATATTAAATGCCTCTCTCACTCCAACGGGGAGATTGAAAATTGGCAGAATTGGATACATGACGTATCTGCGCTACGGTGTCTTAGGATGACAAAGAGCTTTCGATGTATCTCCTTAGAGGTAAGAGAGTTGCCTTACATTGATGGTTCTGGTAGTATTAGGGATTTTCTTAGATCATTAAAAGCAGAAGTCCCAAGGGAGCGAAGAATGTGGGCGCTTAACCTAGCCATGCATGCAACCCTTACGCGGTGGTGGGAAACTCACAAGGGTAATTTTCAGGATTGGGAGGAATGTTGCAAGATGATGATCCTACAATTTGAACCCCCAAATCACTTACGCATGGAAACATTCCTTGGCCAACAGGACCCACGCAAGCACTTGTCCGCGTGGATGGAGGTGTGGTGCGGAAGGACCAGGGAGGAATGGGTCCACCTATTCATTCATGCCTTGGGGCCAATACCCGCTGCATGATATTTGGATGAAGAGCTACATCAACGCACCTACCACTGGGAGACCATGAAGGACGATTTTTTCGGGACATTCGGGTTGATAGGTGGAACTGAGGAATTAGACGAAGACCTGTAGGACATAGATGCCCTAGTATTTGATGAATCATGCCCTCATGTGGAGTATGGGGCACCAGCTTAGGACACGCAGATGCAAGATATTGCTATATTTTTCAATCTATCAATGGAGGGATGTGACAAATACATGCAAAATATCACTATCCCAAAATCAGAGGGTGAACGAGCAGTTGTTGGACCCCCACTGCTAATCGTCGATGTGACCAAGCTTCTTAACCTAAGGGAAGTCAACACTCGACTAGAAGAAAAACCTAATCTAGATATAATTCGGGACTACTGGGATGACGATACCATTGGGAAAGTCGCATAACTTCTCACGTAGTACCAAGACTTGTTTTCGACGAAATTCTCAAAACTCAAAGGTATTACAAGGGACTTGGGGGTCATGCAAATCACTTTAAAACCGGATGCACACCCTATCAAGTAGTGCCCATACCGATTGAACCCCAAGTATAAGCAGAAATTCAGGGAAGAAATTGAAAAAATGCTAGCCACAGGTATCATAAAACTAGTAGAACAGTCAGATTGGGTAACCACTATGGTGGTCCAAGAGAAAAATAATAAAGGAGAAATAATAATCTACGTCGACCTGCATAAGTTGAATGATGCTTGTGTACATGATCCCTTCCCTACTCCATTCTCCGATGAAATCCTTGATAGTGTGGGAGGGCAGGAAGCATGCTGGTTCACTGACGGGTTTTCGGGCTACCATCAGATCATGATCGCACCTAAAGATCGCAACAAAAATACATTCACCACCGAATGGAGATCCTTCTAGTACATCGTCATGCCATTTGGGCTCAAAAATTCCCCTGCCATATTTTCGTAGGTAGTGGTCGCAATATTCGAGTTCATTCACAAGTTCTTGGAGGTATAATTTGATGATTGGACAATATTTGGATTGGTAAAGAAGCATGTCTCGAACCTGCACATCATGTTGGATGCCTGTAGAAAGCACTAGATTTCCATAAATATTAAGAAGTGCATATTCTATGTACCTTTCGGGATCTTGTTAGGCCACATAGTCTATCGGCAGGGACTTATGGTTCACCCTGCCAAGGTGGCAATTATCATCAACTTAGCAATCCCTACAACTGAGAAAAATTTGCACTCCATCCTTGGGCACATGGGCTACTATAGGAAGTTTATTCAAGGGTACGCACTGATCACGACACCCATGGAGAAGTTGCTAAAGAAGGATGTTTCATTTTTTTTGGGACACGGAGTGTTAGAAGAGTTTTGAGCTATTCAAGGAAAACATGGTCTCTACACCTATCCTAATATTTCTTGAATGGGTGAAGGTTTTCCATGTCCATGTGGATTCTTCAAGGATCACCCTGGGAGTTATCCTTACGTAGCCCGGGGAGGGGGACATTGACCATCCGTTTGCATTTTATAGTAGAAAAATCTCTCGCGTGGAGCATAACTACTGCACTATTCAACGCGAGGGGCTGGCAATGATGTATACCCTGCAAAATACCGACATTATCTGCTAGGATTGCACTTCAAGATGTTCACGGATCACTCAGCTTTGAGGTACCTATTCAATAAGCTTATGTTGGGGGGGAATATTTTCCAATGGTTACTGTTATTTCAAGAATATGACTTTGAGATAATTGTGAAGCCGAGGAAATTAAATACTGGACCAAACCATTTGTCTCGAATCGAGAGTGGTGAAGAACCAACCAACCTAGAGGAAGGATTGTCTGATGCATAGTTATTTTCTATTAAGGTGGTTGATGAGAAATTTGTCGATATTATTCAATTCTTAACTATGGGGAGGGCACCTACAGAATATTTTGTACAACAAAAGAAAGATTTGGTGACCCACGCAGCTGACTTTACCATCATTGTGGGCCACTTTTATAATCTCGGAGTTGATGAGGTACTGTGCAGATACATACTGGAGAATGAATGAAAAGACACTGTAGTAGAAGCCCATGGAGGTGTAGCATGAGGTCTCTATGTAGGAAAAGTGACGTCGTAGAAGATCTTAAGAGGTGGGCTGTGGTGGCCCACACTTCATAGTGACTCTCATGACTATTGCAAATCTTGTGACACATGCCAAAGGACAGGAAGACTGTTGTGCATGGATGAAATGCCCTTACAACCATAGATGGCCCTGCAGGCATTTGATAAATGGGTAATAGACTTCATCGGGCCCATCAACCCACCAGGTAAGAAGACAGGTGCCCACTACATCATCACTGCGACTGATTTGTAACCAGATGGTTGGAAGTGCAAGCGTGAAGGATTGTACTATAGATACCGCTACGCACTTTATTTTTGAGTAGATTCTAAACAGTTTTGGTTGTCTGAAGATCTTGATGAGAGATAGAGTTACGAATTTAATTAATGACAACATACAAGCTTTGAATGAGGAGTTTTGAATCCACCATGGAAAAGGTACTCCATATCACCCGTAGGCAAATGGAACGATAGAAAATTTTAATAAAATTCTAGAATAGGTGCTTACCAAGGTCTGTAACATCGATCGAAGTGATTGTGACGTGTGCATCTTGTCGGTCCTTTGTTTCTATCAAACCATGTGCAAGAAATTGACTAGGAAAACACGGTTTTGGATGGTTTATGGAAAGGAGGTCATTATGCCCATGGATTATATCATTTGTAGCTTGCGCATCGCGGCCTTTATGAACATGGACAAGCTCGATATCATGGAGGAATGCTTAGCACAACTAATCACCTTGGAAGAAGATCGATTCATCGCTAACTTTCATCAACAAGTTCAGAAGGCCTGGGAAAAAGACTTGCACGATAGGCATATCTGGCAGAATTCATTTAAAGAAGATGAGCTAATATTCAATATATGGCAGCTAGTTTGCGCGCCACCCTCGGAAATTCCGCCAACATTTTTTGGGACCTTATATTGTAATAGAAATTACGAATGGTGGTGGCGTGCGATTGGCTACGTTGTGGGGGGACCCCCTGCCCGGATATGTTAATGGCAGCCATCTCACACCATACTGGACTAACTCGATGAATACCAAATGACTATATGGCCGGAGTAGCTTTATAGGGATGGAAACACACAACCAAGAGGAAAACCATAGGCAGGCCCGTTATACGTGCAGGGGTCGACCGCAGGTCAGGGAGTCTGAGAAGGTGCGAAGGCCATGTAGGGGTAATACACAACTGCGAAAACTAGCCATTACAATAGTACCACTGGTTAAAAAGCCAAATTTACTGTTGGAAGGAGCGGGTGGTAGGAAATTAATGCAGCGATTTTCGAGGATTTTTTACCGTTTCCTTGATGGTAAGTTTCAGCTAAGTTTCAACCGACCATTTTTCATTATTCAAAGCTACAAATGGAGGAGGGTGACTCAGAATTTGGTTCCACATGTCTTGAAAATCTTATGCCTTGAAAATTTACGTAACTATTGTGCTTTTTTCATGTTTGGGCGTAATACACCCTCTGATAATAGCAACCCTAAGTTCGTCTTTCGGGCGAGAATGACTACTACCAATCCCACTGAATCATCATAGACCATGGCCTCTACTAAGAGAGCATCTGATGAAGTATTGGAGGTCACCCCTGAAGTTGAATAGGTCGTGTCCACACCAACCAAGGGGAAGGGGGTGGAGAAAAAGAAGACTAAGGGGAAAGTGTTAAGTCCCTATATTAATAGTGTAGTCCCTTATTATGTTAGTGTAGCCCCCCTTATTGTTATTGTTGTACCCCTGTAACCCCCATATTGTTATTATTCTACCCTTACATTATTATTGTTAGGTCGGCGAGGATTACATTATGGCCCCACTAGGATTACATTGTGGCCCGATGGACTCCTATATATAGAAGGAGGTTTTGGTCATTTGTATCATCCAATAATTGTTCATTCATGTAATATATTGGAGGTTTCCCCCTCGAAGTGGCTTATTTATAAGGTGTTGATATCTCTTTTCTTCTATTTTTGGAGCTGGTTTCACAACATTTGGTATCAGAGCTTTGGATTCTAGGGTTTCGCTGCTCCAAACAGGTCATCGTGGCATGGTCGCTATAACTTTTTTTCTATGAAGGTTCAAAAGATGAAATTTGTAGAGTGCTAAGCTGAAATCCTAAGGAACATCATCACAAAATTTTAGAGCTTGGTTTGCAATATTTTCGGAGATATCATCTCTGGAATTTAGGTCTTTTTGTAGGCTCTTGAATTTAACATAAACAGGTCATCGCGAAATTTTTGCTATAACTATTTTTCTATGAGGGCTCAGAAGTGAAAAATTTCATAGGGCAAAGCTGAAATCCTAAAGAACCTTCTGTAACAATTTCAAATCTTGTTTCACAATATTTTTGGAGATATGATCTGTGTAATTTAGGATTTTTACAGGCTCCCAAATTTCATCACAAAGAAGTGACCATGGGAAAAACGTCATAACTCTTTCTCTGAGCGTCAGCTTGTGATTCTGTAAAAAGTGGCCACAATTACACGGAATTTAGTTTCTTCTGTATCAATTTCAAAGCCGAAGGAGGAAACAATGACACATGGAAAGTTGTAAAATTTCTCTCTACTGAACTAGTCCATAGTTAGGTCATTGTAGAATATTGGGCATAACTTTATCTTCAAGAACCTAAATTATGTCATACCTATGGCATTGGAAAGAAGATTCAGAGGGATACTTCGAGGATAAATTTCAGTTATTCAGGATCCAAAATCACATAGATAATTCAGTTTCAATATCAAGCTTCTCAAAAGCAAGAAAAAGGTGTGTATTTGGTTTTTAAAATTGCATAACGTTTGTTTGAAAAAATAGTTTGAAGTGATTCCAAGGGAATATTTTAGAATTTTTATCAGTATTGGGTTCTATAATCCCTCAAAAAAATAATTCCATACCCATTAAGGCCTCAAAAAGCTATACTATGGTGGATGAAGAGGAAGAATTGCAGTATGAGATATCAAAATTACGGTACCAAGTGCAACAAATTTCGATCTTACGAAGAGCAATTGAAGATGACATAGATAGTTTAAAAGCAGAAATGGAGGCTAATTTGGATGGTATGAAGGATAAAATAATAGCTAATATGGATGATAAATTAGTGGAAGATCACATCAAGCATCAACAATAAGTCCTCCAACTCTCAAAGGATACCAAAATTTGGTGCAGAATCTAATGAAACAATAGGAAGATGAACATCACATCGAAAGAAGTTCTGAAGCAGTCACAGAAACAAGAACTCGACAAGTATGATCAATTTCAGAGTATCTCAGCAAGTGGAAGAACTTTCCTGTAAAATATTCCACATGGGAGGATGAGAATTTTATATAGAAGCATCAACAAATAATCAAGTGTTGAGGACAACACTTGTTTGAAGGAGAGGGACATGTTAAGTCCTTATATTAATAGTGTAGTCCCTTATTATGTTAGTGTATCCCCCCTTATTTTTATTATTGTACCCCTGTAACCCCCATATTTTTATCATTGTACCCTTACATTATTATTGTTAGGTCAGCTAGGATTACATTGTGGCCTCATGGACTCCTATATATAGAAGGAGGTTTTGGTATTTTGTCTCATCCAAGAATTGTTCATTCATGTAATGTATTGGAGGTTGCCCCCTCGAAGTGGCTTATTTCTAAGGTGTTGATATCTCTTTTATTCTATTTTTGGAGTTGGTTTCTCAACAGAATGGCCAGGAGAAAGGGTAAGGTAGGACTGTGAAATGGGTTGTGGGGAAGCCACGCACCTCCCCTCGGAACTTTCAATCCCCTCGAACAATGACTAAGGCGTGCTCACCTAACCTGGTGAAGTGACCTCTGTCTTCTTAGGAAGAAGATTAGCTTGCTGCCCCACTACCTTGGCTACCACCCTATGTTCAGCCTCGAAGGCCCTCAGTGCACACGCCAAAGAACCTCGATGGTATGCACTCCTATCTGCAAATGTCGCTAACTCTAGGTGAAGTTGCCATAATTGGTGAAGAATTTGGCAAGATCCCTCAATTAAGTTCGACAATCACGACCTTACTAACCTGTAGGCCTTCCCAGAATTGGCACCTGAGCTATATCTTGAAAGCGTACAGGAGGATGATGTGCTAAGTGTCATACTAATGTCATGCGCACATGGGTTAGAAGGATTTGGATTACTAAACGTACTGCAGATACCTCACTTTGGCCAATACAATGTAACTAACCAAGTTGTGCGACAGCTGCTAGCCCTGATCCATGACGACAACTTAAGGATCTAGGACCGCATTCCCATCAATGCCACCCTAATTCACTGCATCACTAGTCTCCCCATGGAGGGGATGAATTCCATGGAGTGCGTCAGCAAGAAGTATGAACAACATATCTCCGACAAGGTGTGGGAAGACTACCATGTTGAGCGAAACACAAGAGGGTTCATGATCAGCACCATTGTCGACCCTCGAGTGTGCATGGGTACCCTGCTATTGGCTTGTAAAATGATGTGTAAGTGTTAGGCCACGACTATCCCTACGTATGCAATTCATCTTGCTAGCCACTACGAAAAGGGGGTCTACTTTAACTGGTCACAGTTCCTCTGCAACGAGGTTTTGCAAAACATGTGCAAGGCCTAGGATGACGGGAATGCATTCCGTTACTCTTGGTTGCTACTCCTAGTTGCATTGGTCACATGGGAAGCCCCTGAAGGATCAGTCCTCCCTGAGCTTTAACCAGACATCTGTGAAGGGGTGCGATATGAAAACTTATGGGATTCAAAGGATGCCCAGCGTATTAAGGAAGACAAAGTATTTTGGGTATTGTTTCGGGCCGCGCTCGCAGCAACAATTCACTCTCGGCCACGCTTGTCGTTGATGGTCTATGAAAAATATAAGCGCATCATATAATTCTAGGTTATGATGCACAACGTAAAAATTCAGGGCCGTAAGGATCCAGCTTGGATGTCGGTGCCTTACATGGTTCCTGATGAGGAAATCGATCAGCTCATCACCACTTGGCCACTGAACTAGAAATTGGGATTCAAATCAGCAACAGCTGAAACTGCTGGTACAAGTGCAGTCCTGAAGACCCCCACCCCACCTAATACCGAAGATAACTTAGAAGGTTGTGGCCGAGAAGGCTCCACTAGAATGGAGGTTCCTCCAAATGCAGCACAAGGCATGGAGAAGTAATCGCAACAAGACATGGAGACTAAGGGTCTGGATGCGCAGGGTGTTGGTTCCTCGCATGGCATGAAATGAATAGTTGAACCTATTAGAGGCCAGAAAACGAAATGGTGAGCTACGAGGCTCGGTAGGGAGATTGAGGGTACCTTAAATGAGGAAGAATTGGAGAAAATTGCATATGCAATCACCCTCGCTTCAGAAGAAATATGTCTTGCCTTGGAAGAGTAGTAGAGGGCTGCAGTTGCCACATTACAGTCTGAGCTCCAAGCACTTCATCTCAAGGAAAATACCCTACAGACAAGCGTGGTTCAAGCGAGGCTGCCTCAAGCAACCAACACTGAGTTGATCCCCATGACCGAGAGACATATTTGCCCCCTTCCAGGTGCAACAATCACTCTGAGTTCGGCTTCCTTATGTGCGCAAATCCAGGCTTGTGCAGAAGTATATATTGACTTGGGCCGACTTCCGCACGAGTCACTGCAGGTTCTCCACACATCCATCTTTGAGGAAATCTAGCACATATACTGTCAGGTGTAGAAAAAGATAAGTATAGCTGAGTAGAAAATGATAGAAAAAAATATTGAGGCATCCTAAGCAGAGGCCACATGCATCCTTGTTACCGCACAATAGACTGAGTTGGATTTTTTGATCAGCAGACTCTGTGTCAATGTGACTGAGGATATTCCGGCCTCTGTCACCCCCTAGGCTAAGATTGAGGGACTTGTCGCAGCCCTAAAAGCTTCTTGGACCGAGATCCAAAACATTAAGACCGAGATGGAGGAGCAGATTGTTGCGTTGCAAGCTAAGTTACAACCGGGAACTCCTCCTGAGGCATGCTCTCAGAGAGTTGCGCTGGTCACAGAATCTATGAACACCATTAAAACTCAGATTTCTCAGGGCGTCGAATTTCTTGAGACAGCTATGAATTCGTGGTATAAGGTGCAACACAGCCCTCTCCTGTGCAAATTTACCCAAGAACTATGCTAGAAGGAAGAATAATTTGAGAAAATGGAGGCTACAATGCCCACTCTGGTCCAAGCTCAATGCCTTGCACTTATGCAAGCCAACCATGTGCTCAGAGATGACCTAGAAGGGCTTCGTCGTAAGAAGAAGGTTCTAAGTGACCACCTCAAGCCATGGGTCGACGAAGCCCTCAAAATATCTCAGGACATGGATGTTGTCATCAAACAATGGAATCGGAACCTGGAGAGTGTCACCACTGCCACTGAAGGCCCAACTTCACAGAAATTGGTGGACATTCCGCAGAATGTTGTCGCATAGAGCGAAGGAGTGGTACCCCCTCTGGTCGATGCAATGAAGCAGCTCCAGGAAAATATGCAAACTCCATGACCGCCGTGACTCAGGACGAGTCACAAGATTGTGTTCGGGGCCTATTGGAATGAGGTCCCCTAGTTGCGTTTTTGATATATTTTTGTACTAATTAGTATAGCGCAGGGGCTTTGGGGCTGGTAAAAACCCCCATCATATTGTAATGGGTCGAAGGGTCGACCTAGAGTCTGCAAACCATGGTTTTCAGACCATAGGATAGCGCATGCTATGATGATATAAATAGATAGATAATTTGAGTCTAGAGGTAAGAAATATTGATGCCAAGTACAAAATATTGAAATATGTTTTGGGTAGTATTAGGTAAGGACTTCCGTTGGCTGTGTGCGCGGAGATCCTTAGTCCTGCTGTGTGCGAACCCCTCTGGCTATGTGTGCGAGCTGTGACTTGGGTTTGTAACTTGGTTTTGGATGTTAATTAACACAAAATCTGTTGAAGTACCTGTATGGTATCTAAACTGGCTGCGTTACTATTGAAGTAGCTCTACATTATTTGAATTAGTTGTGATTGTGTCTGTGATATATGACTTAGCTGTGATTGTGATGGTAATTACTAATGTGCACATGGATGCAAAGGTGTTGCTAAGATATACTTAATAATAGTAGCTTTTTTTATGTTTACATGCTAGTTATACTGTTAAGGGCACGATTATAAGATTTTTTGTTTGTGAACCTGATAGATCTCAACAAGACTGCCTTAATTACCCACTTTCTCCTAGGGTGTGGAAACCTAGTTCCAACACCCACCCATACTACTTCGGGTGAGACTTTGGCCTACGAAAGTAGGTCATTGCCGAAATGGGCAGTAGTATAGGGGTTGTCGGAAAAAATTAAAATCGAACCTCGGTCAGAACAAGTAACTGGGGCCAACAAGATCCCGTTGTAGTCTAGGACAACGCCGATATTTTCACCCCGCTCAAAGAGAGCAAGGAGTCTCACCCGAGGTGTACCGCGACCTTAATAAGATAAAAGAGCTAGAACCATACCACTGAAGGGAAACTACTTAGCAATTATCATACATCGCAGTGATGCAGAAACATTCTCATCACACATTAATCAAGAGGTGAGCTACCATTTAATAGATAGCAAATAAATCCATTCATAAAATTTTAAATAACTAATACTACATCACATGTAACGCCATACACTATGCTCATCAAAAAGGTCCACAAAACATCGTCATCCTATTATATTATATGAACAACATATTACATCTTAGACTCTGTAGAGATCAATAAACCCAACATATTACATCTTTGACTCTACCCAGTTCAAAATGACACAAAGCCTACAAAATCACCGAACCAACCCCACCAACTCTATGCATCCTATTCCTTTTTCCTTTACTTATCTATCTCCTCTGTTTGTCACTATCATTATTCACCCCTTCTTCACTTAGCTGGTTGATGTGCTCTATCATTTTCTATTTTCTCTCTCAGCTAGCTCTGCCTCTCTGAGTCTTTCTATTTGTTTGCTATTAACTATTCCTACCACCTGAACTGCTACATGTTTACATTCTGCCACCTGGTTTCCTCTTTTCTACAACCCACAACATCTCACTATATTTCTTAACAGCTCCACCACTCGTTCTTCTCGCAACTGACCATCCGCAACTCAAAAATGGTTTAACCAAAACAAAGGCCCCGACTAGAAGCTTTTGAATCATCCCAAGTCAATTTTCTCTGGGTGTTGTTGTCCCTTTTTGACCGTTTGTTGTGGTATTGAGTTGGTCTTGTTAGGTTGCTTCTTTTTCTTTCTCCATTTGATTTGGTTCTCCATATTCTAATAAAAGCCCCAATTCCAAAACATTTTTCATAGCTTTTGTTCTGAGTTCCATGAAGTCACTAATTACTACTTGCCATGTTTTCATTCAAGGGTCTGTTGCACTTACCACTTTTTCAGTTTGAGAGGCATCAATCAGCTATAGTAGGTCAATAAAGGTACACTGTAGTGGGGATCTGCTTCAGATACTAATTATTGAATTCTCTCGGCCTTCTATTTTACGGGTTGTCGAAGATCATGAAGTAGCTTCCTTGTCTTTTCTGATTTATGCTCAATTGTTTGAATTTTCAATTGCAGAGCGTTGACCTGATCATATAGTTGCTTCCGGTTGGCTGAATCAGTTATTCCTTTAATCTCAGTGAATTTTTTTTTCATTTGTTTTGAAACTAACTTATCTTTAATTATCAGTTAATTTGAGCATTCATGGATTTTATTATGCAAAGTGTATGCTTTAGTAACTGTGTTCCCCAATGTATCCTTAAGCTGGCTCGTTTTCTCTTGTCTCTATGTTATCTTATGTGCATACAATCTACTGAGATCTTATAGTGTGGGTCTAGTTGATAGGGCATGTCGTAGT
Source organism: Pinus albicaulis (assembly GCA_034641835.2). Lineage (NCBI taxonomy): Eukaryota > Viridiplantae > Streptophyta > Pinopsida > Pinales > Pinaceae > Pinus > Pinus albicaulis. The sequence continues at coordinate 887,298,159 of CM076571.1, forward strand.
TCTTGCTCTACATTATCGAGATTCACGCATGTTGCCTTAATGTGACTATAATGTTCAACTATCGGGCAGGCCCACATATCTGCGAGGGTGACTTCAACTACACTGGTAATGGTTAGACAAAGCTCTTTGAAATTCTCAATGACTAGGTCAATTTGTTGTTGTAGGGTATCCCTTTTCTGCTGTAGATGATTATGCTCTTTAGTGAGCGTTGTAATATGCTAATGTTGTTGGCCATACCTTAGAAGAAGGTCATTATGGAGTGATTCTTCTTATCAAGCTGCTACCTATATAAAAGTAAAAAGTTGGCCGGGTCCCCAACTATGAAGATCTTCGTTGCTCGCCATCTGAAGGCTAGGATTTCTCTCTCTGAGTGGCTGACCACTAGCGATGGATCATTCATATTGGTCCGATGGAGAGTTGGGTTGACTTGGTTAAATGGTTAGAGGTTGGGTGGAAATAAAATTAGTAGAAGGTGGGTAGGTGGGTATGAATGGTTGCAATGTTAACATCGATTGCTGAAATGGATTAAAATAAGTCTCGCTGAGTGTATTTTTGGGGAGGGGTAGATCAGTTTGAATAAGTAGATTTAAAAAGGTCCCCAGGTCTATTGTATATACAACTCCCCTTCTTTGATTTCTTCTACATCTCCTGGCCACAAAGAAAGTTCTATGTGGAAGGCATTATGTGTCAACTGAAATCTCAACGGTATTTTCTGGAAGGCCTTCTCCGCAACATAGTGTGGTCTAATCCATGTATTTCCATGTGAGATGCCGAACCATATTTGACTAGAGTATCTATCCAGTAGCGTTCGAGGAATTCTCTGTTATGACTTAACAACATCCAACCTCAATCTGTACCATTCTGTGAATGCCACTTCATTGATTTCTTTAGTGTTGGGGTCCCCTTAAACTCTCCACGGCGTATATCAAAGGGCCATAGGCTGATATTCACTTATATATGCAAGAGGCCGCTTCCATAGTAAACATAATTTCCACATAGAGAATAACATGATTAAGTAGTTGTATATAAACCCTGTGGCTCTTTCCAAGTTGTCCTCACAATATCAAAAAATAACTTGTAGCAGAAAAGTGCACCAATTGAGTTGTGATCCCTGTATGAAGTCCTCCACGACTGAGATTCTGGTTGGAAATACTAAGAGGGGGGGTGAATCAGTATTCCTTTCAATTATAGCATTAGTTAATCTTAAATTATTATCAGTGTTTTTACAATGATAGCAGTAAACAAAAGGAACACAAATGCACATAGTTTTTAAGGTGGAAACCCACTCCGGGACAAAAACCACCTAGTGCTTTTCTAATAATTCTTTAATATTCAACTCCAATTGAAAATAAAGCTCCAACTTCCTAGAATCTAGAAAATCATTCTTCTCCAGCTCCCACGTGATGGACGCTCCAATGCCCGTGATTCCTCAGTAGTCAACTAAACAGATGCCCCAACACCCAATGAGCTACAACTCACCCTAGCACCACCCTACCACCCTGTAGAAGAATAAAAGAAGAATGGACTCCCATACCAGGGAAAATGGTCCACTTTACAATGATATAGAATGATGTAGAAGAATAAGACACGCTAGAACATAACCCCAACTATGACACAACCACCTAATGACAATGGTACCTTTACAATGATTGTATGCAGTGCTGCCCACTTGAAGACTTCATGTGATGAACTTATTGCTGCTGTTATGCACCTTGGTTTTTACTCTTTTCATGCTACCCTCTACTGAACCTTTCTTTGCTTTGCTTCCCTAGAAATTCTGGTCCTTTACCGCCCTTGACAACACATGATCTAGCTTTTTCTTTTCCTTCTAGGAACTCGATATTGAATCTGGCGTACCTCTATTATTTGAGATGCCCAATATTTGATTTTTGGTCCTGTAGTATTCCTCTGATTCATCTTACCAATGCCATAGGTCTTACACAATTTGGATTCTTCAAGGGATATTTATACCTAATATCTCACAATGCCCTAATTATGGATTGTTTCAGCAGAGCGAACTTGTACGGCGTGCCATGTGTCATTTTTTCTTCATTTGGCTCTGAAATTGATAGAGAGAAAACTACAGCCTATTCACTATCTTCCACGTTTTACATAATTCCAATCCGATACTCAGAGAGAGAGTTATGACAATTTTACCAAAGTCACTTCTTTGAGATGAATTTCAGGAGCCTGCAACAACACTGACTTCGACAGATCATATCTCCGAACATATTACGTACCTTGATCTGAAATTTTCACAAAATATTCCTCAGGATTTTGGCTTTGTGTCATAAAAATTTCAGCTTCTCAACCTTTTTATAAAAAAAGTTAGAGCGAAAATTCCATGCTGACCTGTTTCAGATGGCGAAATCCCTTGCATAAGGAGGAAATGAGGATCACAATTTATATAAATGCTTAGGTTGAGAGGGGCTTCAACAAGTGAACATGGGAGGGATTTTAGGAGCTTAAAAAATATTAATTATGACTTTTCAATGACCCATGCCATAACCCTATGGGGTTTTAGCCCACTAACTAGGGTATAAACTTCAAACATGAATATCTCTCAAACCGTGAATAATTACGTGGCGTGCCATATCTCAACGGAAACATCTCAACAATGAGAAACCATAAAAATCATTCTTGAACCAGAATATAGTAATTTGGTAGGTCAAAAGTCCCATGCAATATTGGGTTAGCCCCTGGTGTTGCTTGGGTTGACATCAGTGACAACTGCTGATCAACAATCTCCCCCTTTGGCATTAATGGCAACACAAGTACTCCCCCTGCGATCATGACACCTCTTCCTACAACATTCTCTCCCCCTTTGACAACAATGTCAAAGGGTAACTCCCCCTGAAACACAACCATCCTGCGGACCTGTACACACTTCCACTCCCCCTGACACACAACCGTCTTGCAGGCCTGTAATCTAATGAGAACTTGGGAGAATCCCAAGCTTCTGATGAAGATATTCAAATGCTTCACGAGGTAAAGGTTTAGTGAAGATATCAGCAATTTTCTCTTTTGTACAAACATACTCAAGTTTGATATTCTTTTTAGCGACTTGTTCTCTAAAAAATGATATTTGATCGGAATGTGTTTTGTTTTTGAATGCATGACAGGATTCTTGGAGATGTTGTTTGCACTAGTGTTGTCATAGAATATGGGAATAGGCTCATTGAATTGTACTTGAAGATATTGAAAATTTTGTTTCATCCAAAGGACTTGAGTACAACATGATGTTGTTGCAATGTATTCTGCTTCCACTATAGATAATGAGATTGAGGTTTGCTTTTTTCTCAACCATGATATGAGACAACCACCTAGATAGAATGTTGCTTCACTAGTACTCTTACGATAATCAACACTTCTTGCCCAATATGCATCTATAAAGACTTGAATAATGAGATTGTTACCCTTGGGATACCACAAGCCATATTCTTCTATGCCCTTTAGATATCGAAGAATTCTTTTCACGACAACAATATGTGATTCTTTTGGTGCTGCTTGGAATCTTGCTACTTGTCCAACTGCTTGCATAACATCTGGCCGAGAGGCTGTTACATATAGAAGACTACCAATCATAGATCTATACAACCTTTGATCCACATCCTTAGATGAGTCATCTATGCTCAATTTGCAACCTATTACCATAGGAGTAAGGACGGGTTTGAAATCTTCCATTTTTAATTTCTTGAGAATTTCCTTGATGTACTTGGCTTAACATATAAATATTCCTTTCTCTTGCTGAGATATTTGAAGCACTAAGAAGTATGTTAGCTCACCAAGTAAAGACATCTCGAACTCACTTTGCATCTTTGTAGACAAGTTCTTAGTTAGTCGATCATCATTGCTACCAAATATTATATCATCCACATATACCTCAACGATTGTTAAATTATCTTTATCTATTTGTATATAAATATTTCTATCAAGAGTACCTTTCTTGAACCCTTTTTGACATAGATATCCATCAAGACAAGCATACCATGCTCTGGAAGCCTGCTTGAGACTTTAACCTGCAAACATAGTCTTCTTTTTTTGATAGTAGAAAACCTTCAAGTTGTTCAATGTAAACTTCTTCTTCTAATTCTCCATTTAGAAATGATGACTTAACATCCATTTGGTAGACTTTGATTTTTCTTCAACATGCATATGCGAGAAACATTCGGATGGCTTCCATTCTGAACACTGTTACTGATGAAATAGGTAACCGCACTGTTACCTACTTTTTTTTGGTAGCATAAAAGGCACTTGATTTTGAAAAGTGGTGATGCAAAATCACCCCCTTTTTTTTGTGCACATTTTTTACACTCTAGTATTTTTATTTATGAAGTATGAATATTTGTTTTAAAATGTTAGTGATTTTCATGCTAATTTTGAAACGTATTGATGTAGCATCAACTTTTTTTTTTAAAACGGTGATTTTCATGCTAATTTTGAAACGTAATGATGCAGCATCAAGCTTTTTTTTTTAGAGTGTTGATTTTCATGTTGGTAATAAAACACAAAATATATATATATATATATATATATATATATATATATATATATATATATATAAACAATAAAAATGTAAAAAAAAACAAAATTAACTCGTAAAAATAAAAAATTTAAACAACAATAAATAAACAAAACAAAAATATTCAAAAATTATATCAAAAGAAATGACAAAATTTGAAAAAAAAAAACACATAATTTAAAGAAGAAAAACAAAAATTAACCAAAAAAATAAAAAAATAAAAAAAAGTATCAAAAACATTTTTTTCTAAGTTATTAAAAAAAACATATAATTAAAAAAAAAATTTAAATAGAAAATTTAAAAATAATTTAAATTACAAAATTAAAATTTAGATAAAAAAAAAATACAAAAAAGAAAAAATTAAATTTTAAATTTTAAATTAAAAAAATAATAATAATAAGAAAAAAAAATACAAATTTTAAAATTAACAAAAAAAACCAAAAAAAAAAAAAACAAAATTTAAAATTGAAAAAGAAAATTAAAATAAAAGAATTAAAAAAAAAAAAAAACTATCATTAAAAAACAAAAAAAAATGAAAAAACCACATGCAAATAATTAAAAAACAAATATTCATAAATTTACTTTTTTTTTTAAATGAAACAATTTATAAAAATTAAAAATGAAAAACTAAATAAACTAAAAGATTAAAAAAAAAATTTAAATTAAATCGAAATTTAATAAATTTAATAAATAAATTTTAAATTTTAAAAAATAATTAATCTAGAATATTAAATTTAAAAAAAAAAAAATTTAAACAAATTATATTTAAAATAAAAATTTTGAATTAAAAAGCAATAGTTTTAAATTTTTTGAATTAAAAAAAAAATTAAAAAAAAAGAAATCAAATTAAAAAAAAATATTAAAAATTAAAAAAAATTAAAAAAAAAGAATTTTTTGATCGTGGTGGCGCCACCAATCAGCCTCCCGCCCGGGGGCAGCGGAGGCCGGCTGCTTGGCGGGCGGGGAGGCTGCATGCAACCCCCCGCCCCCCCAGCAGCCGGCCTTCGCCGCCACCTGGGCAGAAGGCTGGAATCCTGCCCAGCGGCCGACCTCCGCCGCCACCTGGGCGGGAGGTTGATTCCGAGAATCGCCCTCCCGCAGCGCGAGGCTGATTCCGGGAATCGCCCTCCCGTGGGGCGAGGCCGATTCCCGGCTCATTTCGATAATCACCCTCCCCCAGCGCGAGGACGATTCTAGGAATCACCCTCCCGCGGCGGGAGGCTGATTCCTAGAATTGCCCTCCAGCGGCGCGAGGTCGATTCCGGGAATCGCCCGCTCGCGGCGGGAGGCCGATTCCCGGAATCGGCCTCACGCCGCGAGCAGGCAATTCCCGGAATCGGCCTCGCACCGTGGGGGGGCGATTCCCGGAATCGACGGAATCGGCCTCACGCCGCGAGTAGGCAATTCCCGGAATCAGCCTCACACCGCGAGGGGGCAATTCTCGGAATCGACCTCACGCAATGGGCCTCTCGTCGCAGGAAGGTGATTCCCAGAATGGGCCTCCCACCGTGGGAGGGCGATTCCCAGAATCGGCCTCCCGCCAGGTGGCAGCGGAGGCCGGCCGCTGGGCGGGCGGGGGCCTGCATGCAGCCTCCCCGCCCGCCCAGCGACCAGCCTCCGCCACCACCTAGGCGGGAGGTAGCCCCCCGCCCGCCCAGCGGCTGGCCTCTGCCACTACCTGGGTGGGAGGCCGATTGGCGACACCACCACGATCAAAAAAATCTTCTTCTTTTTTTAATTTCTTTAAATTTTTAATATTTTCTTTTTTATTTTCTTTTTAATATTTTTTTTAAATTCAAAAAATTTAAATTTTTTTTTTTTTTAATCTAATTTTTATATTTGAAATTTAATTTGTTTTAATTTTTTTTGTTTTTTTTTTATTTTTTTTTTAAACTTTATTCATTTTTTTGTTTTTAATTTTTCTTTTTTCTAAATTTTGTTAATATTTTTTATTAAATTTTGTATTTTTTTTTTTATTATTTAATTGATTTCTTTTTTAAAAAATTTCATTTTTTTATTATTAAATTTTATGTTTATTTTTTTCATTTAATTTTTAAAATTTAATAAATTTTGTATTTTTTTTTTAATTATTTGAATTTAATATATATTTTTTTTTAATTTTTTTATTATTATTTCTTTAATTACATAAAATTATTATATTTTTTTTATTTCAATTAAAATTGTGTATTTAAAATTAGATTTTTTTTTTTCAATTAAACTTAATATTTTCAAATTAATTTGTTTTTCATTTTATTTTTTATTTAATATACATATTTTAATTTATTTTTTTCAATGTTTCATTTTTAATTGATTTTAAAGTTTTTGTAACTTTTTATTTTAACAATGAAGATTCAATGTTTAACCAAAAAAAAAAAAAAAGAAATTTTAACTTGTTATTTTAACAATGTTTTTTTCTTCTTTATATTTAAAATTTATTTTTTATTTCAAAATTTGTTTGTTTATTCATTTATTTATTAAAATTTAATATTTGTTTTTTAATTTAATTTGTTATTTTAATATTAACATTTTTTTTTTAATTTAATAAAATCTAATATATATATTTTAATTTAAGTTTATATATATATATATATTTTAAATTTAATATTTTTATTGTATTTTATTTTTAATTAATTTTTCATTTTATTACTTTTCATTTGAATAATGTCTTTTTATTTTTTATTTTTTTTTTAAGTTTTAAATTTATTAAAATTTAATATATTTCTTTAAATTTAATTTTTATTTTAAAATTAATTTTTTTTTTTAATGTAATAAACATTTTCTTTTTCTTTTTTTAAATTTAATTTCTATATTTTATTTTTTATAATTTCTTTCTTTTTAACTTGTTTTTTATTTTTTTTTTAATTTCTATATATTTTGAAATTTTAATCTTTAATTTTTTTTTTTTATTTTTTGTTTTTTATTTTTTTCTTAAATTTTAGTTTTTTTTAATGTTTGAATTAAAACTTTTATTTTGTTTTTATTTTTATTTTTTTATTTCTATATATTTTTAAATTTTAAGCTTTAAAATGTTTATATTTTTTACATTTATTTTTTTCTTAAATTTTAGGTTTATTTTAATGTTGAAATTTTAAAAATTAAAAAATGTTATTTCTATTTTAAAAAATGTCAAAAATATGACACAATTTTTTTTTTTTGTTATTCCAGCATCCACTGGTTTTGTTTTGAGGGTGTTTTTTCAATCCTTTTTTTAAGAAACAATTTTGTTTTTAGTATAATTTTATAAAATGTTGAAATTTGACCTTAAAAAAAATCAAGTGCATTCTGGAATACACTTTTTTGTTTGTTTTTGGGGTGTTTTTTCATGTTTTTTGAGTCTTTTTGGGCTAGAGTTCCCGTTTTCAGGTCAGGTTACCTATTTCATCGGTAACATTGTTTATGGAAACTGGTGCAAATGTTTCATCGAAATCAATTCCTTCCACTTGTGCATAGCCTTTGCAAACCAATCTTGCTTTGTTTCTGGTAACCTTCCCATCTTCATTCAATTTTTTCCTGAACACGCATTTAGTCGCAATGACATTTTTATCTTTTGGTCGTGGAACTAATTCCCAGGTGTTATTCTTCTCAATTTGATCCAATTCTCCATTCATAGCTGCTACCTAATGTTCATTCTGGCTAGCTTCATCAAAACTACTAGGCTCAAAGGTTGCTAGAAAAGCAATGTGAGCTTGTTGTGATGAACGAAGCTATCGACCTTCATTTATGTCAGCAATGATTTGATTTGATGGATGGTTCTTTTGAATCCATTCTTTTGTTCTCCTTGGAGGAGCTTCTTGTTGTTGTTCTGGTATATCTTGATGATCATTGTTTACTTCTTCCTCGTTGATAGTTTCTTTTTGTTCTACAATTTTATCTGTGTCTTTTTCACCCTCTATCTCAAGTTTCAAAGATTCTAGATCCTCAATCATTATTCGCTCGAACACCATCTTCGTCAAATGTAACATTTATGCTCTCCACTATCTGTTTTCGTCTTAGATTATAGAATTTATAGGCCTTTATTTTGCGTGAGTAACCAACAAAGATACCTTCATCAACACATGATTCAAACTTGCCCAAATTTTGATCTTCTCTTTTGATATAACATTTTCTTCCGAAGATTCTGAAATATTTTACATTAGCTGGTTTTCCTTTCCATAATTCATATGGAGTCTTGTTGCAATTATTTCTGAGAAGACTTCGGTTGATAATGAAGACTGTCTTATCAATTGCTTGAACCCAGAATTTTTCATCCAATTTTGAGTCCTTCAACATTGTTCTACCCATTTCTTGTACGATTATGTTCTTTCTTTCGGCAACTCCATTTTGCTGAGGTGTTCGTGCTACTGAAAATTGTCTTTTTATTCCATTTTCGTCACAGTATTGCTGAAATAATTTGGAAGTGAATTCTCCACCATTATCTGATCTTAGACACTTTATTTTCAAATCAGTTTCATTTTCAACCAACTCCTTGTAGATCTTAAAGCACTCAAATGCTTCAGATTTTTTCTTTAGGAAACTAACGGCTGTCATCCTGGTATAGTCATCTATCATTAACATGAAATATAATTCTCCATCTAAGCATTTTGTTCTCACAAGACCACATATATCAGTATGTATCAGTTCCAATGGATGTGACACAAAGTGTTCTTTTGTTTTAAATTGGACTTTTGTCTACTTGCCATGCCGAAAAGCCTCACATAGTTTGTTGGAAGGTTTTGATATTTTCGGCATTTCTCGTACTGCTTCCTTTTTTCTTATCCTGACAAGATTGTCAAAGTTTATCTGACCCATTCATTTGTGCCATAACCAGCTTTCATTTTCTTTAGCTAGTAGACATGCTTTAGTTTCTTCATCCAGAACATATATGTCATTTAGAGCTCGACTTGCTGTAGCCACAATTTTACCATACCTGCCTTTCCTGATTTCACATTTTGTGGAGCTAAATAGCATTGCGTGTCCTTGATCACACATTTTTCCAACACTGAGCAGATTGTGATTCATGTTTTCAACTAATAAAACATTCTTGGCTATAACATCTTTGCTTCCAAGAGTGACGATACCTGATCCTATAGCATTTGAAGATCCATCATTTCCAAAGGATATGGTTCCATCCTTCTTCTCTTTTAGAGATACAAATTTCCTTCTATCTCCAGTCATATGCGTTGAGAAACCGTTGTCAATATACCACACATTTTTGTTGTTTTGAGCCTTGAGAGCGAGAGCACAATTATCAGTCTTCTTCTTCTTCCATGTTCGTTCATTATGTGGCTTCAAAGATTCTACTGGAGGATTTTAAAGTCTGCAGTCTCTGGCTATGTGTCCAAAGCTCTGACATTTTTAACATTCCATATTATTTATTAAATGTTCAATTCTATTGATGTTTCGTTGTGCCCTAGGAGGTTCATATTTTAAGAATATCCTAGAATTGTATTGGTTCCTAGGGTACGTGTAACATTATACATCTTTATGACCAAATTTTCCACATCAATAACGATAGCCATGCAAAATATGTTGTTACCTGGATGGAAATATTCATTGAGGAATCGTCTTCCAAGGATGTGCTTGCGAATCTTGTCCAATGAAGTCTACATGTATGTAAGATCTCATAGGTTCATTGTATTTTGTTGTAGAAGGTCCTACTTCTTCTTCTTTGTAACTGAGGCCAGTTCTGTCGTTGTAAGATCATTGATTTTTGATGAGTTCTTTCAATGCCCTTGAGCTATTGGCATAGTTTTGGACAGTTTTTCCCTTCTTCACTTCCTTACGCAGCGAGACTACTTTGGATTCTAATGCTTCCCTTTCTTGGTTTCTTTCTTCCAACTTCTTTTGACGTGATTCTTTAATAAATTTGTGTTCTTCAACTTCAATTTTGAGACCTTGAACTAGTTCTTCAAGAGTATTGGAATGGATCTTCTCAGCATTGAGCTTTTCTATAATCTTGATTGCGTCCTCAAAAAATTCTTCTATGGTCAACCCTTCTTCTTCATTGTTTGATACTTCTTGTTTATTGTGCTTTGCAATAAACAATATTTTCTCATTGGCTTCTTCTTTGCTGTCACTTTCTTCATCGGATGATGAGCTATCTTATTTAGAGAGAAAGTTCCTTTTGGATCCTTTATTTTTGCCTTGCTTGTTGAATTTCTTAAAGCATTTCTTTCCTTTTGAGTTGCCATCACTTTTGTTCGGACATTTTTCTGTGAAATTCCCAACCTCACCACAACCGAAACATATCAATGGAATTTTACCTTTGAATTTTCCCTTACCAGTTTTAGTTTTATCGTAAAGTAAGCATATTCTTCATCTGAAATACCTTCTCCATCATCTCCCTTTTGTTCACACTTGCAGGTGCATGCCATTTCAATTGAAGGTTGTTTGTCCTTATTGGTTTTCTTAGATGCAAGGAACGCAATTTCTAGATTTGAAGTACCATCTTCTTCATCAAGTCTCATTTCATATGTTATGAGAACTCCATGTAATTCCTCTTTGTTGAGTTTGTCCAGATTTGCACTGTATTCTAAGAATGATACCTTTGGGTTGAATCTCCCTCGTAACGTTGTAAGAATATTTTGTATAATAGTCTTCTCGTCAACTGGCTCTCCCAATCCTTCCAGAGTATTGGTTATTTCATCAATGTATTGGAAGTATGCAGCAATGTTGCAATCTTCTTTCATTCTGAATTGCTCAAATTTTTCTCTATAGATTTGAAGCTTTGCCTCTTTGACATTTGAGTCACCTGCATATATATTCTCAAGCTTGTACCATACATTTTTGGAGGTTTTACAACCCAACACCTTATGATAAGAAGATTCAATAAGTCCACTGATAATAATATTCTTTTATTTTGCATCATTTACCAAATTCTTCTTACCTTGTTCATTCGCAGTTGATGTAAATCCATTTTAAACAATGTCCCATGCTTTGTAACGTTGCATTAAGAGATAGGCCTCCATTCTTCCTTTCTAGAGTGCATAATTATTTTCATTGAATAGAGGTACACCATTCCGGGTATGCTCCATGACCTCCTTCCAGATGTTAAACTGCTATTGAAGGAACCAAGCTCTGATACCAATTGTTGGAAATACTGGGAGGGGGGGTGAATCAGTATTCCTTTCAATTAGAGAATTAGTTAATCTTCAATTATTATCAGTGTTTGTACAATGATAGCATTAAACAAAAGGAACACAAATGCACACAGTTTTTAAGGTGGAAACCTACTCCGAGACAAAAACCACCTAATGTTTTTCTAATAATTCTTTAACATTCAACTCCAATTGAAAATAAAGCTCCAACTTCCTAGAATCTAGAAATGCATTCTTCTCCAGCTCCCACTTGATGGATTCTCCAACGCCTGTGATTATTCAATAGTCAACTGAACGGATGCCCCAACACCCAATGAGCTACAAATCACCCTAGCACCGCCCTACCATCCTATAGAAGAATAAAAGAAGAATGGACTCCTATACCAGAGAAAATGGTCCACTTTACAATGATATAGAATGATGTAGAATAATAAGACACACTAGACCATAACCCCAACTATGATAGAACCACCTAATGACACTGCCTCTTCAACTCTTGGCACATAGACACTAGTACAATTTGTACAATAATGTATCTACAATGACTTAGTACAATGATTGTATGCAGTGCTGCCCACTTGAGGACTTCATGTGATGAAATTATTGTTGTTTTTATGCACCTTGGTTTCTACTCTTTTCATGCTACCCTCTGCTGCACCTTGCTTTGCTTTGCTTCCCTAGAATGTTTGGTCCTTTGCCGCCCTTGACAACACATGATCTAGCTTTTTCTTTGCCTTCTAGGAGCTCGATATTGAATTTGGTGTATCTATGTTATTTCAGATCCCAAATATCTAATTTTCGGTCTTGTAGTAGTCCTATAAGTATTCTTTCCAATTCCATAGATCTGACCCAATTTGGATTCTTCAAGGGAGAGTTATACCCAATATCTCACAATGCCCTAATTATGGACTGTTTCGGTAGAGCGAACTTGTACAGAATGCCACATGTCACTATTTCTTCATTTGGATCTGAAATTGATAGAGAGAAAAGTACCATCCATTTTCTATCTATCAATTTTTATGGAATTCCAATCTGATACTCAGAGAGAGATTTATGAAGATTTTTCCAAGGTCACTTCTTTGAGATGAATTTTGGGAGCCTGCAAAAACACTGACTTCCACAGATCATATCTCCTAAAATATTGCGCACCTTGATTTGAAAATTTCACAGTAGCTTCCTCGGGATTTCAGGTTCGCCTCATAAAAATTTCAGCTTCTGAATATTTGTAGAAGCAAATTTAGAGCGAAAATTCCATGATGACCTGTTTTAGATGGCAAAATCCCTTGCATAAGGAGGAAATGAGGATCACAATTTATATAAATGCTTAGGTTGAGAGGGGCTTCAACAAGTGAGAGTGGGAGGGATTTTAGGAGCTTAAAAAATATTAATTATGACTTTTCAATGACCCATACCACAACCTATGGGGTTTTAGCCCACTAACTGGGGGTATAAACTTCAAACATGAATATCTCTTAAACTGTGAAGAATTACGTGGCGTGCCATACATCAACAGAAACACCTCAATAAGTACAAACCATCAAAAGCATTCTTGAACTAGAATATATTAATTTCATAGGTCAAAATTCCCATGCAATATTGGGTTAGCCCCTGGTGCTGGGTGGGTTGACATCAATGACAACCGTTGATCAACAATTCTATCAAGAGTAAAATCCCCCTTTGTATAATCTCTCATTTTCTTCCTTACTACTAAATAACATGTGAACCTCATGCTAGGCATGTTGATGAGATCTATTTTTTCTCCTTCCCTCCTCTCCTAGTCTCATAATTCTTACAGTAGTCAAATTATCCCACCTTATTTTCTCTTTTGGAGGTATTCGAGAAGGCAGTGGGTACGTTGCTTCCTAGAACTGATAGCCCCATTATCCTATGGATATCTTCTGCATTAATATGGATTTCTCTGCTAAGCCAAAGCAACCAATGTACTAAACATTGGCAAACTCCTCAGGTGCCAAATTGTTGAAATTTGAATTCCTTTGAAATCTGGGTGAACTTTGGCTGCTTCGCTTCCACCCTCCTTCACATAATTTTCGATGAAGACTTGTCTCTTGAAGCTAGGAAACTAAAAATAATCTATAAAGTCTGTATCTATTAGAGACGAGTTATCATACCATCCTATCAGTGGTTCTAGTTTCTATATTCTTTCATCAAGTTCTATATCGACTATCGACACCACAGTTTTCGTCATGTTTCTCCTCCTACAATACAACAATAGTGTTTTTGATCTACACATTTGAGATTTTTTTGTTATGCTATGACTAACCATTATAGTAGTTTCCTTTTCTTGCAGTTCTTTTCTCTCTGGCACTTTGATTTTTCCATTCTCCATGCAGATTAAGTATGAATGTTGGCACGAATGGAGTTGGTGTGACTGAATAACCAATTAATTTTCTCTGGTTCCTCTGTTGGAACGAGGTCCCTTAACCGCATTTTTGGTCCAGTTTTGTAATATTTTTTAGTCTAGCACAAGGGCTTTAGGGCGGGTCAAAGCCCCAATGAATTATAATGGGTCAAAGGGTAGACTAGGAGTATGCAAACCATAGTTTGCAGACCATAGAGTAGCACAAGATAAGATGGTATAAATAGATAGATAAATCGAGTCTAAAAAGGGGCTAAGAAGTAAGTAAGATTTTATACGAACTTGTGGATATTTTGTGTCGATTTTCCGGGTAAGGGCTCCTACTGGCTGTCTGTGCAGAGACCAAAATTCCTGCTCTGTGTGAACCCCACAGGCTCTGTGTGTAGGCTGTTAATAGAGTCTGTAAGTCAGATATGGATATGAATGAATGAGAAGGTTGTTGATGATATTTAACTATCCTTGAGTTATGATTATTGGATATGCTTATGTTCTAAGATTTTGTTTGCTTACTAAATACTGATGATATAATGACATGAGTGTGGATGCGATATGATGAATGTGTATCTCTAGTTAAAATACTATGCTCAAGTTACCTGTTAATTAGGATCTGTGCTTAGCCAATATAATGTTAAAAGGGTTTGTATGAGGGCTTCTCATATGCAAGTCTGTTAGATATGTAAGGACCCACTTTAATTGACTCTCTCTCTCTCTCTCTCTCTCTCAAGGTGCGAAAACCTAGTTCCGACACCCTCCCATACTACTTTGGGTGAGACCTTGACCTGAAGAAGCAAGCCATTTCCGAAAGGACCAGTAGTACCGGGGTTTGTTGGAAAGCGCTAAACTGAACCTCAGTCAAGACCCCTAAAGCCAAGAATTGGTTCCATTGCTGGGAATATTGGTGCCAAGACATCCAACCTAAACACACTAGGCACATCTAGCCAAAGCGAAACCCCGAAGTATACTACTCTGATAGCCACAATGAAGGAATCAGAGGTTCCTTCTACGACACAACATACGACCCCCACCACCCCTAAGGGTGCTACTGTGAAGACAAAACTGGAGTCCCAACATGATTTGGACTGCGACTGGCTTGGTGGAGAAGACACAGCATACCTGCATAGTATCAAACACATCAGTGAGCCTCTTACGGGGCCCAGGAAGAAGCATAAGGCTATTAAGCCCAATGAAGACACAAAGGTTACATTGACAGAGGATGACCTAGAGAAAATTGTAGACATCATCATCATCATGTCCGAGGATCGATGGGCTACTTTGGAAGAACAACACAAGGCCATGGTAGAAGTTTTGAAATATGAGCTCCAAGCTCTTCAGATAAAGGCAAACACACTTCAAGCGAGCATGGATTAAGTGAGGTAGAATCAAGTGGGCCAACTAGCTACAGTTACAGCCCTGACCACTGTCACAGATAGTTGGATATGCCCCCTCCCAGGTGCAGTATTTGCAATGATTCTCACGGAATTATGCAACCAACTCCATGCATGCTCTTTATTTGATCTCGATGTTGGGCTCTTAACAGGTGTGCAACTTCATAACTTGTTTGCCTCCATCACCAGTGAGCTTCAAAATAGAGAACTATGAGCGTAGAAACACCTTAGCAAGGCTGAGCAAACAATGGTGACTAAAGCCGCAGAAGCAACCCAGGCCCAAGCTGCACACACCACCGCCATCATGCATGAGGCTGAATTAGAGCAGTTTATATATCAGCTCTATGAGGACACGCCAAAAGTAATTCATGCCTTCGCTGCACCACAGGCCAAGGCTGAAGGCTTGGTCATTGCCTTGAAGGCATCTCAGACTGAGGTGTAGTTTGTTAAGGCTGATTTGGAGCTTCAGATAGCATTGGTTCAGGCCAAGCTACAACATGAGAGCCCCCTGGAGGTGCAAGCCCAATGAGCCGCATTGGTCATGGAAGATACAACCACTATTCCCGTGTAGATCACTCATGGCACCAGATTGTTTGAGACTTCTATGGAGTTATAGTCCCCGGTGCAGCGTGACCCCCTCCTTTTCCAAATCGATTAGGAGTTGCACCAAAAGGAGGAAAATTTTGATTAGATGGAAGCCACTATGACCACCCTTGTCCCAGACCAACGACTAGTGCACCTTCAGACCAACCATCTGCTCAGAAGTGAAATTGTGGGGCTCCGGTGCTAGAATTAGGTACTCAATGACCATCTGATGCCCTAAGTTGATGAAGCTCTCAAGATTTCGCAGGAGTTAGAAGGGGCTGTGAGATAGTTGAATCAAACCTTGGAAAGTGTCACCACCACTTTTCAAGGACCAACTTCACAAAAGCTGGTTGATATTGCATAGAATGCAGCCACATGGAGCATAGGTGTTCTGGCCCTATTGGATGCCACTATCGAGCAGCTCCAAGAAACAATGAAGACCTTGCTGGTGCTATGAATCGAGACGAGTCACAAGATTGTGTTGGGGGACTATTGAAACAAGGTCCCCTAACCATATTTTTGGTCCGGTTTTGTAATATTTTGTAGTCTAGCACAGGGGCTTTGGAGCAGGTCAAATCCCCGATGAATTGTAATGGGTCAAAGGGTAGACCAGGATTCCAGAAACCATGTTTTTTCAGACCATAGAATAGCATGGGCTAAGATGGTATAAATAGATAGATAAATCAAGTCTAAAAAGGGGCTAAGAAGTAAGTAAGTTTAGATATAAAATTATGGATCTTTTGTGTCAATTATTTGGGTAAGGGCTCCTATTGGCTATGTGTACGGAGACCCTAAGTCATCCTACGTGTGGATCCCACTGGCTATGTGCACGGGCTAGTAATAGTGTTTGTCAGTCAGATCTGGATATTAATGAGAAGGTTGTTGATGATATTTAAGTGTCCTTGCGTTATGATTATTGGCTATGCTTATGTTCGAAGATTGTGTTTTCTTACTAAATATTGATGATATATTGATGTGCATGTGGATGCGATATGATGAATGCATAGCTCTAGTTAAAATACCCTTCTCAAGTTAAATGTTAATTACGATCTTTGCTTAGCCAACATATTTTTAAAAGGGTCTATATTAGGGCTTCTACTGTACAAGTCTATTAGATCTAAAGGGACCCACTTTAATTGACTCTCTCTCTGTCTCTCAAGGTGCGAAAACCTGGTTCTAACGCCCTTCCATACTACTTCAGGTGAGACCTTCACCTACGCAAGTAGGTCATTGCCAAAAGGGCCAGTAGTACTGGAGTTTATTAGAAAACCTTAACCTGAATCTAGGTCAAGAACCCGAAAGACAACATCCTCCCATGGCTACAATCATGTGGTTAGTTACTCAGATGAGGTGGAGTCTGACTCTGCTGATGGTGGTTTCGAGAATTGAGTGGACGTGATGGCTAATTATTGTTAGCTGATGTGGAAACTTTATTATGGAGTGGTTTTTCTAATTACAGAAAAATATTTTGAATTTTTACTGACACTATGGATTGACACCTATATGATTACTAATCATGACTAAGTGATGGTTGACATGCTTGGTCATACATTCATCGCACCCCCCACCCCCCCTAACCACAATTGTTTGCAGTGTGGTCCTCGTGCTGCAATAGTGTGGTGGTTCAGTGCTCACAATATATACGTTATTATTCTTTTCCCGTTTGGCTTTATATGCTATCTATGGAGGCTGAATTATTTTGTAGGATTTAAGCCATTTGTTGACTCGCTAACCTACCGACTCATCTCGGGTGCAAGATATTTATTGTCTATCTAGCCTACATAATCCTCTCAGGTGCGCGAGTCATTGAAACATAAAGTTTTATTTAATCAATCATTGTAGGGATTAAGGCATGTGCCGTTCACCCAACCTGGTAATATTTCTCAATCCAATTGCGCTAGCTTTACCGCTCTTGAGTTGCAGATTTATATGACATAGAATGGTCCCATCCAATGCATTTGGAGTTTCCCTGGAAATTTCTAAAATATACTATCATAGAGTAGTACCCTTCCACCAAAATTGAATGTTTTTCTTTTGATGTGTCAGTCGTGCTAGGATTTATGTCTCTGTTTCTCCACTGATTGATGAAAATCTGCAAAAAATCTTGCTTCCTCCAACTCCTGTAGTTTCCTCCAACTCATGTAGTTTGTGGAGGTGTGTTGTAATTGATTCTTCTTCAGACATTTGAGTTGTTGTGACGATGAATAGACTTGGGAAAATAAATTCATCCAGTACCACTGCTTCTTTCCCATACACGAGTTGAAATGGTGTTTGATTATGTAATCGTTTGATGGTTATTATATATGCCTATAACTTGGTTGGTATTCCTTCATCCTAGTCATCCCAATTTGCATTGCAGATCTTAGTTAAGCCTTTTTCTAGGATTTTTTTGAAAGCTTCATCAGTTCCATTCACTTGTGGGTGATATGGACTACTTTTGTGATGGTATATCATGAAATTTTGTAGTACTGATTTGACAATGGCATTGATAAAGTGCGTACCTTGATCACTTGTGAGTCTTTGTTGACAACCAAATCTAGTAATAAAAAGATGAATCTGGTTGTTGTGTTTGTTGTAAAATACTTCACTGGTGCTGCCTCTGCCCACCATGTCATATATTAAGTTCTGGTAATTATGTATCTGATTTGTGAATGGCATGAAACTGGTGTAATGGGTCCTACAAATTTGATAACACATTTTTCAAATACTTGCATTTTCTAACAAGCTGTAATGGTAGTTCATCACCGTGTGATGGTTTACCTATCCTTTGACATATGTCACATTTCTTTACATATTCTTTGATATCCATGTGCATTGTAGGCCACCATATCCCTGCCTGTAATAGTTTCCTTATGGTAGGATTTTCTCCCACATGTCCTCCCCCAACTCCTTGTGGCATTCCCATAGGATATTTGTTCTTTCATGGTCTAGTACGTATCCTCACAGTACTTGGTCTAGCCCTAGTTTGTGTATTTGTCCTATTATAAGCTCATAATCAGATGCTTTAATGACCAAATGTTTTTTCTGAGTTGTTGTATATCCTTTAGGGTATTTTCCTGAGGCTAGGTATGTTTCTATTTGTTCTAGGTAATCTGGTATTTCCTCTATTCGGAATAGATATTCATCTGGCAGTTGGTCATCGAGTGACCCCCCATTTTCTCGAGATTACAATCTAGAAAGATGATCTAGTCCCATGTTTATTCTCCCTAGTTTTATTACAACTTCAAACATGAAATCTTGGAATAGTAGGAGCCATCTACAAATTCTACCTTCCAGAACAGGTTTATTCACTAAGTAATTCAATGCAGAGTGATCTGTAAAAAATTTAAAGGCACCTTTAAGTAAATAATGGCGGTCTTTATAGAGAGAGTACACCATTTACATAAATTCTCTTTCAGTGGTTGTATAGTTATTTTCTGCAATTGATAGCTTCCTGCTCGCAAAATATACCCAGTGGTCTATGTTTTGTTCTCGTATTTGCGCTAGCATGACCCCCAAAGAAATGTTTGAATCATGGATAATACATGGAATTGTTTATCCCAATTAGGATGTGTTAGAATAGGCACACTTGCTAAATTTTCTTTCATAGCGTCTAATGCCTTTCTGCATTATTAATTCCACTTGAATAGTTCTTCCTTCCACAAAAAAATTTCCAGCAGGGTCGTGATGTGGGCATAATTGTGGATAAACCTCTTGTAGTACCCTGTATGTCCAAGTAATGATCTCAATTGTTTAACATTATCTTGGGCATCCATTTTGACAATTACCACAACCTTGGCAGGGTCGACACATACTCATTTCTTACAGACCACGTGACCAGTCAGTGTTCCGAATGGGACTTAAAATATACACTTTTTTAGGTTTAATGAAATTTGAAGTTTTCTCCACTGGTCAAAAATTATTCGAAGGAGAGTTGCGTGGTTCTTTTATAGGCTATATAAAGTCCATTCATACGTATACAATTTCATAAACTTATGGATATATTCCCTAAAGACTGCTATCAATGTTCTTGAGAATATTGCTGGTGCATTCTTTAATACAAAAGGAATTGTGTGATAAGCATAATATCCCCATTCAGTAGTGAACATGGTTTTTATTTTTTCCTCTTCTACAATTATGACTTGATGATACCCGAAAAATTCATCGGTGAATGAATATGCTTCATTCCCGACCACCTTATCTAGAACTTCGTCACTGGATGGTGTTGGGAAAGGGTCGTGTACACAGGAATTATTTAAGCTTTTGTAGTCCACACACACTCTGATATTAGAATTTTATTTTTTTTTCTGGCTCACTATTGGACTAACCCAATCTACCTCTTCTACTGGGAATATCAATCGCACATTAGAATCCTTTCTATTTCCGCCTTTACCTTCTCCTTCACTCTTGGGTTCAAGAGATAGGGTCTATGCTTCACTAGTATGGCATCTAGTTTCAGTATTATTCACATTTCCCCCAAATCTCCTTTGATACCTTTTAGTTCCACTACAAAAGATAGGAATAGAACTTTATATTCTTTCAGTAAATCAAAAATTTCTTTCATAGCCTCTTCATCTGAACAGTCCCATATGGATGCTAATTTGGGTTCTTCCATACTGCTGATATTATTTTTGTTTTTTTCTTAGTGGTAATAAGTGTAGCCATTCTGTAGTAGGTCCCTCTTGTAATCTGCGGTCTCTTTCCTTTTCTTCATACATCATGTTCCTAAGGTTCTCCAAGTCATTGTCATCCAATTATTGATCTACTTTCCCACATGTTACTCATTCTTGATAACTAGACTCACGTATATGTCTTGACACTAATGTTTCTTCAGCTTCTGTAGGTTCTAAACAGAACAAAATCTCTTTCATTTCCTGCAATGTATCTGTAAGATGTTCATTATCCTATTTGAATGAAAATCTCTATGCAAATCTTTCCATTACTAACTCCCATTTTCCTGTTTGTCTCTTATTTTCCTCCGTAAGGTACTGGGCCTGTGGGATAGTATCCAAGGATTGTAGAAAAATATGCACCCATAAATAATTTGGATAATTATCCCTTTTCCATTTATCTTCATAGCATTGTATATGAGTCCAAGGATCTAAGGTTCCTCTGTAATTTCCTTCCTGTTGCGGTCCAACAGGCGCTTGGAATCTCGATCTCAGTGCCTTTGCTACCTGTTCCCAATTATAGAGAGAGTTGTGGTGGTTTACCCAACATGTTGTTGAGGTAAATTGCAATGCTACATCCATTAGAGGAACTTCATACTCCTCTAGAATAGTATCTTTGACATTATTAATGAAAGTGATTACAATTTTCATATTAGTAAGGGTGGGATGACCCCTTACCAATGTCTCTATCCAATTAATTTTTTCAATAGAAACACACCTCTTGGTGTTGAACTCATACCCTTCTTGATCCCAATCATCCCACGCAACTTCATATCCCTATTCTAATACTTTTCTTGTTGTAATCTGATAAACTTGGTCTAAGAGTTTTACATCTTCCCTAGTCCTGACGATCTCTATATACCGAAGTACCTAATATGGATCTAATGGCTAAACCACCCTGACTTCATCATCTTCAAATATCATTAGCTCTTTATTCAAATCAATAAATGCATATTTTTCAAATGCCAATTCTATCCCTAACAGAGCTGGGTATGGATCCCTATCACCCATGATGTCAATTACCTCAAAATCATTAGGTCTTCACTCCTTCAACATCTACTTCAACCTCTTCTAACCTTCCCACTGGCACAATGTATTATTTATTTTCCATCTATAGTTGTATGGGAGAGTACACCAACTTTGTCTTACCCAGTTCTTCCCATGTTTTCCTAGTTAATATGTTTACATTTGAACCCAAGTCCAACATTGTGCCTCTTATTTGGAATTCCAGAACTTGTGCATTTATCCAAAATTCCTTCCCGTTCCTTCTTCTGTTTCTCTTTACTCTCCTTACATATTTTTTTGGAAGGTTAGTATTTATTGGGCCCTCGTGTTCCGTTCATCCTTTCATTAATGATTTCAAATTGTGTTTTAACTGCTCTACCATTTGTCCATCATTTATAATACTCAAGAATAGTCTAAATCATTCTTCTATTGGTGTCCATGTTGCTTCAGACTTTCCACATTCCTTGACTGGTTGCTTTGGTTGCATATATTTATGGCTTCCTAACTTCAAGAATGTTTCCAGTGCTTCCCTAAAGTATTTTTTTTGTTGCTTAGAATCAAAGAACTTCTTTGGTGATGTTGGTTTGATTAATTTTACTGGCTCCATGTTTGTTGCATCCTCTCCTATTTTCTTTCCTCCTTTGGTTATTATGGCCACGCTGGGTAGAGGTTGTGTCTCCACTAATATTAGTTCTGCATTAACCATATTATCTCTGTGTTGTCGATTCCTTTCTTCCCACCTTTTAATTAATTCTGGGAAATATTCTGTGGCATGTGAATTCACTCTACATTGGAAATACCATGGTCATCTCGGTAGCAGACATTCTCTCGCCACATGGACTTCTTGAACACAATTGTAGCATCTCAAGGGTCCCCTTCCTCTTGTCTTACATGCACACATTCTTGATCTTCCTCATCCCCTCAGAGCTTCATTTACCCTATAGGAGGAACTATCCAGTTGGTTTGCTGATGCATCTAGGGCTCTACATTGATCTGTGTGATGAGTCGTTGAATCATAGAATTCAAAATAGACATTGTTTGGAACATTTGAATATTTTTGTAATATCGGGCATAAACGTGGAGGATGACTGAATCACTTGAAAATTTCACAATATTCTATTGGAATTGGAAGTTTTTGATTGGGAAAACCCAGGAAATGTGGTTGTGGCAGGTATATCCCTTGAGTATTTACTTGCGCAACTCCTCCCACTAGTGGCGTTCCTTGTGCTCCTATCGTTGATGTTCAAATGATTGTTCCCTGCAACCTCAGACACTCGATCTTGCAGTAGGAAATGTGTACACCACACATTAGGATTTTTTGGTCATGATAGTTGTATCTCCTTAAGATTTTCTATTAGACTTACTATCTAATTATGTAATCCCAATATAGGAGGGTCATGGGCGGCTACTCCTCCTCTAAATTCCCGTCGATAGCCAACCATTGCTTCAATCTTCATTTATTGTTCCAATGCATTTTAGAGGGTATCAATATTCTACTGGGTCATTGGAATTCTTGTAAGATGTAGAAGTTCTTTGATGAACCAGTCACATTGGTGATTTGGGTCAATCAGATAACTCAATTTCCAAATTGCATCCTTGAACCTTATCATTAAGTCCCAATTAGTCTCTCCTTCTCTCTTCTTGATCTCCCATAATTTCGATAGCCCTTGTTGCTTGGTCTGAGGGAGCTTGAACTCCCGGAAAAATTCATTTTTGACATCGTTTATCGCAGGATTCTGCTGCACCTCAGACCACTTGATAAACTAGCGTAATGATCTCTCCCTGAGCATGGTTTGGAATTCAATAAATTTAATGACATATGGAGTCTGACGAGCTCTCTATATTACATACATACCAATGTTGTTATACATCATCACTCCCCTTTCCCGAAAAATCCAGATATCAGGTAAATGATCCTACAATTCCTGCTTGTGTGGGTGGGATTAATATAAATCCTGTACTTCTTGGGTGAGAAATTCTTTTGCTAGTACTACTACCAGCGGTTACCTGTACTGTAGAATGAACACTATGCAACTTTCTTGACCTCTGCAACTTTATGAAAAAATTATCGGGCGGATTGTGAAGTATCAGGGGAAGGTTAAGAGAAATTCTACTTGAAACTTGGGGAATAAGATTACCTTGTGTTATGGTCATCGAACTCTCTCGAAACAGTTGTTCCATCACAACATGCAACTCAACATTGGAATCATCCTAGGGGCACGCGTCCTCTTCATCATGGACCTTTTTCCCTTCTCTTCTTGAGATGGGCTCCTATGAACCTGTCTAACTTATTTAGCAGACCTGTCCATTCCTTTGGGTCCTACTTCATCTTCTCTCCTCCATGTCATCTGTGACACCTATTTTCTTTGTTGTATACTCCTATTCTACATTTCAAACTCACGTATCACCCTTTCTGCTACTTCTTAGTGATTTGTTCCCTCTGATTTTCTCTTAGCTCTCTAAACTTTCTAGAGGTCCCAGTGTCCCTATCCATACTCTCCTTTTTCCTTTTTTCATAGAATATCTCCTTCAAGTCCTTCCCCCAGTACTAGAGGTTTAGGCTTCCATCGTGGGACTTTGGAAAGGAATTAGTTCCTCATACACCATTAGAGCCTTGATCCACAAAGAAATTTATTTTAACAACTTCCCTCACAACCCAGCTTTAAATATATCTTATACTTTAGCAAAAGACTGATAACATTCAGTCGTGAACTCTACAATATATTCCTCCAAGGTCGTATGAACCGAGAAATCTACTACCTGGGTTAGTTTAGTATCCAATCTATGCAATGTCATCATATTTTTTTGCATCCAACTGTGATGGGATCGACACAAACCTCTAGGAGTCAGTTTAACCTAGAGTCTTCACAACTAGTTATAGAGTTCCTCTGGAAGTTTTCCCTAGAAAATATCATAAAAAACACTTGACGAATAAGAAAAGATAACTTGATCCTTAATAGTCCTTTCCTTCTAATATAGGGGCTCAACCTGTTGCAATATAAACTGATCTACATATTTATCCCACCAACTACATAATTCCCTTTCATAGATCTTCGATACCATGATCTAGCTGTCTAGTAATTTTTTAGGTCCTGGCAATGGAACCATTTTTTGGCAAAAATTGGTAACTTCTAGGATAGACCTAGGTTAGGGCTTAGGGACCAACAATATCTCGTTACAGTCTAGGAAAAAACCGACATTTTCACCCTTCTCAAAGAGAGCAAGGAGTCTTAGCCGAGGTGTTTTGCAACCTTACTAAGATAAAAGAGTTAGAACAATACCACTGAAGGAAAAATAATTAGCAATTATCAGATATTGCAGTCATGTAGAAACATTCTCATCACACATTAATCAAGAGGTGAGCTACCATTTAACATATATCAAAGAAATCCATTCAAAAAAGTCTTAAATAATTGATACTACATCACATGTAAACCCATTCTCTATAACCAAAGAACAGGTCCACAAAACATCTTCAGCCTATTATATTATATGAACAACATATTACATCTTAGACTCCGTAGAGCTCAATAAGCCCAACATAGTACATCACTAACTCTAACCAATTCAAAATGACACACAGCCTACAAAATCACCGAACCAAACCCACCAACTCTCTTCCTCCTATTCATTTTTCCTTTGCTTATCTATCTCCTCTATCTGGCACTTTCAGTCTTCACCCCTTCTTCGCTTGGCTGGTCTGCTGCACTCTGTCATTTCCTATTTTCTCTCTTGGTTGGCTCTACCTGTCGAAGTCTTCCTGGTTGTTCACTGTTGGTTATTCCTGCCACCTGCGCTGCTACTTCTTTACATTCTACCACCTACTTGCCTCTTTTTTGCAACCTGCAATAACTTCCTTTCTTTCGTAACGGTTCTTTTCCACTCCATCTTCCTGCAATTGATTGTCCGTAAATCAAAAGTGGTTTACCCAAAACAAAGGCCCCACCAACTTTTGTAAGGAGGAGGCCTTTTATGCAAGAAGAGATTGATTACAGGCCCCATATAATTGTGGACTACTGTCGTATTATAAGGATCTCTAATTTGATCTCATTTATTAATAAAGGTTTATTTCAGTTAATGATGTTTGGTACTATTGTTTACAAAATTTAATTGAAATGATTATTATTTCAGTCTTTCAATTTTTATTTCAAATGTATGAGTTAATAATTGGATTCATGCACTATTGTTGAATATTGAGTGTTAATTCATTTTATCATTTTCTTAGACTATTATATAGGCTTACTTTTAGATATAATATGAAAACTGAAGCTTGCATAAGAACAAATAGCTATAATATTAGATTGAAAATATATCTTACGATTTAGGATAATAATTGTTTTCTTGCATACATAAGTTTTTATTCGAACTAATTCAATAATTCATCATGAATCGTTTTAGTTCTTATGCATGTGATAAATAAGGAATTGGATATATTTTCGATAGGCTCTTATGTAACTATTTACTAAGTGTTTAATTGTTAGTATTTCCATTAATCAGAGAAGGATTTTTATTTCCTTCAATTGAGATAGGTTAGATTAATTGCATCTTAGATTAGATATTTCATGTCTTATGATATATTTTGCATCCTAGAAGTCCTATTTTTAAGAGGAAAAAGTTGCAATGGTTTTTCTGTGCCGTTAAAACAAACTAGGCGTGATTCTCTTTCCTGATTAGCAAGAAGAGATTATCTAATGTCCCTGCCTATTGGTAACTAAAGATATATCTTAAACTAAAGCAACAGGGAAAAGGTAATTGGACCTAGTTTAACCAGTTGGAATGTAATATTCCAAAATTTTCACATATTATTTGCAATATTAGAATTCTTAATAAACTTAATTAATTAAGTAAATAAAAGGGTGGAGGGACCCATAATTCTCAAAGAAGAATAAGATCCACTTTTTTATGTGTGAATTTGGATTAATTAAACATATGTCTACATAATGGAGTAGTGGAGTAGCTACTAATGTGAAAGGAGTCGAGATCATGTCTCATTAATGGGATAGATCATAGATGTTGAAGCAGACAACTAAGATCATGGAGGGAATATAATGTAAGTTCATAGAGAATTCATGATGAAGTGATGGAGAAAGTAGTGCATTTAATGAACACATGATGGAGAGGGTTCACATTGCATGTAGACATGATGGAGGACTTGGAGAGACAACACAGTCAACCATGGAGGATTATGTCCACATGAACAACGCAGTTTAGAGGTGGGCCAGGGCTTGGAAAGGCTAACCTTATATATAATGAAGATGAATGCAACATTCAAGGTAGGATTTGGTTTTATGATCTATGATATATTTAGATCTGGAGTTGCCTTTTGAAATTCCATGTACTCTTATGTTTTTTAGCTAAGTCTGCAGTGCTCTTTAGCACAGGGTGTTCCCGAGCGGGAATCCCACCCTTACCCATGGGGGATTTGTGTGCCTAATCTGGGAAATTATTCTAAGCTTCCATTTCATCATTAGGAATTGGGGCCATAGTGTTCCTACTCTCTACAAAACATGCATTTTCAGAAATTCTATTATTTCTAAAGATCAATTTGGGAGGAGGGGGTTGTATTCAGTATTTTAGTTGGAGAACCAGTGAACGATTATTCTTGTCACCTTAAGCTTCAAGATCAACAATACCAGGGCCTTATTTCGGATCTAGCATCAGGCCAAACATTATTTACCTCCTATTAGTAGAAATCCCATCAAGGATTGCGTAATCCATCATTGTAGATCCAAAGGAGGAAGGAATTTTCTAGCATTTCAACTAGGAATCCTGTGAGGGATTATCCCCTCACCTTGCCATCACCATTTCCATCAGCTTAGAGTTCTCTTGTAGCATATTTCAGCAGGCTTGAGCCTCTCCCTCTTGTACATTATATTTTTTGGCAGAAGTTAAGTAGCAGAAGTTCTAATCATCAGAGGAGGATTGTGGAGTTAGATCTTGAGCTTCTAGCTTGAGGATCTAGTGAATGGATATTCCCTTCAAAGCTTAGATATGGTTGTACATCATTTTGCAGCCATCATATGATTAGATCTAGCTTCGTATTTTCATAACCCATAAGACCAGGGATCAAACCCAAAGAGGGTAAATTTCCAATCTCATAGATCTGGAATTTCCTTTCTAGGTTACCTTGGGTTGCCATCATAGAGCCCAAATCAAGAATCTTGGCATCATCAAAGATCCAGATTTTCATATATCTATATTTCCCTTTTCAGCTAGCAGTTATATTTACATCATCTGCTGAAGTGATAACATAGTATTTCCTCCAGCAATCTCTCCAATTATGCAGTGCCTTCTTTGGCATGATTTCAGGGTCATTCCAGCCTATGTATTTGGCTTGAGTTCATTTATTTGAGAACGGTTATATTTTTTGTCCATCTCTAATGATAATAAAAGGCTCACCTATTCTTTATATTCAATGATTGTTGAATCTTTACATGTACATTTTCTATGTTACAAATATTGTGTTTGTGTATCAATGCATTAGTCCATTTTGGGATATTACAGTGGTATCAGAGCATGATATTTGGTTCAACTTGTGGAAATTATTGACAACATATGAAAAGAATATAGTAGAGATCTACTATAATGGAGAGATTAAGTTTTGCGGCATATTTCTTTAGAACTATGAAGGATCTCTCCAAGGAGATCAATGAAATGAATAAAGGAAGGCAAAGAGAAACCTCAAGAAGGTTTCAAGAAGAAGAAGGTACCATTACTTCTTATCAGCATCAAAGAAGACCGGAGAATTATAGATCCCCTCATAGATCTACTATGCCCACTTTCTTTGAGGAAGGTGAATGGTATAGTCACGAAGAAAGAAGAAACATGGAACCTGGGACTCATGAGACTCTTAGTTTATATCTTGAAAAGTACAAAGCACATTCTAGAGAATTCAAGGAGAATCTAACTCTCCAACAATTATTAAAAATAAAATAAGAAAGAAGGTCCTATAGAAGCAATAGAAGGAAGAGGCACAATAGATTTTATTTTCCTACATATGATGGATCTTCCTCAAGCACTGTAAAGGCTTGGAGGAAAGAGTTAGATGCATTCTTCAAGCTACATCCTGTAGTTGAAACGAATTTTTTTCAGATTGCAACACTTCATCTTTTACATGAAGCCAATGATTGGTGGTTTGGTCACATGGAGCATGCAAAGGCGACTAAGTATTCAGATTTATTTCATAAGTTGAGGAAGAAGTTTGATGTGAGAAAACCAGAGATACTTCAAAAAGAGACATTTCCTTGAAATTTAAAGGAGGATGTCATTATTTTCACTCTGGACAAGGAGTCACTACATTCACCACCATCTACAGAAGTAATTGTATCCAGAGGAGAGACAATTGCATCTTTACAAGATAGCCTTAAGCTCTTGACACATAGAGTCCGATGCATGATTCAGGAGATGCATGAGGAAGAAGAGGTGTATTTCAGTGCTAGTACATTGAAAAATGAACATCCATCACTCTTACCTATAGTTGGAGACACCATTGTACTGGTTGGAGGAACTCTTTCGTTCTTTCAAGAGCTTCCAACATATTAGTTGATCCAAGGTATGCATCCACTTCCATCACATATTGTTTCAGCACCTCTTATTGAAACTTATGGGAACATGCCATCAGGGGCAATGCATAACCAAGGGTTATAAAAACATGTTAATTTGGAGCAACATCATATCACTACGCAGAGGACCCTTGATCTAATCAAGGAAGGAAGGAAGAAAAATTCTATTTTGTCATTGATGGACTACATTGAACCCTTTGAGTTGAAGTGTATATTTTCAGAAAATAGGATGAGTATGATCCTATGTGCAATGGTTGGTTATGAGATCAACATTGTGCCTTGCTTTAAGACTTACCTTGCAGATCTACAATGCTATTAATGAGTAGCAGTGAGAATAAGAGGACCCATTCCTTATGGGAACAATAAAATTGTAGCGTCATTGATGAAGAAATGCAGAATAAGATGATAGATGGTAGACATCTTGAGATGGGAAATATTTTCCCCTTTCAAGATGACTCTTTCTCAATGAGTATATCGTATCTCAAAGAGAAGCTTATACCTACAGATTATCCAAAACCTTATTGGTTTTGGAGGGCCATTGATGACAAGAAGGTCTCATGGAGAGATCTCATTGGAGGTGCAGTTCAACATATCATGGGGTGCAAGGTTCTTCATCAGTTGGAGGAGAATTTTATTCTACAATGGGAGGATACCATGTTTTTTCAAAACATCATTCATCATCGACATTGAGATGAGTGGGTGAGGATGATAAGCAAGGGGTTGCATGACCACTTACAGATATATGACATGGGCCTGCAAGAAGCTTGGTTACATTGGTTTCTCTTGGGTGAGTTTGGTTACTACCCAAAATCTCTTATTTCTTTGATCCATGCCTTGAACAACACTCATGTAATGAAGGAGGCATGGTTACATTGGCTGCTCTTGGGTGAGCATGGTTACCACCCAATGGTTCATATTTTTCTGATTCATGCCTTGCACATCAATGAAAGAATGCAGAAGAAAAAGGAATTTTTACTTTGGTTTCTGATGAGAGAGTCTCGCCATCACATGACATCTCCTATGTGTATGTGCTTTTTTATTGGGTAGAACTTGGCATTGTACTCTCATGATGTGTATTGATGGTGTTTTCTTGTATTGGGATGACGTAACATTCCACATGTCTATCAATATGTTTTTACTCCATGATGCACATGAGGAGGTGAAAATGAAACAAGATCTCTTGTTGCTTTGGTTGCTTTTGGGGGAGTTTGGCTTGACCATATTGCATAATGGAGATGGAGGGTGGCAACAAGAGGCCCTAATCTGGTGGTTACTATTGGGAGAATATGGTTTGACATATTTGTCTAACCATATTTATTTATTTCTTCTTTTGTACAATGTTGGAAAGATGCTTGGATCCAACAAGGTCGATGGGGCTAAGGATGAGGGCATGTCAATGATCAATTGACTTCACAAAGCATGGGATGAAGAGATATTTTGTGAGATGGGACTTTTCCTTTGTCAGAAGAAGCACTTTATTTAATGTATCTCATCTATTGATGATGATGTTGGACAACTTATGGTTGTCACTTGGTACTTCTTGGAGAATGAGGGACATCTAACCACACAGTTGGAGGTCACTCTATGCATTTTTTACATAAAAATTTGGAGCCAAACATGCATAAAATATTGCAGTAGATGGGGAAGAATTCCTTATGTGGATTCCATTTAGAGGGGGATATATGGATTTTGCATCTACTTTTGCAATTTCCTGACGACAAGCAACATTTTTCAGGGGTGGATTGTAATATTCCAAAATTTTCACATGTTATTTGGAATATTAGAATTGTTAATAAACTTAATTAATTAAGTAAATAAAAGGGTCGAGCGACTCATAATCCTCAAAGATGAATAAGATCCAATTTTTGATGTGTGAATGTAGATTAATTAAACATAGATCTACATAATGGAGCAACTAGTAATGTGAAAGGAGTGGAGATCATGTCTCATTAATGAGATAGATCATAGATGTTGAAGCAATCAACTAAGATCATGGAGGGAATATAATGTAAGATCATAGAACATTCATGATGAAGTGATGGAGAAAGTAGTGCATTTAATGCACACATGATGAAGAGGGTTCACATTGCATGTAGACATGATGGAGGACTTGGAGAGACAGCGCATTCAACCATGGAGGATTATGTCCACATGAACAACGTAGTTTAGAGGTGGGCCAGGGCTTGGGAAGGCTCACTTTGTATATAATGAAGATGAAGGCAACATTGGAGGCAGGCTTTAGTTTATTATTTGTGATCTATTTAGATCTGTAGTTGTCTTTTGAAATCCCATGCACCCTTATGTTGTTTAGCTAAGTCTGTAGTGCTGTTTAGCGTAGGGTGTTCCTAAGCGCGAATCCCACCCTTACCAATGGGGGACTTGTGTGCCTACTCTGAGAAGGTATTCTAAGCTTCCATTTCATCATTAGGAATTGGTGCCATAGTGTCCCTACTCTCTTCAGAACATCCATATTTAGAAATTGCGTTATTTTTTAATACAAATTTGGGAGGAGGAGGTTGCCTTCAATATTTAAGTTGGAGAACTAGTGAAGGATTATTCCTGTCACCTTGAGCTTAAATATTAGCAATCCCAAGGTCTTACTTTAAGTCTAGCATTAGGCCAAATGTTATTGACCTCCTATCAATAGTAGTCCCATCAAAGGTTGTGCAGTCCATCATTGTAGATCCAAAGGAGGAAGGAAGTTGATAGCATTTTAGATAGGAATCATGTGAGGGATCATCCCCTCACCTTTCCATCACCATTTCCATCATCTTGGAGTTTTATTGCAGCATATTTCATCAGGATTGAGCCTCTCCCTCTTGTACAACGCAGTTTTTGGCAGCAATTGTGTAGGATCAGTTGTAATCATCAGAGAAGGATTGAGGAGCTAGATCTTGAGCATCTAGTTTGAGGATATAGTGAAGGGATCAGGCCTTCAAATATTATATCTGGTTATAAATCATATTGTAGCCATCATATGATCAGATCTAGCTTGAGATCTGCATAGCCCAGCAGGCCAAGGATCAAACCCCAAGAGGGTAAATTTCCAATCTCATAGATATAGAATTTCATTTCTAGGTTATCTTGGGTTGCCATCATAAAGCCCGGATCTATAATCTTCGCATCATAGATATGCATTTCCATTTTCATCTAGCAGCTATATTTACATAAGTTTTTGAACGGACAATGCAGTATTTCTTCCAGCAAACTCTCCAGTTACACAGTGCCTGCTTTGGCATGATTTCAGGGTCATTATAGGCTATGTATTTTGCTTAAGTGCATCTATTTGAGCATGGTTGTACTTTTTATCCATCTCCAATGATAATAAATGGATCACCTATTATGTATATTCTATGATTGTTTTATCTTTACATGTACATTTTCTTTGTTACAAATATTGTGTTTGTGTATCAATGAATTATTCGATTTTGGGATATTACATGGAACCACCATTCCAAATGGAAAAAAGGTTGATCTAAGGTTCAGACTGGGTGGTATCCCTTATAATGTTGAGGTAGAGAATTTTGAACCTTCAACAAAATATTTTTGAGAATTTTACAACATTCAACTAGGGTGTTTCAAGGTTGGGAAAGGTGTTTTCAACTTTAGATATTTTACAATATGGGTCCATCCGGTCATGTGAAAAGGTTTGAACTTGATGTTATGTATTTAGATGTCTCTATATAGATGTTATTTATTTTTAGAAATGGAGGATGAGAGACAATGTTCTAGTGCTTCGATGAACATAATATTAGTTTATGTCATGATTTCATATATTCCTTCAATGGTATCATTACAAGAATAAGGACTCTGTAGTTCCCTATCACAAAGGAATCCATTGTTGTAGAATTATGTTTTCCAACTGAGCGTGAGAGGTGGTTTAGAAAACATAGGTTTTAGAATGTAGACTTGAATTTTTATTGAATGAGGAGTGCTAGAATCAATATTGGAATGTATGGGTCCTCTAAAATATGTTGAAGCTCGAGTGGTATACCTCCCTCGGAACTGTAAAAATCTTTTTCACCTATGAAGCTAGGTATTATACAGGCTACTTGTATCATATTAGGTTTCTTTGTCATTTGGTAGGTTTTAGCAAGATGAATTTACCATATTTCCTTC
Source organism: Pinus albicaulis (assembly GCA_034641835.2). Classification (NCBI taxonomy): domain Eukaryota; kingdom Viridiplantae; phylum Streptophyta; class Pinopsida; order Pinales; family Pinaceae; genus Pinus; species Pinus albicaulis. The sequence goes on from CM076571.1 coordinate 887,331,439, forward strand.
ACCAAAGTTTGTTGATTATGTTCACCAAAGAAAGAACAAGATCTGAGCTACAACCCTATGATATTTTTCATCATCACCTAATTAAAATATTTTACACTCATGATTTAAATAATAAGTTTGAGTAGTTGAATAAATTGAGATAGAGAAACCTAAGAGAACGTACACCTAGAATATCAAGGATATGACAAACCAAATTTTCTACCAAAACCCTAGCTCAAGAAACCAAGGGAGAATCTTCTCAGATCCTTGTTGAAAAACAATATGAAACCCATATGAAAGAACCATAGGTTAAGGTTTATGAAAGGAGGACTAGAACCCAAAAAAAATTGATGGTAGAAGAAGAGGAAAAAATAGAAAGAATCACAAAGAAAAAATGGAAAACAAAATATAGAAACAAAGGATGAATAAGCTGGGATAAAACCTAGGGTTTATGGAAAAATACCTCACACTCAACCTAATAACAAGTTGAGACTAAAGTTTAAGGATACAATTAATACTATGTGGAAAGAAACATTTGTTATTGATGTAGAGGAGGAGTCTTTTCAAGCTTCAAAGAGCAGAAAGAGACAGAGGAAAACATAGCATGTTGAGAGAAAGAAAGAATAAACCCTAAAGGATGCCAAAATCACATAGAGACCTACGAGAAGAATGACAAGGAGTTAGAGCAAGCTATACATCATTGTTTAGGCTACATAAGCCATGGTTCAATGATCAATTTACATCATGGGGTAGAAATATACACAAACCCTAGTTTTGTTGCACAAACCCTAATGGTCCCTCAACATCTTGACCTACTCAGTTTAATATTTTTTACAGTAAATTATTTAATATATCATTGGTTTTTGTGGCTGAGGGAGAATGAGTAAACATGAGGAAATAAATCCTTGAAAGGAGAAAGAAGTTACAAAGGCAGTTACAAAGTTTTGACATAATTTAAAGGTTCATGCACCAATTTGCTACAAGGATGGAAGACAATTTTTAGTTCAAGATATAAATCCTACAAAAAAATGAAGAAATATATCTAATATAATCCACTAGCGACCTCATCCTTGTTCTAGGATACTAGCAGGAGATATGCACAATGGTTCTACAAATCTATTTTGACCAATGATATATGCCAGATAGAGATCCGAGTAGCTAAGATGACATGATAATGATTATTTTTGTTAATTAAACTTACAAATTATGTCCATATGTTGTAATTATTTCTACCAAACATTGAGGATATTATATCTATTGTATTTTTCCTATATATTACATGATAAATATGGAAAAAAGGTTGGTTTTTGAAAAATTAATATCCATTTGTGTGTGTTGAAATATTTATTAGTCTACAATTTTCCAAGATCAATAGATTTTGATAAGTGATATAAAGATCCACATGATAGTATGTCTTAATATGTATTCTTTGTATGTTTCAATGTTTCCTTCTTAGAAATCTCGTTTGAATTTATGTTATTCTAAGTATTTGATTTAGAATTCATCTGTGGTTTGATGCTCTTAGTTAATATATTCAATTTTCCCCATATTTATCCTCTAAATCTACTGTGGGATTCATTTTATATTCTCTAATATAGTGTACTTTTCTCCTATTTTCTCCCTCCAACTATAAAAATGACAAAGGTATATCATGTGCTATCTAACTTTCCTTTATCAATCCTTATCAAACAACTAGTGTATTGTTAAATTGATATAAACCCTAGTTTCTTAAATCCATTGCCCAATGTACTATCTCCCTCAAACCCAATCAAATCATACACCTACAAAACACAAATAAATATCTAGTCACTCTGTGAATGTAGATTCACTTGCTAAATTTAGTGATAAGGATATCAGAGAGAACCCTCTCGATATTGAAGGGTATAGACTTAAACATGTAAGATTGGTTTTAACGGTTACCTTAGGAATTTCTCTCCTACAGCCAAGGGGACATTTCTAAGTGATAACAGGTGGCTGAGAATTGGTTGAGGTCTCGAGAGGATGTGGATTACTGTGACTCATAGTTTGAATAAGTGACCTAATTTTTGGACATTTATGACCAATTATTTCCATTTAGAGTTGAATGTTCCATCCTTCTGGCACTATTTTCTTAACACACGCTTTGTAGACCTAAGTAAAAAAGGGAGGAACAGTCTATATTGAGGCTCTTTAATAGCCCAATCCATTTGGTATATGTTGTCTTGAGGGGTCTTGACCCAGGTTCAGAGTTTGTTGTGCAACCAACAAACCCTCCAACTACAGTCTCTTTCGGCAGTGACCTGCTTGCGCTAATGAAAGTATCACCCGAAGTAGTATTGGGGGTGTTGGAACCAAGTTTCCACACCACGAGGAAGAAAATAATGAAGTGGCCCTATGTATATTTATTGCAGACTTATTTCAATCATAAACAGGCGTGCGCAATAGTTAAAAAATTACAGATGGAATCGCAGGTCCCTTTAGCGCATATATAATGGAACCAGGTCTAGATCTAAACAATGTGTAACTACTTAAGTAGATTCATTCATCAATGTAACTTCATGCATAAATAACAAAGGTAATTACGTTGATACAAATAATCAATACATGAGTAATCCAATAAAAGACAGAAAAAATAGATATCTAACTCATATTAATAACACAATCTTGTCACCAAAATATCTCCTTTATATTAGCTTCAGGTCAATTCAATACATTATATTTTACCCTTACATATAACCCTTCCGCGCACATAGCTAGAAAAGTCTGCACACAGCGAAGACTAAGTCTTCGTGCACACAGCCCAAAAGAGCCTTTCTACCCAACCTAGACAACCCTTACAAAATTATTACAGATGCATGAACATTCAGACCATAACAATAGTATAACTTTAACTACTTTTCACTTAGACTCGATCTATTTATTTTATATCCTTCTAGTGTGCAGATACTATGGTCACATACCATGCTCTAAGGCCCACAGTTTTACCTTAAACCATATTAAATCAAAATAGGGACTTTGACCCACCCTAAAGCCCCTTCACTCATTCGCGCAGTGCACATATACAAAAATTATACAAAATTACATTAAAAAGTGCGCTCAAGGGGACCCTGCTCCAACGGGACCCCAAAAAAAGCATGTTACTTGTCTAAAGTCATTGAGGTGTTTGATCCTTTAGCTTGGCTTGTAGTGCACTGACAAAAGATTTAAGAGGGAGCACCATTTCCAAACTTTGCGCAGGAGCACCATGCGCTTGTAGAACTAAATTCTTAGTGGCAGGACCTTTAGTGGCCAGCTAAATACTCGGCTGTGTCTATTGAATCACCTTTAATGTAGTGTCCAAATTCTATGAAAGATGGTGAGTCTGCTCAACCCATGGTTGCATGCATGCCTCCAGCAACTATTATTTGCAGCGCAAATATTCAATCTCTATGTGGATTATCCAGCCCTGTTGCAGATGGGCGAGGCACTGTGGAACAACAAGGGTTCGCGCCACTATCCGGATCTTAGCGAATTGTTTCTCTTTCTAGTATATCTTGTTACACAGCTCTTGTACAACAGGATTATTCTGAATGGACGTCCATACACCCATAGCCTCATCCAAAATATTGTCACACTGAGTGACTGCAGCAGTAATACTATATGTAGCTTGTTTTACTTCGGCTGCCCTTTTGGCACAGACTTCAAGGGGGGTCTCAGGCTACAAATTCATTTGCAGGTCTATGATTAAGTGCTCAAACTCAATAAGAACTGTTTGCACTTCGGCGTGTGAACCTTTGAAATCGACATCCAATCCTTCCAATTTTTCTTCTAGCACAGTAGCTGCAAGGACTTTGGGGACTTCACTGCATATAAGGTGGATCTTAGCTTGCACTAGGCTTCAGCTATGCAACATGCTTCCTTTATTGCATGGTTATTTTGTTGGGCCTTTGTAGCCTTCTTCTTTGAGTGAACAACAGATGTGTGAGGGACGACCTCTCCGAATTGAAGTTCATTGATGATCATCGTGTGCATTAGGTGCAACTCTCCTGGAAGTAAAATAGACAAATTAATATTAATATCACCTGCACCTCTAAACTGGGCTTGCCAGCTAGTGTCCACATGGATGGTTGCTATGGGGATTTTCACAATACATGCATCCTCAGTTGTTGGTAATGCTATATCTAGTGGTTGCGCATCGGTGACTTCTGCACTCATCTGGGTCTGGCTCGCCTACACAACGCTCACTTGAATCAGGTTTTATTGCATTTTAAGTCCGTGAATCCCCACCTGAACAAGTTTGAGTGCAGTCTTATACTGCACCTACATATCTATCCATAGATCCTGGGTTGTACATGTGACTATGTTGAAAATCTCATTCAAATCATCCTTAGTCAGTGTCAAGACCTCCTCTCCAATATCTTTAGATCCCTTCCTCTTTTTCCTTCATCCATTAGTAGCCTCAGAGCCACACTTTGTACCCTTTTAGGTTAGAGCTTCTACCTCCTCCACTGTATATTTTAGCGCAAACCCATTCTTCTCGAGCTCAGTGTCTTTTTCTAGGTCAATAGTCTCTCTAGTTGTGGTTGGCATGGTTTCTTTCTCTATAGGATTTCCATTCGTCATTTTTATTGTTTTCTCTGGCTTAGTACCAGTGCGCAACTTCGTTGGCATTTTAGGCTTCAACCACCGTGGTGGGAACTCAGCAATAATTTGGATTAGATAATCCTCAGTGAATAAATAAGGTAACTCATAGTAGACTCCCTCCATGGTGCCTTTGTCATGGAGGTGCATGTTATAGAACATAGCCTTGAAGTAAGCTACCATCTTCTATTGATCATAGAGCATAGGTGACAACCTCAGCTTAGATTGTACTTCTTGATAGAGTGACGCGTCTAAAAGTACCCATAAAATCTTGTTCTCTTTAATGAGTTTAGGGTCTGATGATTTCCATAATTTAGAATAACATGCGGTCTTGCACATCTGAGGCTCAATCTCGTGAAATTGGGTATTCTCAAGGGTCTTCCACCCAATCAAGGTAATCGATAACAAAAACCAATCCTAATGGAATTTATTTCCTTCCTCCTTTTCTTCATGCACATTTTCGAGGAACTCTTTGCAAACATAGTGAGACCAGTTATTAATGACGCCTTTCTCGCACTGTCCAGCGAGAGAAATTACATGCGTGAGCACCTCGTTTGGTATACATTTGTGCATCATCTTGCAGGCCAATATGAGCATGTCGAACTGAATGGCTGAACCATTTATCTCGCTCATGATGGAGCCTCTGCTCTTTCCTGAGACTTGGCACTTATGGTTGATTTTCTCTGCAACAGATTTCTCTTGTTCTTTACCTCTAAAATTGGAAATGGGGTCTGCACCTTTAGTAGGCAGACCCATGATCCTATGGATCAATGCAACATCAATTGGGATGCGCTCTCCCAACCATAGCACATCATCATGCATTAGTGTGAGAAATTAAAGGACACAAATATCGTTTATGAGGTTATATCCAAAAAGAGGGATCTGTAGTAAGTTCAAGAGGTGTGCCTTGTGCAAACCCAACACCAATTTTTTTTGGCTCAAGGCACACGATTCCTCCTTCGTATGTGATGTGGCCTAGGTATATATATTGCACAAGTTCTGGATATTTGTCGACATCCGTAATTTCCCAATATTCCATTCTAATTTGTGGTAATTTTTCAAACATGTCTGCCTCAATTAGTAAGTTTTTAGCAATAAATGGCATTTGTATGCTTGCATGCACCTTGTCAAGATCCATGGGAATTCTGACTGAGGGTTTGCACGGTGTCATATAGGTCAGCAACTGTAAGAATGAGGCCACTTCAACCACATCCTCCTCTTCCTCCGTAATTATTTCAAGGATCGCTTCTAGAGGTGTTTTATGCCGCTTAGGTACAGTAAAGTGCGGCTTTGGGGTCTTCTCTCTATGGGATTTCCTTGTTCCAGATGTCTGCAACTTCTTATACTTTATGGGCACAAGTGTTTCAGGGATCTTGGGCGTAGTAGGGTGATCTATACGTCGTGTGGTTGTCATACTTCTTGGAGTTATGCATCCCAACCCTGTACGGTGTAACTCTTCCTCGAATCCTAGATCCAAACTAGACATAGACAAAGAGTATGCAAGGGAAATTAGAGAGCTCAAAGCAAATAATACACTCAGAAAGAAAAGGGAACTATTGTGACCTCGTAGGTCATATTTATACTTGTGGTGCATCTTCAATGGTTCCTTCTACATTAATGTGTCTCCAATAATGATAAAACGATCCCAAATTTCGCAAAATACCTTCATTAAATGCAAGCTAGATGCTCCTATAAATGCTAATAAAGATGTCTTTTCTAGATTTATTGTTCCAATGGCTAGTTTTTGACACCTATGTGACCTAGTCAACCTCCTTGAGCATCTACCATGTGTGTGCCACACCTTTCTGTACATCCACCATCCCATCTGCACAAGTCTAACACTCTAGCCATATATCCATTTTCTAGGTATAGGGTCGTCCATGTACGGCTTTAGACAGATCCCATTGACACACCCAGGAAGGTATTCTATGTTCAATGTGTCCAGGCGCACTACACCACCATTAGTGATTTCCTTAACAACATATGACCCTAGCCAATGCATCTTCAAATTCCCTGGGTAGCGTGTGAACTTCTTGTCATACAACAAGACTAAGTCATCTCTTTGAACACATTTTTCCTAATATTTCTATCATTCCATGATTTTTCACGCGCCTTCTGAACTTGCTGGTGATAATTAGCAGTAAAGTGGTATTCTTCCAGAGCAACCAATTGCGACAATCGTTCTTCCATAGCATCTTCTTTGACAATATTTGTGACTTATGGAATGCGCAAACTAGGGACAATGCATTCCTTCGACAAAAAAGCTTCTTTCCCATGTACCATCCTGAAAGGTGTCCTACCAGTCAACTTCTTGCATATAGTCCGATAGGCCTAGAGAACTGCAGGTACGTGCTCATCCAAATAATTTTGGTTCGCGTTACACACCTTGGTTAGTGTAGTCTCTAATATCTTATTGAATTATTCGACCGCATCATTCTCCTCGGGGTGATAGGGAGAGCTTTTCTAATGATGCATCCTGAACTTTTGTCAATGCTTCAATGGTTTCATTCACAAAATGTGTACCCTGATCGCTGATTAGAATTTTAGGACATACAAAGTGAGTCATAATGTTCTAAAATATGAACTACATAGATGTATCTATAGTATAATCCTTCACAGGCTTAGCTTCAGCCCATCTGGTGATGTATTCCATTGTGGTGATTATGTAGCATGCACCACTCTTCTTTCTTGGAGGATTGATAGGTCCAAAAAATCCAATAGTCATTTTTCAAATGTTTGCAACACCATCTGTGGATGCAAGGGAATATCGTCTCTACGTGATGGCTTTCCAGTCCTCTTGCACACATTACATGTGCGGCAATGCGCACAGGCATCATTGTCCAGGGTGGGCCACCATAACCCAACTTGAAAAATATTCTGCGTGGTTGCATTACCTGCATAATCACCTCCGGAAACTTCTCTAGGAGCTTCATCTAGGATTTCCTGTCATTCATATTCCAGAACATATCTTCATATAAATTGATCTGCACCTATTTTTTACAATTGTACAACAATAATGGTGAAGTCTGTTGTGCGTACCATGAGCTCTTTCTTCTTCTAAACTGTATATTCTTTAGGCGCGCATCTAGTAGTTAGGAACTGAATAATATGATGGAAATTCTCATCAACCAGTTTTATCGCAAACAACTGTACATCTGGCAATGCATCCTCCAAATTCATAGGTTCTTCACCAGTCTCAATGCGCGATAGATGGTCTAACCTAACATTCAGTCTTCGAGGTTTTACAATAATCTCAAAGTCTTATTCCTGGAATAACAAAAACCACTTGCAGATATTCCCCCAAAACATAGGCTTATTGACTAGGTACTTCAAAGAAAAATGATCAATAAACATCTTGAAATGACCTCCTAAGAGAAAGTGGCGAAATTTCTGCAGCATGTACACTATTTCTATTCCTTCTATTTCCATGGTTGAGTAATTTTTTTCTGCGCTTGAGAGTTTTATTCTTGCATATGAAATAGGGTGATCAATCTATCCAGCTCCTGGCTATGCTAAAATATCTCAGAGCATGATACAGGAGGCATATACATGTACATGAAACACCTTCGACCAATTCGGGAAGAATAGTATGGACGCGGTGACCATATTAGATAAAGTTCCACTAGTGTGTATAGGAAATATAATATTTAATACATAATCAAGCTCTGACAATTCTATTAATGAGAAAGACCTAACACTCCTCAACAATCTAGGCACACCTTAAATTAATGCTTTGTCACACACTAAAATTTCTTAGCACCTCACATGTCTTGGAACATCTTTGTACCTAGAGCATATTGTCATGAAACTAATGCCCAAGCACATGGAGGCATGCGCTATCACAACATGGAACTCTCCTAGCATGTGTTGGCATGCATGTAGTCCTTAACATGCCTTGGAACACAATGCCACTTGGCATGTATTGGGACCTATTATTAGTGTGACTAGCATGCCCCTTTTGCAAAAGATAAAGTCCTAACTTATTAACCCTCTTATGTGTTCATTTACTTACATTTTAGCTTGGTTCTTCCTTTTGTTTCCTTGACACTTCCTCACACATATTGACATACCCTGGCAACCTCCACATCCTTATCACCTAGCATGTATTGACATATCTTGGCACTATTTGGAACATATAATTAGCACACCCTGGAACTCCCTAGCACAATTTGGAACTTATTTACATGCCTTGATATTCCCTAGCATGCCTTACCAATGATTGGAATACCTTGTCACTCCCTCCTTGGTATGATAGCTAGCACTCATTAACACTAATCCATGGCACACGTTCCTTATATTCATTAACTTCCATTAATTTTGACACACAAGATATAAGCTAACACAAGCTGAGTGCCCCAAAACTTATACACAACAAGATATAAGCTGACACAAGTTGAGTGCCCCAAAAATTAGACACAACAATGTACAATATGTAATTATCTAGAATAGTTTAAAACATGAGCATGAAGCCAAAGTATGCCATATCTCATATAAAAAAAATAACTAAAGGAAAAGCAATGTTGTGCCTAGCACAAAGTGATCTCCCTTTGTCCAAAACTCCTATATCAAGCCCCTTATAACAACCACAGGCTTGTCTCCTGAAAATCATATTCTAAACTTCTCCTAACACACTTCTTCATTAGCACATTTGAATTCACTAACACTCCCTTGCACACACTCTTATTTGTTCCTTTCCATGCATTTTGACCTAGTTATCCCTTGATATGCCCCAACACTCCCTAACACTCTAGTTCAGCATGCATTGACATTGTCCGACATGTGTTAGCATGCATTTTCATTCCTTTGCATGTCGTGACCCTCCCTAGCTATCATGCCCTCACAACTACCCTTATTTAATTTTCCACTTGGGAACCCAGCCAAGCCCTTGCTTGACTACAAGAGCTTGACCAAGTTATAGTTACTACAAATAGGCTATATTGTTGAATTGTGTAACTTCAGAGGTACTCCACAAGCCTAGTGAGATGGCTTTGTGTGATTTTGGTCACAAAAGGCTTTGTGTGGAATAGAAGAGAAGAAAATGGATTTTGGACCTAAGACGGGGTTTAAAATCTAAAATAAAATTCAAAAAGGAAAATTAATATTTCCTAAGGTCTAAGTGGATAAAACCCGTAAGTTCTAGAGGGTTCCTAAGAGGTCTAGGAAAAAATATTTAGGGAGTCCTTAGGATGAAGGAAATAACATCAAGTGAGAAGGAGCTCATTTGATCAAGGGGGGCGAAGAGACATGTAGTCCTAAAGAGGCCATGATCATTATCATGTATAGCATTCATTAAGATGCCTCAATATACTTTGGCGTGGTTCAATATTAAAGTTATTTGAGATCGGTTATTGGAAAGTAGAAGAGAAGTAACAGAGGATGATTTGGAACTTAGAATTCACTAACACTTGGCACTTGACACTCATTTTCACCTGGTGTTGATGTGCATAGCATGCCCCTCTTGGAAAATGTAAGTTGATGACTTACTAACCCTATGATGTGTTCATTTCCTTGTATTTTAACTTGTTTCTCCTTTTTGTTTCCTTGATAGTCCCTGGCATATATTGTCATACCATTGCAAATATTGGGAATCCTTAGCAATCGACACATATTAGCTTATTTTACATGCCTTCAAACTATCTGGCACATGTTAGCATTCCCTAGTATTCCTTGGCACTCGTGCCCTCACAAATATCCTTACATTTTTTCATGACTTGGGAACCCAATCAAGTCCTTAGCTATTGTAGTTCATGTGACTTTGGTCTACTTCAACCGTAACAACTTGATCAATTGCACCTACTACAAGTAGATTGTGCCTTGTTCACCTAAGAACTTCATATACCTCATCTTAGGCCATTCATGTCCAAGATGAACTTTTCCCACTTAAGAACTTACCAAGACAAGGATCACATCTAGCCATGGCCATAAAACAACTAAGAAACATAGCTTACATAGGAAATATTTCACATGTATGTCTAGTTGATATAAACATTAGAGCATTAACTGAGAGTTTTCAAGAACCACAGGATACACAAGACACACAAGGCATAGGCCAACACAAGTTGACCTCCCCAAAACTTATACATACCAATGTACAATATGGAATTGTCTAAAATAGTTTAAAACATGAGCATTTGGCCAAAGTGTGCCACATTTCATATAAAAATAATAGATAAAGGAAAAATAGTGTTGTTCCCAACACAAATTCTCCCTTTGTTTAAAATTTCTTTGTCGAGCCCCTTATCACAATAGTAGGCTAGCCTCTTACAAATCATATTATGAAATTTTCTCACACTTCATCCTTGGCACACTTGAGTTCACTGAGACTCCCTAGAACACACTCTTATTTGTTCATTTCCATGCATTTTGACCTAGTTCTCCCTTGTGATAACTCAACACTCCTTAACACTCCTCAACATGCATTGACATTGTCCAACATGTGTTACAACGCCTTTTCATTCCTTGTCATTGCCTAACCCTTCCTAGTTATCATTCCCTCACAACTACCCTTACTTAATTTTCAACTTGGGAACCCAACCAAGTCCTTTCTTGACTATAGGATCTTGACCAAGTTACGATTACTACAATTAGACTATGTTGTTAAATTGTGTAGCTTGGGAGGTACTCCACAAGCCTAGTGAGATGGGTTTGTGTGATTTTGACCACAAATTTTTTTGTGGGAAAATAACCCAAGTGAAGGGGCTTTGCACCTGAGATGAGGTTTAAAATCTAAAATAAAATTAAATAGAAAAATCATATTTCCTAAGGTCTAAGTAGATAAAATTCATAAGTTTTAGAGCGTTCTTAAGAGGCCTATCTAGGAAGAGCTATTTAAGGAGGCCTTAGTATGAAAGAAAGAACATAAAGTGAGAAGGAGCTCATTTTATCAAGGAGGCTAGGAGAGATGTAGTCCTAAAGTAGGTCTAGTTAGAGTTCTAAGTAATTTTTGCTAAAGGGAGGCCATGATCATCCACCAAGAGTAAGATAATCATGTGAGGGTTCAAAATAATGTCACATACCTTAATGGTTTCGAGATAGGAAGTAGGATGGCATATTTTTTGTTCTATTAGGGTAGATAAAGCTCAAGAGAGGCAACTCATGAGAATTTGGGCATGTTATTTTAGTGGTGTTTCTATGTGAAGTCTACATCAAATTTTGAAATAGCAGAGAGAGTTGAGACCCTACCTTGTGCTGGTTACTAAGTTGCAAGGTCTATGATAAATACCAACACAAATAGAGGAGGGTTTGCACTATAATTTAGGGCCAGAACAGAATTAGTCACAGGTGTAATAGTGACTGAAGTAACCGTAGTTTGAGGGTGATAGAGATCTAAAGTCCAGGTCAAGATTTAGTCAAAGAAATGACCAGAATCTATGGATCCATATGAGATAGGCCGAGTCTCTTATGGAGGAAAGATTTTTCTTTTTTGCTATGGTTGGATATGGTTTGTTCTAAGGAAATTAGAATAGAAGTACAATTCCCTATTTAGGGAGGTTTCCTAGCATGTTCAATCCATAAGGTATGTCATTAATACTGAGACAAATTTTCATAGAAGAAGATGGGTTGTGACCCTTAGAGAGAGGTTTATCTCTGCAATATATACCACAAATTTGGAAGATGGTTTGTAGAAGTATGTGTGGAGATAGAAAATCCAAAGGAATGTGGAACCTGAGTAGAAGATGGAGCAGAATAAATGTTTCATATGAGGAATGGATTGACATGAAGAGGAGTTGATTTTGCTAGATTGTCCATAGAGTTTTGGACAGAGATCTGAAGTAGCCTATACATAGTTAGTCAATGGACTGTTAATGGATGATTTGTGACCCTTGTTCAGTCATCTACAAATTGGTAGAAGGATGATAAGATGATTATTTCACATTTTTTCATAGATTGGACAACAAAAATTTGGTACACAAGAATAGTGATTTTGAGAGGACTCAAATCACTATTAGGTGGCATATTTGAAGATCCCTAGACGAGGGAAATGTTGAGGGCACTAGATCAGTAAAAAAAATTACTGTAGTTGGGAAAATTGATGGTAGTCCAAGTAAAATTGGAGGGTTGTTAGGTGACTGTCAAAGAAGAGCTCTAAGTCCTGTACTTGTGAAGGAAAAGAAGACTGGTAGAAGGGTAGGTGTATTGGGCCTAAGGACATGAAGAATTTGAAGGACTAAAGTAGCATTCAAGTGGGCTAGTCAACTAGCCCTAGTTGACTATATTGTAGAGTATTGCGTCATTAAGAAGAAGGGAAATCTCCATATACCTAGACTTAGCATCTTGGAGCAGCAGTATGGAAAAAGTGGGAAAACCAAAGAGTTGTTCACAATAGAGTTGTGAACAACTAATCAAAAACTTTAAGTGTTTCAAACCTTAAAGGAAAAAAGAGGTAGATAGAGGGAAAAAAAAATTGAGCCGAGTTCAGTAACATAAAGGAGTTTAGTTCATTGATAGAGGCAGATTGAGGAGTTTCATAATGGGATGAAAGAGGACTTTCCAAATGTGTTCAAGACATGTGGGTTGAAAGGGATATGTATGTCAACCATAAAAAATTGAGTCAAGTGTTGTCTTGTTCAAGGTATATTTGTTGTCAAAGGACTAACACCAAGCCCTAGTTGTATTCCTTGTATCAATGTGATTGTAAAGGGACATCATCCCTGGTACGAGAGCTCTAGCCTATTCTATTACATTTTGTAATTTAACGAAGAAAGGTTTGAAAAAGTAAAAAAAAATCATGTGCACTAATTGATTCCCTGATGTGTGTAGATTTCATTGTGAAAGTTGATGTGTTGTGGCACTTGAATGTGTTTGCATCAAATATTCTAAGACCAAACCCAAATTTTCATGTGTTGTGGAAATTCAACATATGCCTTGTTCACCTAAGAACTACATGTAACTCATATTAGACTACTCATGTCCAATCTCAATTGATCCCTCTTAACAAGTTACCAAGACAAGGCTCGTCACATATAACTGTGGTCTAAAACAACTAAGAAACATAGTTTACATCTTTACATGCCATAACACCTGACATGTCTTAAATGCCTTGGAATTATGTGGCATGTGTTAGTATCCCCTACATTCCTTGACATGATTTTACACTCCCTAACACACCATAGCACTTACTGACACACCTTGGTAGTTTAACATACCTTGGCATTGCCTAGCATATAACCTTGTCACTCCCTCCTTAACACACCTAGAACTCATTGACACTCCATATCACACACTTTTATTTGTTCATTTCCATGCATTTTGATCTAGTGCTTCCTTTTGTTTACCTGACACTCCCTAATACTCCCTAGCATGCATTGGCACACCCTAACACCTAGCACATCTTGGCATGCCACCCTACTACTCTAGCATTAATTGGAACTACCTAGCATAAATTTTCACTCTCTCCGTAGCACTCCTAGATCTCATTGAAAATCCCAGTCACAAACTCATATTCATTCATTTTCATGCATTTGTACCAAGTGATCCCTTGTGTTTCCATATCATTCCTTAACACTCCTTGGCACATGTTGGTACACCCTAACACCTAGGAAATCTTGGCATGTCGCCCTGGCATCTCGCATGCCTTAACACTGCCTATCATATGTTTTCAATCTCTCAGTACACTTGGAAGTCACTGACACTTCCAATCACAAACTCTTATTTGTTCATTTCCATGCATTTTGATGTACTGTTCCCTTGTGTTTCCCTGGCACTCCTAGTTAACACTTCCTTGCATGCATTGGCACATCTTGGCTGCATCCCACCCTAGCACTCTACCATTCCTAATTACTTCCAAGCATGCCTTTTCACTCCTCCTTATCAAACACAAAACTCGTTGAAACTCCTTTTCACACACTATTATTCATTCATTTCCATGCATTATGACATAGTGCTACCTTGTGTTTCTCTAGCACTCCATAACACTCCTTGGTACACATTGGCACAACTTGGCATGATTTCCTAGCACTCTATCATGCCTTGGAATTGCCTAACATACCTTGTGTCTTCCTCCTTAGCACACCTAGAACTTGCTAACACTCCCTCTTTAACACATGTCATGTCTTGGCATGCCTGGCATGCGTTGGCACTATTTGGCACATATTAGCACACCCTGACACTTCTTGAAATGCCATAGCATTCCCTATTATTCCTTGACTCCCCCATTGCCACCCCTGACACTCGCTGACACCCCCAACACACCCTCTTATTCATTCATTTCCATTTTTTTTGACTCGATGATTTATGTTTAATGGGGTGCATGTATAGAAAGATTTCCTTTAAGAGAATAAAAAAATGATCTCACCATTACTAACATAAGTAATTGAGAGACTCTACTTGAGTGACATTAGGAAACTACACAATAGATTTTAAGAATGACATTTTTATGGTTTTTTGTTATGGTGTGAGAGTGGTAAGAATTGAGTGGTCAATAAGGTGTGTGAATGCTTAGAATACCTTCTCACTCCCTCCGTGGCATGACAACTATCACTCATTACCACTCCCTGACACACCCTCATATTCATTCACTTACATGTATTTTTACGTAGTGCTCCCTTGTGTTGTCCTATTACTCCTTAACACTCCTCAACATGCATTGGCACTCTCTTACCATCAACATGAATTAGCACTCAATTATGAAATCCTTAATTTGGAGCCTTAACATTGTATTTTAGAAGTTATATTCCAATGATAACAAGTGCAAACTCTAATGATGCCCTTCCAACTGTCATGTATTGTACCGATTAAACTATTGTGGCCCAATTTAAGATACAATAAGCTACTCAGGTTTCCAAATGAAGTTGTAACAGTTCTTGTGAGGTGGTCAGCTAAGAGAGACAATACCTAAAGGTTTTTCATTAACCTAATCTCAGGAGGGATTTGTCCTTCCAATAAATTCTCTGAAAAATGTACTATCAAATAATAAATATGATTGCATTATCAGGCGCCATGTAACCTATGGAGCCTCTCAGCGTGGTTGAAAGCGTGTTTCCGTGAATTTGTGGATTGATTAACTGTGCAATTCCAAAATCATCGATGTGCGCCTATGGTGATCAATTCCACACATGGATTCTTTGGAGCTAGGCATTTATTTTTCTAAAAAATGTTTGGGGTGTCACTGAATTGGTGGAATTCTCAAATTCATGACATTGTAAATTATGTAGGAGCTTTGTTGCTTTTATTATAGAGGCTAAGATTTGCAAGGAGAATATAGGGTTTGTAGGGTCTTAGGGGAAAAGAAGCATCAATTTATAGCTCTTTGATACACTAAAGAGTATGGATTATATGAAATTGAATCCACCTTGAGATGCAGGTTGTTATGACTCTTGAAGCCTGATCCTTCTTCCTCTCGATGAATTTTTTTTATTAGTTATCCCTTGGATAAGAACCACCATTTATGTAAATTCCTATGACTCTTGACTCTTCAACAATGTTCCCATGAAGTTGTGCCCAAATTCCATAATTGTGCCCATTAAAATTTATAATATCTATCCTGAAACTCATAATGTTGACCCACTGATTTGATCCTATATTTGGTTTGAAATTAGAAACCTAGAACCAATCCACTAAACAAATATAACTTTTTAAGAGCATCTACAACTTTCATAAGACTTGTAGGCAACATGCTACATCTCAAACCATTATCTTTAATACCATGTTGGAGAATAGAGGGATTTTGTATATTAGAAAAATTGTATTCTAAAATAGAGGTGGCATCTAAATACATTGTTACAGCACCTAAGAAAAACCAAACATAGTTCAACATACTAAGAAGTGTAAGAAACATAATTATTTCCATACAGAACACATATAATATGTTGCTCACCATATAATAAATACACCCATAAGACCATATTTTTTAGCACCAAGATGTAACCAACACAATCCATACCTTGCTTAACATAAAATGAATTCTCTACATGCACTAGCTATTTTGGGTTGATTGATCAGTTAACTAAATGATCACTGAGTTAGAATGAAGTAGTGGAGGATCTTCCACTAGTTCCTCCAAAATTTAGAACTAGTTTAACTGAAAGCAACTTGAAATAATTGACCTTGATTACTACAAATTAGCAAACACACATGTTTAACTGAACTCCAACTCCTCTAACTCAAATTTACTAAGCTAAATTAGTGACAAGATCCATGTCACCTCTGTTAATTGCCTCCACATTGTCTGTTGATGTGGAAATTCGATTTTTCTCAATTTTACCAAGGCAAAGTCAAATTGAGATTTTCTTGCTGCATTTTTCAATAGTAGGCATTTTTCCACTCTATATAATGTTTTCCCTCAACCAAGTATGGTAACGAATGTGTTTTTTTTTGTTGTTGATCACTTCCTTTGGACGGGAATTTCAGCACCCTATAAGAAGATTGTTGAAACAAAATCCACTCATAAGTTCTTCTTCGAGCATATTTTGGTTCATTTTCAGTTGCCAAAGACCATATTTCTTGATAGGGATAGTAGGTTCCTCAGTATTTTCTGGTTTAATCACTGGTCCATGACATACATCAAGCTTGACCAAATCCACTTCCTTCCATCCCTAGATTGATAAATAAAAAGTATCTGATATGATTATTGTAGATGTTCTTAGAGTATACAATTGTGACTATCCACATACGCATGTTGAAAGCCTTCCATATTTTCAACAGAAATTTGACATAAATTTTCATATTTCTGTTGCCCACAAGCCTTTTCAGGTGTGCTTGGGGTCCCAAAAAATTGACACAAATTGATGTAGCTATATTCATGGAATAACACATGAATATACCTCCCAAACTTGAAACGAGGTAAGCAACGAAACCAATTTTGAGGAATGTATCTAACAAATTCAATAACGAGCTCATGATATTTTATAGAAAATTTCAAAATCCAAGTACAAGTAGATACACAATCCATTCGGATCCACATAAGTTTCAGGTTGGTGACGAGTTATGGTTGGACTTGCATAAAGAGTAATTTACAAACTCCTAGAGGAAGCTCATACCATTTTGATACGAGCCTTACACCATCACCAAGGCTATGGGTGAGAATTATTTCGAGGATATTCATAGGATGATTTATATTACTTCAAATGTATATGTTAGGATGATTTATGCTTGATGGGGTGCATGTCTAGAAAGAGTTCCTTTAAGAGAATGAAAAATATTATCGCATGATTACTTACATAAGTAATTGTGATATCTACCCGAATGACATGAGGTAACTACATAAGAGATTTTAAAAGTGACATTTTTAAGGTTTTTTTTTTATATCAAGGTATGCGGATCATTATGTTTTTTTTTCAAAGCATTTACATATGACTAAATTTTTTAAATAGTACATCACTCTAATATTATTTCTCTTACATGCTCCTAGGTTATAATTCAAAGCATCATAGGTACCAAAATTCTTGAAACTCTTGTTTTTTTGCTCTAAATAACTAAAACTCCCAAGTGTGCTACTCTTAATATTCAAACTTGCACTATTTTTAAGACTACTTCCTCTAATTGTTATTGTTCCTCCATAAGTAAGCTAACTACGAGGTGGACTTGAACCATTATTAACACACTAGTGTAGTGTTACCTATTTGTATTTAAGAAGCATAAGGGGTGGGGTTGGTATAAGGCCAACTTTGCTATTGTTTAGTGCCATGCCCACTACTAGGTTCTCATCCTTTGTTGGGCTTACGATATGGTTTCCCATTTGTTCATTTGATTCTTTCTCATCCGCAATCTCATCCTACATTGCATCCAACCTGCTACTTTGTAATCACATATCTCTCGTAACCTCACTCCAGTGTGTTCATTAGACCTCATTGAGGTGCATTGACTACCACTCTTTATTGAGCTATATTTTATCATCAACCCTTTGTCTCACAACCATCCGCTCACCAACTCACCTTTCCCATTGAAATTCTCCAACTCTCTCATCCTCACTTCACTACTCTCTTCCTAGTTAATCTACTTTTTCAAATCCTCATTGCCTTCTTTATTTTCTCACATCAAGTTCAACTGCCACTCATTAATTATCTCTACTTCCTCAAAACTTATTCAACTTGATTTTTATCTTTTGTTTCCTTCATAGCCATTTAGTCCTTTGAACTCTCATCTTTTCCAACCCCATTATAACCCATTACTTAATGCAAAATTTTACATCATGATACCATAATCAAAAAGTTAGTAGGAAACAAATTTTCCTAATCCTTGTAGAGACTGTGTTAAATAATCTCTCTCAAAACCCCTTTTCCTTAGCTTTTAGGTAAAACTAGTTCATGGGATTTTTGTTTTTCGAATATCAAAATTTCTGGTTTCCCTCGCATTTCAGGGTTTTTCCAATGACGAAAGAGGAAGGGTGCGTCCATGCTATCACAACTCTAATTTGATACACTTTTTGAACTCAAGAAATTGGATTCGGAGGTGATTTCATTTTACAGAAGGAATTTGTTAGTTGAACTCAAGAAATTGGATTCCCGGTGCCTCCAATCGTGGTGAATTCATTTTACAGAAGGAATCTATCACTTCAAAAATCTTCTAGACCAGTGTAACGAGGCATTCAAAAGGTTGTATGTTCAATATTCCACGGAGGAAGATGAGGCCGAAGGTGTGGGTGATAATCTGTTGAAGGTTTTGTTGATTCTCCTCTGTTCATGAGCGATTCCTACAGAAAAAAATCAATCTTGCAGCATGTCTACCATGCCCAGAATTGAAAAGTTGATTCTAAGCCAAAATAAATCAGAATTCTTCAACAAATTTTAGCGATTTGTAAGAACCGTGTGATAACTATCACCAACTAGTGAATTGATACAGATTAGAAATAATTTATGCACATTTAAAACCCTTTCGTGATTACAACCAGAGATGTCACGGGTGTGGGTGCCTCTGCTAATTTGATGGTCTTTAATGATGAGTTGGGATTCACCAACTGCAACATATAATCTCTTTGCAGTGTTGGATGATCTACCAAGAATGGAAAAAGACAAGGAGGCTACATTGGCGAGAAAGGTATTCATTTATTAAAACTTGTACTCATAAAACAAAAGGAAATTGGGGTGATAGGGAGGTTTTTCAATCCTTGTATATCTACTGTTTAGATAAATTTAATATCTATTTCTAAATTTACATAGAACGAGTTTAAAAACTTTGGGGAATGGCTGCTCATATGCAACATGTTATGAAAACAATATAAATTGGGGTTATTGGGAGCCTTTTCCAGCCCTGTCTGTTAAGATAGAATTTGCAATAGGTATCTGAATTTGAAGAGTTTTTCTTTAACTTCTTTGGCTCATGGATGTTTAGATGAAATATGGTATAAAAAATAATAGAACTGCGGTGATTGGGAGCTTTTTGTAGCCCTATATTTTTATATAGAATTTGGTGTGCATTTTTATATTTATGGAATTTGGGTTTAGGAGCTTTAGTAATGGTGTTTAGATGAAATATTTTTTGAAAACATGATGGAATGGGGGAAATTGGGAAATTTTTTCTAGAACAAACTGTTTAGGTAGAATTTGTAGTGCATCTCTAAGTTTTGAAGTTTCGCTTCAACAGCTTTGGGCATGAATGGCATATGAGATACATGTTGTGCCATTATCAGAATTTAAATGTATTCTTCGGCACATGCCACATCTGGGATGGCAGTTTTTCATTATTGTTCTCACATTTGGTAAATTGCTTAAACATACTATCTCTAAGAAAAATGTTGATTGCTGATCATGTTTGCATATGGTTGTAAATTAAGTAGCCTAGGAATCCGATCATATATGGAACATTTTCTAACTATATTCTCTTATTAAATTCATAATTCAGTCATGGAAATTGATATAGTAATATGTTCTGTACGATGGTATGACCGAAGAAAATGTCACTGCAATATTTTGTCTTTTCAGGTCTGCTGATGATGCCAATGTATTTCTTGTAAATGACATTCAAGATCTACTTCAGGTCATTACCTTCTGAGGCTATACCTTAAAGCTCATTTTGTGTCTATATTTTTAATCCTGGGTTTGTCTTGAGACTCATTATTTCTAAAATGAAATTCCATGTCATAAGTTGAATTTTGCAATCTCTGGATTGTTGTTTTGCTGCAGAGAATTCTAACATCTTTGGAACTACCTGGAGCACTTCCAGTTGAAAACATCATATCTTCTCTTCATATAGAAGGACCAGCTCCTTCTATTCAGAACACAACGGATACTTCCAATCAAAACTACCAAGATAAATTTTATGGTGGTTTGAACATGGTGGGATTCAAAACGAGCGCTTGAGGGATCCTGCTCATGAGATTTTGATTCATGGTTTGGAAAAATTCTCCATGGTGACAAAATTTGCTCGTGAGACTACTGCCCATATCGTTGGTGAAAATAATTTATTGAGTAGCATAGACAGTTCAGAAGAGAATTATTTACATACAGATAATGGCAAGCATGGTATTGGTCAAGCTATAAAACCAAAAAAAGAAATGGAAAACTCAGTAGAAAGTCAACCAACTGTTTCTCTAGATGATTTACAGGTCAATAAATTATTTCTTGAAATATTACTTGACGTGTAATGATTCTAATGATTTGTTCCATTATTTCATTAATCTAAGGGGAAACCAATTATTGAAATATTTTGGATTGAGTATGTAGTTATTTTTTCCTTCTAAAATTTTTTGAATTTCAATAGAAAGAGGTAATGTTACATTTTGTAATAGCCATAGTTGACTTTGGACTGAAATATCTAGGATGCTCTTTTCCCCAGGAAAGACTATAAAAGTGTCTACTGATAGATTGGGAATTTACCCATTATTATCATAGAAAATTTCCTTTTGAACATTACTTCAAGAACTATATTGATATACAAACATTTATGGAGCTACCAACATGCAATATACAAAATAGAACAAGATTAGATGCTAATCTGCCTATGGGTAAGAGTGAAGACCCCATCTCCTTTTTGTCAGGTCATCAGCTATGGAGTTTCTCTACCTGAAAACAAGTGTGAAGGAACATATTATGGCAGGATGCCATAAATATATTCGATCTTGTGTAGCATCTGTGAAGGGGAAACACCAATATCTTGGAATATAACTTTTTTCATGGCAATCTATATTGACCAAAGAACTACTGTAGGAAGGGTTGGGTGTTCACTCACCTCTCTAGAATCTACCCAATTGCAATGTATCCTCAACATTTTCACTTGTCCAATTCCCTTTTTCCTTTGTTATAAACTCACAACATCCCAGACTGTTTTGGAAAAATTTCATTTAAGGAACAAGTCATTTACAGTTTCTCCCTGTTATTTGCAAAAAAAACATATGCTAGATTATAATTTATCCATCATATTTATATACAGATTTCAACCCTTTGAACCTCAATTAGTTTCATGCCACAATGAATTATTAAAAATGAAATAGCATCTCTACACCAAATCTGTCTATATCACAAGAATTTTCCAAAACAATTTAGCTATTTGCAAGAACTATAGGATAACAATCATAGACCAATGAATTGATACAAAGTAGAAATAATTGATACACTGTTTCAATATGGTTGTAAATTAAGTAGCCTAGGAATTTGATCATGTATAGAAAATTTTCTGACTATATTCTCTTATTAACTTCAAAATTCAGTCATGGAAATTAATATAGTAATATGTTCAGTACAATGGTATGACCGAAGAAAATGTCACTGCAATATTTTGTCCTTTCAGGTCTGTTGATGATGCCAATGTATTTCTTGTAAATTACATTCAAGATCTGCTTCAGGTAATTACCTTCTGAGGCTATACCTTAAAGCTCATTTTGTGTCTATATTTTTAATCCCTGGTTTGTCTTGAGATTCATTTTTGCTAAAAGGAAATTCCATGTCATAAGTTGAATTTTGCAATGTCTGGATTGTTGTTTTGTTGCAGAGAAGTCTAACATCTTTGGAACTACCTGGAGCACTTCCAATTGCAAACATCAGATCTTCTCTTCATATAGAAGCACCGGCTCCTTCTATTTAGAATACATCAGATACTTCCAATCAAAACTACCAAGATAAAATTTATGGTGGTTTGAAACATGGTGGGGTTCAAAATGAGCGCTTGAGGGAGACTACTACCCATATCTTTGGTTAAAATCGTTTATTGAGTAGCATAGAAAGTCCAGAAGAGAATTATTTACATATAGATAATGGCGAGCATGGTAGTGGTCAAGCTATAAAACATAAAAAGAAATGGACAACTCAGTAGAAAGTCAACCAACTGTTTCTCTGGATGCTTTACAGGTTAGTAAATTATTTTTTGAAATATTACTCAATGTGTAATGATTCTAATGATTTTGTTCCACTATTTCATTAATCTAAGGGGAAACCAATTATTGAAATATTTTGGATTGAGTATGTAGTTATTTTTTCCTTCTGAATTTTTTTTAATTTCAATAGAAAGAGGTAATGGTAAATTTTGTAATAGTCATAGTTGACTTTGGACTGAAATATCAAGGATGCTCTTTTCCCCAGGAAAGACTATAAAAGTGTCTACTGATAGGCTGGGCATTTACCCGTTATTATCATAGAAAATTTCCTTTTGAACATTACTTTAAGAACTATATTGATATATAAACTTTTATGGAGTTACCAACATGCAATATACAAAATAGAACAGGATTAGATGTCAATCTACCTGTGGGTAAGAGAGAAAAACCCATCTCCTTTTTTTTAGGTCATCAACTATGGAGTTTCTCTACCTGAAAACAAGTGAGAAGGAACATATTCTGGCAGGCTACCATAACTATATTCGATCTCGTGTAGCATCTGTGAGGGGGAAACAACAATATATTGGAATATAACTTTGTTCTTGGCAATTCATATTGACCAAAGAACTACTATAGGAAGGGCTGGGTGTTCACTAACCTCTCTATCATCTACCCACTTGCAATGCATCCTCAACATTTTAACTTGTCCAAATCCCTTTTTCCTTTATTATAAACTCACAACATCCTAGACTGTTTTGGAAAAATGTCATTTAAGGAACAAGTGGCTTACAGTTTCTCCCTGTTATTTGCACAACAAACATATACTAGATTATAATTTATCCATCATATTTATATACATAGTTCAACCCTTTGAACCTTAATTAGCTTCATGCCACAATGACTTTAAAAAATGAAATAGCATATATACACCAAATCTGTCTATATCAGGAAAATTTTCCAAAACAATTTAGATATTTGCAAGAACTGTAGGATAACAGTCATCGACCAATGAATTGATACATAGTAGAAATAATTGATACATTGTTTGAATATGGTTGTAAATTAAGTAGCCTAGGAATCAGATCATGTCTGGAACATTTTCTAACTATATTCTCTTATTAACTTCAAAATTTAGTCATGGAAATTGATATAGTAATATGTGCAGTACAATGGTATGAACGAAGGAAATGTCACTGCAATATTTCGTCTTTTCAGGTCTGCTGATGATCCCAATGTATTTCTTGTAAATGACATTCAAGATCTACTTTAGGTAATTACCTTCTGAGGCTATACCTTAAAGCTCATTTTGTGTCTATATTTTTAATCCGTGGTTTGTCTTGAGATTCATTTTTGCTAAAAGGAAATTCCATGTCATATGTTGAATTTTGCAATGTCTGGATTGTTGTTTTGCTGTAGAGAAGTCTAACATCTTTGGAACTACCTAGAGCACTTCCAGTTGCAAACATCATATCTTCTCTTCATATAGAAGAACCAACTCCTTCTATTCAGAACACAGCGGATACTTCCAATCAAAACTACCAAGATAAAATTTATGGTGGTTTGAAACATGGTGGGGTTCAAAATGAGTGCTTGAGGGATCCTGCTCATGGGATTTTGATTCATGGTTTCGAAAAATTCTCCATGTTGACAAAATTTTCTCATGAGACTACTCCCCATATCTTTGGTGAAAATCGTTTATTGAGCAGCATAGACAGTCTAGAAGAGAATTATTTACATACAGATAATGGAAAGCATGGTAGTGGTCAAGCTATAAAACCAGAGAAAGAAATGGACAACTCAATAGAAAGTCAACCAGCTATTTCTCTGGATGCTTTACAGGTCAGTACATTATTTCATGAAATATTACTCAATGTGTAATGATTATAATGAGTTTGTTCCACTATTTCATTAATCTAAGGGGAAACAAATTATTGAAATATTTTGGATTGAGTATGTAGTTATTTTTTCCTTCTAAATTTTTGAATTTCAATAGAAAGAGGTAATAGTACATTTGTAACAGTCATAGTTGACTTTGGACTGAAATATCCAGGATGCTCTTTTCCCCAAGAAATACTATAAAAGTGTCTACTTATAGGCTGGGCATTTACCCATTATTATCATAGAAAAATTCCTTTTGAACATTACTTCAAGAACTATATTGATAAATAAACTTTTATGGAGTTACCAACATGCAATATACAAAATAGAACGGGATTAGATATCAATCTGCCTATGGGTAAGAGAGAAGACCCCATCTCCTTTTTGTAAGTTCATCAGCTATGGAGTTGCACTACCTGAAAACAAGTGTGAAGGAACATATTTTGGCAGGCTTCCATAACTATGTTCGATCTCATGTAGCATCTGTGAGGGGCAAACAACAATATCTTGGAATATAACTTTGTTCTTAGCAATCCATATTGACCAAAGAAATACTGTAGGAAGGGATGAGTGTTCACTCACCTTTCTATCATCTACCCACTTGCAATGCATCCTCAACATTTTCACTTGTCCAATTCCCTTTTTCCTTTGTTATAAACTCACAACATCCCAGACTGTTTTGGAAAAATGTCATTTAAGGAACAAGTGGTTTACAGTTTCTCCCCGTTATTTGCACAACAAACATATGCTAGATTATAATTTATCCATCATATTTATATATAGAGTTCAACCCTTTGAACCTCAACTAGTTTCATGCCACAATGACTTATAAAAAATGAAATAGCATCTCTACACCAAATCTGTCTATATCAGGAGAATTTTCCAAAACAATTTAGCTATTTGCAAGAACTATAGGATAACAATCATCGACCAATGAATTGATACAGAGTAGAAATAGTTGATGCACATTTTAAACCCTAGTGCCATTCTTAGACACATTCCTTTCTTGACAAATTCCTTTTTTTGACAAACTGAATATTATGATTTATAATCTTGAAACTTCCTTTGTACTAGTTGGCTTGGTTGTATTATTCCATTATTAGTCCCTGGAATTTTGTCCTATTCCATTACCTCTTATCATCTAAGCAGGACTTGAATAGGATTATTGTAGATGAAATTTATAGATAGAGTACATTACTTCTCCTCCGGTGGGCCTTAGAAGTTATATGCTTTTCCAAGAAATAATATTTGCTTCCAATCATCAGTAGTATCTCTATTAGCATCAATATTTTCAATCAATGTGTTCTTGGATCGAACCAATCAGCTGCAGGTACTACGATATCAGAACTCTTCAAAATCTTGCTATAGGATATTGCCCTATATTGGTCAACTTTTATTCTTGATCACAAGCTTCTTTGGTGTTTCTTTCAAACTTCAAGTAGTATAGTATCCATTAAGATCTAACTTCTCCTTCCTTTTGTTTTTCATTTAATCGGCTTATTTTTTCCTCCTTAATCTTCATGCTTTTCCATGTTCTTCCAATTCTTCCAATTTCTAATCAAGCTTAGATAGATCTTTTCTTGACTTGCAGGCTTTGTTAGAACTTAGAAGACTATGAAAGAAAAAAAATAGGCAAAGTATAAAGATAATAGTAATAGCTGTAATCAAGGAGATGTAAAATGCTTATCTTTTAAAGAAGGGTTAGCTCCCTCTTAATCTTGGACCTGTTCACCAACCTAGTTCTTACATTAGAATGGTGTCATTATTAACAATAGTTAGATCTACTTTTTACAATGGAAATGATTGGATAGGGTTTTGTTCGTAGGGTTAATCTTAGTCCAAACTAGTGAGTTAGCTGCAAAGCCCTAGAGTATTTACTGTGAATCCTTCTATACATGAGATTTTCATTCCTTGATCATAAATAAATTAGCAAAGAAAGACTTTAAATGTTATAATAACGGTGATTTCTAAAATATATCTACACAAACCCTTATTACTATCCTTCAAGATATCCTTATCTTAGCATTTCTACTATTGACATTGAGCATAGTTTACATGTACCTCTTTTAACTTCCCCTGTTCTCCATTATTGCCTTTGAGTATGGTACTACTATATTGTATGTTGTAAATTCTTGGGGCTGGTTCAAAAGATATGCTTACGCTAAATTCGAACTTCTCTGTCCATGCAATTCTGCGACTTGGTCTTCACATTGATCTCACTAATTGGTCCTTCAAGCTCAGCTATAAACCACAAAGATATCTTTGATCTGCTTTCATTGTCCTTTATCTTTCAATATCAAATAGGTCTGCTTCAAGAATTGAATTTGTCTTTCTTTTATCTATGGGAAGGGTGCTATTTTCACAAACTTGTGTCACGGATTCACAATACCCTCACATTCCTTATGAAGAGATATCATGTTGCTACATATTCTAGTGTCACAGAGATGGGCATTATATCATCATAATAAATTATGTCACGAAGTAGCATCCCTTAGTTTTTCGCACAAGATGCCACTAAACTCTGATTCTTGATGATTCAAAAATTTTTGTATGTCTTTGTATAGTTCAGATCACAAATATACATGTTCTACTTGTCATAGAGATGCTAAAAATTTTCACAAATGTAAATTACGTCATTAAGTGTAGCTTCAGACTTGGAATTTGATCAGAATCTTGGCTTTTATTCACAGTGATGATTTTGGTCCCTT
This sequence comes from Pinus albicaulis, assembly GCA_034641835.2. Classification (NCBI taxonomy): domain Eukaryota; kingdom Viridiplantae; phylum Streptophyta; class Pinopsida; order Pinales; family Pinaceae; genus Pinus; species Pinus albicaulis. Next base: position 887,358,787 of record CM076571.1, read on the forward strand.
CTATAGACTATGTACCTTAGTCTTTTGGTCCTGTAGCATAGAGTAGATCACAAACTTTTGATTCATTTTGCACAAAGGTATAGAGATGCTCAATTCTTTATGTCACAGATAAGACTTCTTTTTCATGTCTTTAAGTTCATCATTTGTACATTTAAATGCCTCAGAGATGATCCACATGGTTTTGGTTTCTTTTAACTTCATATCACAATACAATTCTATTCTTCGTCTCATAGTGCCACAGTTTTGCATTGATTATGAAGATGATGGTATTTTTAGATGTCAAAGATGGATAGTCTCCCAAATGATTCAAGCTGCCTTGTATCGTGTTAGATATACCTTGTATCATTTCATGTGGTGTCATCATTGATGCCTTGAATATTCAAATATTTTTTGCTATAGTAAGCTTCAGATACCTCATAGAAGTGTCATAGAACCTTTTTGTATTGATCAAAGAACAGTACCTCAGATATTCATTTTTTTCGAAACAAACTTGCTTCAATCATTATCACAATTTTGGACTTGTTCATACTCTCAGACTAGCCTTTGAACTCAGCAGTAATAGATGTCAGCTACAGTATTTTGGTTACTCAAACTATACAAATATCAAAAATACACTTGGTCTTTTTTATTTAGAAAGGAGAGCACAGTCATGCTCAGATTGCCACTACTATTATCATTGAGCATAGTTTACATGTACCTATTTTAACTTCCTCTATTCTCCATTATTACCTTCGAGTATGGTACTACTATATTGTAAGTTGTAACTTCTTGGGGCTGCTTCAAAAGATATTCTTACGCTAAATTCGAACTTCTCTGTCCATACAGTTCTGCAACTTGGTCTTGACATTGATCTCACTAATTGGTCCTTCAAGCTCAGCTATAAGCCACAGAGATATCTTTGAGCTGATTTTAGTGTCCTTTATCTTTCAATATCAAATAGTTTAGCTTTAAGAATTGAATTCGTCTTTCTTTTATGTATGATAAGGGTGCTATTTTCACAAACTTGTGTCACAGATTCCCTATACCCTCACGGTATTTATGAAGAGATATAATGCTGCTACATATTCTAGTGTCACAGAGATGGGCCTTATATCATCATAATAAATTCTGTCACGAAGTAGCATCCCTCAGGTTTTCGCACAAGATGCCACTAAACTCTATTTCTTGATGATTCAAAAAGCTTTATATGTCTTTGTATAGTTCAGATCACAAATATACATGTTCTAATTGTCATAGAGATGCTCAGACTTTTGACAACTGTAAATTCTGTCATTAGGTGTAGCTTCAGACTTGGAATTGATTAGAATCTTGGCTTTTATTCATAGTGATGATTTTGGTCCCTTCTATAGACTATGTACCTTAGTATTTTGGTCATGTAGCATAGAGTAGATCACAGACTTTTGATTCATTTTTAACAAAGATATATATATGCTCAATCCTTTATTTCATAGATAAGACTTGTTTTGCATGTCTTTAAGTTCATAATTTGTACATTTACATGCCTCAGAGACGATCCACATGGTTTTGGTTTCTTTTAACTTCATATCACAATACACTTCTATCCTCCCTCTCACAGTGCCACAGATTTGCATCGAATATGAAGATGATGGTCTTTTTATATGTCAAAGATGGAAGTCTCCCAAATGAGTCGAGCTGCCTTATATAGTGTTAGATAGACCTTGTATCGTTTCATGTTGGTGTCGTTATTGATGCCTTGAATTTTCAAATATTTTTTGCTATAGTAAGCTTCGTATACCTCGTATAAGTGTCATGAAACCCTTTTCTATTGATCGAAGAACAGTACCTCAGATGTTCATTTTTTCCCAAACAAACTTGCTTCAATCATTATGGAAATTTGGACTTGTTCATACTCTTAGACTAGCCTTTGAACTCAACAGTAATAGATGTTAGCTACATTATTTTGGTTACTCAAACTCTAGAAATATCATGAATACACTTGGTCTTTTTTATTCAAAACGAAGTGCACAGTCATGCTCAGATTGCCACTGAAAGTATTGTCACAGTAGATTGTCATTTTTTAACAGATTTCATATAAGCCATTTGATTTTTCTTTGAGTACTTTGTAGATTATAAAGATAATGACTTGTATGCTTATCATAGGAGAAGGTGCCTCTGAAATTGACATTAATACAAGAAACTTACTTCATAAATCAACATAGAGACTTAAATATGTGTACCTATGCCAAATATTTTGTCAACAACAAAGATATGAATTTCATCCTTGATTTACAGACATAATGCCATAGAGTCTTTTCCTGTATTATAGGTCTATTTTTCTAGCCCTTAAGTATTTTGGTCCTTCCTTTATTGATGAGCTCGATTCACAGGAATATTGATGTCTTTATTCAACTTGAATCACAGAGGTATTGTGCCTCTTTCAATTCATATTTTAAGGAAAGGATGTCATAGAATTTGTATGATACTTTTCTTAAGGTACCACAGGGATAAGAAAATAAGCCAACAAACTGTTATCTTCAATCTTCCTTTCCTTCAACCTAGTACTGATACCATGTTGAGAAATCAAGATGCTTGTAGATTAGGGTAGATTTCTCTTAACTTAATAATTAATTGTGAATTTTTGTTGGCTTCTTGTTACTTATGTTATGTTCTTCATCAAGAAATTACCGAAATTACAAACATGAAGATCACAAAGAGATGAAGAACACAAGAAATTAGGCTCCAAGCTAGGGAAAAACCCCACAAGGGGGAAAACCCAAGAAAATTCTCTTCTTATAGAATCAGATCAAAGTGAGATATCCAATACCCAAGACCAAGACCGAGACTACCACAAAGACCCAAGTCAACCCTCCTGCCATCCATTTCCAACAAATCATGGTCAACAGAAGTTAGCGTTCGTCAAATCTTAGAAATCTAGACATCTCCTAAAATTTCAGGCCTGTAATACCACAAAAATTAACTCAGAAAATTCCCATGCGTGAACAGAAACTAGGGCAGAAAACAAAAATTTCTCTCCTTTTACTTTCGTTTAAATTCTCCTTCTTGCACAGAAATTGAAGTGATGGATGGATGATAAAATGAGATTGAACTATCTTGTATTTATACATGTCTAGGAGGTCGAATGGCTGCCTCTTTAGGCCATCTTGTCCAGGAGGGCTCACGTGGTATTTGTGGTGACATTTTTTACTCTTTGACTTGAAAAATAAATTTTCTTTTTCTTTTACAATTCCACATGGGACCTTGACTCAATTACATTTCATTGACTTATGATAAATTTTATCTTGACTCAATTGACCCTAAAAGCATGAGGAACATGCTTTGACTAGAAATAAAATAATAATAAAAATGAATATAATAAAATTATAAATACATCAATAATACATTTGAATTACATTATGAATACCAACGCTTGTTAAATTTTCAATAGGGTAATTTAATTAGAAAAGGACATGACAGTCCCCCTTTCTTGACATTGCTTGTTCTCAAGCAATTTCACATTTGTGTATTGCAAGATATTTTCTTGCACATATGCAGCCCACTTTAAAATTTCATGAATATATTTGAAGGCTTCATTCACTGTGCTGCGATTTCGTGCCTTCATTTTCCATATAAAAAACTTATGGCTGCTAAGAGATTTATAGAGATCCTTGAATTTCATTGCCACATAATAGTAAGATTGATGGTCTAGTGACTGATTGTTGTGGTGTGCCACCACTGGACTGAAATCCTTAAATTACTCACATACAGTAAGTGGCACTCTGTTAATTTTCTCCTAAAAAATGTCATATTTATTTAGTAATAGAATGAATGGTGTATCTCTGAAACATGAATGCTCCACAACATTCTCAAAAAGTTATTTATTGAAGGTCATCTTATTTCTCAGCCCACTTTTGGTCATATTCACTTATAGAAACACAGAAGATTACAGCTCGTACATTCTCAAATATTTCCAGCCACTTACAACCTTCATTTAATCCTTTAGTATTTACTCTAATAATCTGATACTTCAGAGTTGGAGTTGGAAAATCAAATTTTTCATTATAAGGTTCTGACATTAGACTACGATCATCAGTTGAAAATTCTATAAATGCTAACCCATTACTCTGAGTCACTCCAGCATATAAAATGTGATATTCTGGAAGATTGTATGCATTACTTGATACCTCAATAGCCCGTTCCTAGAAGTGACCAACAACATCAGGGAGAACATGTAGCTCATTTCTTCTTCCATACGTAGCCTGAATTGTAGGGTCCCTCCACATTTCATCAACTATTGGGGCATACTCACGTGTTGCAGCTGGGAAAAAACCATCTAAATCCCCCATTGCCATAATTTCTAGAAGCCAATTGGAAAAATGTTTTAATTATGGATTGAGAGAGTAAGTACATTGAGCAGGTTCTTTAAAATCACTTTCATATGAGGCAGAAACTTGTTCATGTACACTGGAACCATCCATATCTGCTAATAAGCTTTCCTCCTCAAAATTCTCATGCCCCTCAAGCAATATGAAAAGGTATTTATATAGGTTTCTTTGTATCATCAGTTCGATGTTTTGTAGCTCCTCCTGTGAAAATTTCTCAGCCTTGTAGAGAAATTTTTCCTGCTTGAAAATTGTACTAGCACCAGAGCCTTCATATACAAGTAACAAGAGATTTTGAATATTCTTCTGCTTCAAGCATTGTTGGATAGAATTTCTAGAATGATTATCTATATTTTCCCTCGAGCCATGATAGTTACTCTGAGGGGTAGGTAATGATAGTAAGGAGCATATCAACCTTGTTGAGAAATTAGGGCATTTAATTCAATTTTTCTTTCATGATAATTAATTGTGAACTTATTATGCTTCTTTTACTTAGATCTTATATTTTTTAGCTTATTATGTCTTTCATCTAGTCAATTATCAAAACAAAAGAGACACAAAGTTTAGCCTCTTCAAGCCAGGGCCAAAACCTCTCCCTCTTGGAGAGGAAAACCCAAAATAAATTCTACTTATAGATCTTCCATTGATGAGTACCATAATCATGAAATAGACCCTTGACACCAGTATGCCTCCAAGACCCTTGTCACTGCTCTTCTCAGCTTCTCTAGCTGGTCTCTTCTTTCTGCACTGCACTGCACCTTTACTAGGGAAGCTCGGTCCCTAGTCTAGTAGCCCCAAACTATGTGCTTATTCTTGGCTTCCTTTGATATTATCCTTAGCTTCCTAAAGTCTTCTTATCGGCCTACTTCCAACATCCTTTTGACATCTTTGAAAATCAAGACCGAGCCTTTCTACATGCTATTGTAGGTTTCCTCTTTACTATGATTACCTTCGGCCTCCCTGAGATATGTGAGGTAAACTTGCAGACCAAAACAAAGATATGTTAAGACTTTGTTCCTTCGATAGCACACCTTCTTTCTTGACCTAATCATAGATCCTTTCATCGTTGTATTACCTTCTTCACGCATTTTTCTACGCACTAGAAGAGAGACTTATATTTTTCTATGATAGCCTTCCGTTTGAAATGTGTGAGGTGGTATAGGCCCAGAACAAAGGTAATTATACATCTTCTTTTCTTCCTAGACTACCCTCATATTATGGTATCAATGTAGACCCAAACTTCTCTCTTCTATCATAGACATGATCCGAAATTTCTTACACCATAATGAGGATGCATCATCCTTTATATAGTGACTGGCTTTAGCTTGTAGGTTGACATGAGGTTTGTGTGTAAGCCGACTTCACCAAGGAGAATATTCACCATCTTTAAGCCGACTTGTGGAGAATATTGACAAGGTCTTGATGGCATACATTTACATCAATAAATTTTCTTTATCAACATAGAACCAATTCATATACATGACTCTAAATTATATATATTTATGACAAGATGAAAAACCCCTAAAAGACATCAAGAAGAATTCTTTGACCTATAATAAAAATTTCCTTGCGCATGAAACCCATGATGCGCAAGTATTACAAAATACATTTTATTATCTTTGTCTTTTTCATTACATACATTCATAATTACAAGTCATTATGAATATTGAACTTAGTTACATGTTCCAACATTCCCTCTTAACTAGGGAGGTATTCATAATGGTACATGGTCACTCTCAATCTAAAGAATCTCATAAGAAGAATTCGATTGGTAATCCATCTGTTATAGCATCATATTAACCAACATTGTTACAGAGTAAGGCATTAATTAAAAACCCCATCTCTTCATGAGACCATGAACTACAAAGCTAGCAAGGCCAATTATTATAGAAATATTCATCATTGTCTCCAAGGTACATACTCCACCCTCATGTTTACTGAGTATGACCTCATAAGAATATTCTTTTGGGGATATCTAATCCTCAAAGGATACTTGTCCTTTCATGACTACTCTTACCTTGGATACCCTAATACATTCCAAAAAGAGTATCAGATGCAAGATGATTATCCAATCCCACATTCTGTCTTCCAGGTGAAGACCAGAATCATACGTCTATCTCTCCCTCTTAATTAGGGAGGACATACTCATTCCTATAAAGGAATATTCTCAAGCTCCCTCTTTTCCAAGGACTTGTCAAGGCTCCCTCTTAGCCAAGGACTTGTCCAGGCTCCTAAGGACTTGCTGCCAAGTTTCTACTAGGTAAGAAACTTATTACCAACCCCCCTCTTAATCAGGGACCTATAGCAACAACGATGAAAACACCGAGTTTCTCATGAACAACCACTTTCTTTGATGTCATGAATTTATTCTTTGTTGAGGAGTCTTCATCTTTGGGATATCTTCATTAGGGCTCAAATCACCCATCACTTCTCATTTTTTTCCGAAAGTGATCCATCAATTTTTCATCTGGTCTACATTCATATCATGCTGCTTTCCTTCGAACCATACTTATTCTAAGGATCTTAGATCATGTAATATGGCTATCAACTTGTGGAAGACATATACTTCCCTTTGGCTTCCCTGAATGAGCTCATCAGATATTATTCAATTATAAATATGAATACTTAAATCAAAATTTACCTTAGTGATTATATTTCACCATGACATCCTTCTTGTAGGCATCGACATCCTTTTTTTATCTCCTAAAGATATGTATTCTCAAGGGTCTCTATCTTATCCAGACTTCTATTAGAGTCCACATATCTTCCTTGGAGATCTCCTAGTCAAGTCTTCTTGGCTTCCTTGGATGTTAATTGCTTCTTTCCATGGTTGTACTTCCCATGATATCCTCCTTTTTATTTCTCAACAGTTTTATTTCATTCCCAAGAACTTCCATTGTGCAGTTCCTTGATAATGTACAACCACCTCATATTCCATATGAGGACATATTATGTCGATTTCATCTAGTGTAGATCATGCCCTTTTGGCAACCTGTGTGTCATAAGAGTTTCTGCTTTTTATTTTGATCATACTTCTAAAGATTGAAGTATACTACCTGAAACCACATGGTATGATTTCATAGCATCCAGTCTCAACATATATATACATATACCACATTCTTTCCCTTTTGAGTCATCTTGCAGTAGGTTTCCTTGGAATGAAAGAATTTCATTTTCTTGATCTGCTTCATCAATATGTCATCATATTCTAATCCCAAAATTTTGTAAGTTAGAATTCTTGATGAAACCTTTTTTTTTCTTCCTAACTAGTGAATCCAAAGAGGATTCCATTAGAAAATGTCAAAACCTGTTTCCATATTGATTATTGAATCATGGCCGTTGATCTATATGACTTCCTTACATAAATATTGTTTTCAATGAGGCTCCTAGGAGCCACTTCTTTCATGGCACTCTTGTTGACTGTTGTGGTCTTATTCGTTGGAAGGTTTTATCAACACGATTGCCATGCGAGCTATTATACATTGTCTTGAAACTTCCGTATTTTTTCATAGAAGTTAGCATCATGCTAGTGATTAATTTGAAACTGTATTTTAGTGGAAAAATTCATTTTTTTTGGGTGGAATAGTTCATAATTTATTCTGATCTTTTTTTTCAAGTGTACTAGTCACGATGATAAAAGTGTGGTTTAATTCAGAGGGTTCTTAGTTCTTTCTAGATATGCTTTTCATCATTTGCTTTGAATACTTCTCTAGTGCTTTACCTTCATATTTTATCCCCTACACAATTGCTCCTGAGGTCCATGTTATGTTTATTGGTTGTTTCTGTGGAAACGTTTTCCTGAGCTTCTACAAGGTAAATCCAAATGCAAAAAATACTATTTTACATATTGATATTTGTTCAAGACATTATTTTGTGATACTTGAATTTCATAAATCTAGATTTCTATTTTGTTATCTATATCAATATATAAGAACATTCCCATGGATTTTTCATATTTCTCAAACTATGGAGTTGTTCCTTTCCTATTGCATGTTCTTTTATATTGTTATGTTGTGATTCAAATTTCTAGTTGTGCTTTCCAATTATTCTCCTACGTAGTACATGCCTTGTTAGATTATATCAAAAGTTATTATTATTGTCTTTTTATTATGTATATTGAACATATTATTTCTAGCAACTTTTGATCTTCCTAGATTTTGTATTACTTTGGTGTATCTTTGAAATTTTAGGGGAAATTTATAGTTTAAATTCTAATTCTTTAAAGGGTGTTAGCTCAATGAAAGAGCACCTGCTTTACAAGCAGGAGGTTGGTGGTTCGATTCCATCATGCCCTGATATTCATAGGGAATGAGGACGCTCAATTCTTAGTGACAGATGATCTTTTGACCATCACCAATGAGCTTATGGTGACATTTTCCAACCCTCACCAAAATATGAAATAGTGACAGTCAATGAACGCCACCATATATATGCATAAATAGTGACAACCATTAAAGGTTCTTCACCATAAATCTTTGTTGTTGATATGAAATGGCGAGGGTCACTGTTTTTCATTAATTATAGTCATTATATGTAACGGACCTTGATGTCACCAATGATTTTATGGTGATGGTCAATGAACGTCACCATATATATGAACCAATAGTGACAACCATGAAAATTCCATCACAAAAAAATGTTGTTGTTCATATGAAATGGTGACGGTCACTATCCGTCATTAGAATCAATATTCGTGACTAACTTTGAATGTCACCACAACACATACTTTTGGCGATGCCACCTTTGCTGACATTCAGTTTTTGGTTACGGAGGCTATTTTCCGTCACCATTTCTCATACTAAATGGTGATGGTCACTATCCATCACTATAAATCATTATTGGTGACGGACCTTGAATGTCACCACAACACCTATACTTTCGACGACGCCACCTTTGGTGACGTTCAATTTTTTGTGACGAAGGCTCTTTTGACCCTCACCAATGAGCTTATGGTGACCATTTTCACCCCTCACCAATGGCATTTTTTCTTGTAGTTTAAATGAAATTTCAATAATAGCCAGTGTACCCCAATATTCAGCACAATTGTTTGATATTCTCAGGTATCGATAGATTAACAATTACTTAAATCTTTGCAGGGTATACAATCAAACCTCGCTGATAGACAATTTTTCCTAGCAGTGTCTCGAATGGCACACACAATATGCACTTCTTCAAGTTCAATGAAATTTGGTACTTCTTACAGGTATCCAGCATTAGGCGTATATTGGAAACATGCTTCTTCAATAGCCCAAACACAGTCCAATCATCAAATTATACCTCCAACACCTTATGGATAAATTATTTGAAAGAAGATACTACCACGCGTGAGAAGATAATAGGCGCATTCTTCAATCCAAAAGGCATGACTTTATATTGGAAAGATCCCCATTCAGTTGCAAATATGGTTTTGCTACAATCTTGTGGCACAATCCTGATCTGATGATATCCCGAAAATCCATCTGTGAATGAATAAGCTTCTTGGACTCCGACATTATCTAGGATTTGATCAAAGAATGGAGTTGGGAATGGATCATGCGCACAATAATAATTCAATTTGTGCAAATATACATAGATCCTCATTTCTCCCTTAGTCTTCTTGTCTTGCACTACCATGGGGCTTACCCAATTAGATTCTTCGATGGGCTCTATGATGCCTCCAACAACCATCTTATCCAACTATTCCTTCACCTTCGGCTTGTATCTTGGATTCGACCTATATGGGAAATTCTTCACTAGACGTGCATCATGTCTCAGAGTGATCTTCATAACTCCAGGTTCCCCAATGATTCCTTTCAACTCTTAGAATTTTGTAGGGAAAAAATCCTGATATTTTGTCAGCAACTCAGCAACCTTTCCTACTGTATCCTCATCCCAATAGTCCCCAATCTTTTCTAACTTTGTTTTCTCTCACATCTAATGAAGTGATCAAGGTTCTAGAGACTGTGCGCCATCCTTCATATTCTAGGATTAGGATATTTCTTGGATTCCCTTCTTTGTATTCAACTGTCAGGTTCTTGCAATTTACAATATATTTCATCTGCACATCCCATGCTAGCGAAACAAACTCAATTGCAGGATTTGTCGCATCAAATATGACTTCTTGAATATTATGCAATGCTTTACCAATCTTATCAAACCCACTTTCAAAACTAAATGTCAGAATGAAACTCTCCGTCGGCGCATACCATTGACTAGTACCTCAACACAACTCTATCTCCAAGTATCAATCAATAGGTACCTTTCCTAATGTGTGAATGAACATATGGACCCATTCAGGTCTTGGTTTTGCACCCCATACCTGACTCCATCTAGCCAAGTGTCTACGTAGATCATCCTTTCCAGAGTAGAATTCTTCCATTGTGATGGTTGGAAATTCAAAAATAAACCTCATCATGCACACACATTCATCCCATTTTCCCATGTTTTCTTTATGTGTCTCCTGCCATCTTATTGGAGTAACGCAAATCTGAGATCCAAAGCATGGAACCTTGATCCTTCAAGAATAGTCCTTTCAAGTTCTTCTAAAAAAATGTTGAGATAAGTTAAACCATCATAATATGGTAATTCACGTACCTCAGGTGTTATGAATCTAAATTCTATGATCACATGATTCCAGCGCAATGCAGATACTTCATGCAACTGATTCTGCTAATTTCTAATACTTCATCAAAGTATCACAAACATGAACCATCTTTCACCTAGTTAATATTCCCATCTGCCATAATATTGATCCAATATTATTCTTGTAGAGTCAGCTTATAGATGTAATCAACATCATCCTCAGTGCACACAGTATCGGTGCATCTCCTGCCTTCAGCAGGGTCAAGGGGAATGATGACTCTAGTCCCATTGCTTTGAACTCCATTATTCATTTCTTTAGATTTATGAAATCATCCATATAAATATCCCAGTCCAATCCTAATAGCACAGGATAAGGATCAGTATCATCTATAATTTTTATAACTTCAAAGTCTTCCATCTCCTTAACACCCTCAATACTGATGACAACCTATGACAGTCTTCCCAGTGGAATGATTTACTTTGGTTTTCCATGCACAATTGAATTGTAGACCATTATATCTTGGGTTCTTCAGGCACTTCCACATTTTCTTAGGTAGGACATTCAAATCAGACCTTAGATCTAAAATAATGTGATCCATTTCATAAGCATTGATCTGCGCGTTCAGACGCATCTCTCGACCCATCCTTTTCTAATTCTTATAAATTTTTTTGATAACATTTTCTTCTACTATCTGTTGTTCCTTTTTTGCACAAGTATCTATCAGAGCTTGAATATTATCTACTACCTTTCGGTTGTATAACAACTTAATGCAAGACTGTAGTAATGGTTTAATATCTTCATCTCCTCCAGATTCCTTCATTGGTCTACCTGATGTTGAGGTGCTTCCTCCTGAAAATTATTTCCGCACTTCAACAAAAAATTATTTTTCACACTGTAAATCAAATCCATATTTTATTTTAAGGGCCTTATTTATCCATAGGTCAGTAGCTGGTTGCTTCCATTTATCTTCATTGGTAGCTACACCACTCCTACTAACAACATTTACGTTAGGATCTTCTTCATGGGTCTCTGCTCTAAACATCTGAAGATTTTTCATTGGAGTCTGCATCTTTTTCTCCTACATTTCAGCAATCAAAATAGGGAAATATTCTATTACATGATCAAATGGTATATAATACCTACATGGATGTCTCATTGGATTAGGACAATCATGCACATAGAAACCATCATCTCGAAAATTGTAGTAGATAACCTTCCCTCTCCTCGACCAGTTGATCCACCGCCACATTCTCTTCATCTGTCTTGAAATCCACCACGCCCAAAGGGGGATGATGGTGAGGTAGGTTCAGCCTACATCATATGGATTTTAGCTTTATACAATGTCATATCATAAGTGTGACAAGGATTCTCATCATGTCCCAAAAATGAAGAGAATATACAAAACAATGGGTTCAGATCAGGTTGATACTTCCCAACTATTCGATAGAAATATATTTCATGTAATCATGCAGCTTGATAGATTGTACACCATACTATTGGCTTTAGTGGACTAGGTCCACCCAACATTCAGATAACTATTGAAGAAATGACATTGATCCTTACGGTTCCAGTAGCTTTACATTTTATGTACCATACATATGTGAATACTTCCTTACCCTTGTATTTGCGCAGAATATGAATCTTCAAATTCATGGCTTCCAATTGACTCTAAATTTGTTGAGTTCCAACTGCAATAGGTGTTGGGGTAGCTTCTAGTTTCATTCCAACGTCCATGGCCTTAGCCCGTGTGGCAATATTTTCCCGACCTAATGGTTGCCGCATATGTGGGAGAAACATAGCAATAAACCACTCCTTATGAGAAATCCATCATCTATGATAGTGTGCTTCAACCTCTGGTCTACCTCCCACATAGATTCATTTACCTCCTCATGAATCTCTTTCATTTTTGTAACAAACAACACGTATGACCTAGGCTTCTTGAACTTCTCTTTTAGGGCATATTTTATTTGATTTAAGGTGGCATTAGGGTTTTCTTGAACATACCTGATGTACCAATCTAATGCGCGATCGTAGAAGGTAGTGGCTAGCTACGCTTTCTTAACATCATTATTGTTAACATGATGAGCTTGCCATACGAACTCAGTAACAAACCGAAATTGCTCAGTATCTTCATTTACAATGCCTCTGAAATTAGGTAACTTCATCGACGCGACCATATCTGGTTTGGGGGGGTGGAGTTGGTGGTAGGGACGGACTATGTGGTGGAATGGTTACTTTGTGATACGAGTGTAGAAGTGGAGTGGATGGATCTCGAAAAATACTCAAGGGTTTCTGGTTTGATGAACCCTCTTCTTTAGTGTAATTAGAGCTATTTATTTCTACCTCACCTTCACTATTAGATCTAGGCTTCAGAGGACTATAAATAAACCTTTCTAGATCTTTGTGGTAAAATTTTCAATGGTGCGTAGTTAAGCCTCTCTGCGAAATTCAAGAAATATGTTCACACAAGGATTCATGTTTGCATAATAGCATTTTCAACAATAATTTTAAAGGGCATCATAACTTACCTCTAGGACCCTTGAAAAATCTTCTTTTTGCTTCAGAGTATGAAAAAAATTGGTGAAAGGAAAATTCTGTCACAAATCCTCCCAAGAGGTGATCCATCTAGTGATATAATGCACGAGCAATCTTATTTTCTATCTTTTCTAATTTCTGGATCAATTCAAGATTCCACTCAGTGACTGTGTCGTCCTTCACACAAGTATTGAACTCAGACAATTGCGACAACCACTCCTATTGCTCATATGAAAAGGAAAAGAAGAATATCTCATGAAATTTTGTCTAGATATATTTTGTACCCACTTTTCATAAGATAGCTTAGTACTTAGGTTCTCCTGAAGCACAAATTCAAGAATATTTCTATCCAGCCAATCATGCAACTCGTTCTGTGAAGGGTCCCACAACATCAAATATCCTCAAAATAATGATCCCAGTCCCAACAACATAACAACTTGTTGGATTGAGGGGTTGTGAATGAGGTTCAGAGTCTATCGCACAACCAACAAAGCCTTCAACTACTTTCCCTTTCTGAAGTGACCTTCTTGCGCAGATCAAAGTCTCACCTGAAGAAGTATGCGGGGGTGCTAGAACCAAGCTTCTGCACTCTAAGGAAGAAAATAATGATGTGGCCCTATGCATATTGATTGTATAATTATATTGATCATAAATAGGTGTGCTCAATAATTAACAAATTACGGACAAAATCGTAGGTCGCTTTAGTGAAGATATAACAGAGCCAAATCCAGATCTAGACAATGCGTAATTAATTATGCATATTTATTCATCAATGTAAATTCATGCATACATAACAGAGGTGATTGCACCAATACAAATAATCAATATAGAAGTAATGCGATCAAATACATAAATAGTAGATAGCTAACTTAGATCAATAACACAATGCTTTCACCAAAATCTATCCTTTATATTAGCTTCAAGTCAATTCAATACATTAGATTTTACCCTTACAAATGACCTTCCACGCACACAGCCAGGACTAGTTCTTCGCACACACAGCCAGCAGGAGTCTTTATACGCAACCCAGACAACCCTTACAAAAGTATTAGAGATGCATGAACATTCAGATCATAACAATAGTCTAACTTTAACTACTTTTCACTTAGAGTCAATATATCTATTTATATCCTTCTAGCACGTAGTTACTATGGTCTTAAACCCTTTTATATCAAAATATTGACTTTTACTCGCCCCAAATCTCCTTGAATCATTCGCACAATGCGTATATACAAATCTTATAAAAATAATGTCACAAAGTGTGCCCTAGGGGACCCTGCTCCAATACTATAGCTACCCTCAATGGATTTATAAGATCTGGTAACTTAGGATCCTTTCTTTTGGTGAAGGATTCAATCTAGGAAAGGTAATTATGTTGGAAATTAATTAAAAAATTAATGAAACACATAAAAATATTATTAAAACACATAACACAAGAGAGACATAGATATATGCGGTTTACAAAATTTGGGCTACATCCATGGAGAAATAACCAATAATTCCTTTTATATTATCCAAAAAAATAAAGAGATACAACCTACAGAAAATATGTTTTAATTTCCTCTTTGCTATCACATAATATCCTCTCTCTTTTTCACTCATAATAATAATACACATCTATAATAAAATTCCCCATATAAACCAGGGGTTTCCTTCTAGGAAAGAAAACCCTAAATTAAGGTAACTTCTATCGCTATATCAACCGCCAAATGAAAAACCTATATTGACTATGAAATTACAATATTTTACAAGGAAATTTTTCATCTATTTTTAGCTTCGGGGGAGTTTCCCCCAAACCTTGGTTAGGGGGAGGGGATCATAAAATCATCATCCCCACCTCGCCCTAGACTCCACTTATGGAAATCATATAAGTGGTTTTTCCACCCTATTAGGAACAGGGATCCAAAGCAACTGAAAAAAAAAACCTCTGAACAATCAGAAATATGATCAAGCTCCACACCCAAAAATCTCCCACTTGGATACTAATTATATAAAATCTATCATTGCTTCACCTATTGGAAAATTGACTCCACTTGGACCTGTCTATTTCTCATCTTCACCATCATACTTGAATACCAATTTAAACTGTGGATAATATCAATTTCTCCCTCGTTAAAAATTTTGTTAACATATTTGAAGGATTATTGCTAGTGTTTATATTTCAAGCTTCAACTGTCCATATTCCAACACTGACCATATGAAATGGTACTTGATATGTATATGTTTAGTATTGGAATGAAAAGTCGATTTATGTGTAATATTAATGGTACTATGGATGTCACTATATAATTTTCCCATCTCCTTATTTCCAAATTCATCCAAAAACCTTTGTAACGAAATAATTTCTTTATCGACCTATGTGGTAGAAATGTACCCTTCTTACATTTTTGAAAGTGCAACAATATTTTGCAATTTTGAAACCCAACTATCTGTTTTTCCACCTAAGTAGACACATACCCTATGGTGATCATCTTGTTATATCTATCACCTACCATATTTGCATCAACATATCCTTGTTGAGAAATGTTTTGTAATATCCCTTTTGGGAAGTTTCATTAAAATTCCACTAGGGTTTTAACTTTGCACAATTTAACCAAGAACATAACCGAAACGCCAAATTTTTTATAGAAATAATAAACCTAGAAATCATATGACAATCTCATTAAAATAGCACAACTTAAGAAATAATGATATATGAAGAAACCATAACAAAATCCAACTTTATTATATAGAAAGATATGACAATACAATAACTGGAAACAACCCTTGAAGATAACTATAATTTTGGTGCTAACCTCCAATCTGATAAAAAAAAAAAAAAAAAAAAAAAACAATCACTGCAACTTGTGAATCCTGAATGGATTCACCAAGGGAAGAGATAGGTGCTCGCCCACTCTCACTAAATCACTCGAGGGTTTCCATCCCAGGGCTATTGATGCAGAAGAGAACCAGGTTATCAACCTCACATACAAGAAAATATATCAAATCCAAGATGTCCCTCAATGGACTCCTCCTTTTCTTTTATAGATCTCATGGATCCTTCTAGAGCCTCATTTTATTATTATGTTAATCATGGAGCACTTTTTCCTCTTATTTTCCAATTAAAATATTCCTTTTTAATGCTGGAAAGAGTAAATCGGCTACCATGTATCCTCGGGTCACTGAAACTCATGTCCAACCACCCCATCATTAGGGTATTCTTGTCCTTGTTCCAATGAGCTATTAAACTAAGATGTTCTATCAAGTAATCCTCCCAGAATGACACCTTCATGGTAATTAATTGAGTTAAGCCCAAAAATAACTGATTTTTCTAAAATTTATCAGAATGCACTAGAATTAAAGGAAAATATTATGGATGATGTAATATTTCATGTGAATGCCACCAATCCTCATAGGAACTCCTCATAACTCCTCTAAAAATCTCTTTGGCCTACTGATGACACCAACTTGTATCTCTGACCTGTCTGCTCCTAACTCTGGAAGTCCATCCTAACCCTATCATAGGTGACACCAAAAAAAAGAATATTACAGACCTCCTATCCCAAGATTTCTTTCCCTCAAGCAATCCAAATATGTGAGCCACACTATTGGCCTAACTACATTGAGACCCAATTCCCAGATCTCATACAAACCCTTTGGTGCTGCTATGCTCCTGTGTTGAGTCACCCGAAACAGGCCCCTCAATGCCCAGATCCCAAGTTGATCTCTCACTACACCTATCATCAATCAATCCTCCTAGAACCCAATTCCACCATGGCCAATAATCGCCCAAGTCCTCTGGCTTAGATTTCACACTGCCTCTGGCTATAACTATTGCCCCGTTAAGCGAAGACCACGAACATGCATCAATGCTCCATTGCTCGTGTTTTTTTGTAGTTTTGAATGTACAAGTTCCCACACCAAATGTGTACCAACTGATCACCTCTCTCCAATCCATCCCCTAAATCAATCTAATCCCAACCCTAATCTCCCGAAGTCGAGATGGAATATTGAAGAAATTTTGACATGTGTACCACCACAAATTGGAAACTGTAGTATATTTCATGTCTACGGGTCCCTGCTCTGCTATGCTATTGAATAAGAAGATTGTACCATCAATAGGATACCAACTCATGATCTCCCACCAATCTATCGTGGAAGAAGAATCAAATGTAGTGACACATGCATGCAAAACAAGTCTGGTGTGAGGTTTGCAGTCCATACTCAAATCGTGTTGCCTCATCCCTTCTCCCGACAAGATATTCCTATAGAAGAAATCCCCTCTCTCTATCCTCGTCGAATGTGGGCAATATATTCTGCAAGCCACATCAATGTACTCCTAGAGAGTGTTTCTCCCTGAAATTACTATAACTCTATTGACTGCATGTACATCTATCTGAACCTCATTAGTTGGTCAGCCCAAAGATGGATTCTCCTCCCTCTCCTGATATTAAATTTCATAATCCTACTATCTACTAGCCTCCTGCAAAACTATCCCATCAACCTCCAACATCTCCTGAGGCTAAGTATCTGCAACTCCAGTCACCATACTAGATGTTAGTGTAGTTGTCTACTCCTCCTCAATGGCTGACCCCAAGGTTAGCCACATATCCACCACCAACTCAATGTGAGCCTCCATCTCTCCCTCCCCTAAAGGACTATTTTGCAGGATATGCATAGCCTCCTCCTCACCTGACTCATGCTACACCATATGCTACTCCAGATGAATCATCACAAGTGACTCATCATCCTAAATATCTCCCATCGAGTACCATGACTGCTCCCCCTGCACGTTGGAAGAAAAATCCAGTCTACTATCATCAACTCCACATGACTCCTAATTCTTCCTAGAATCATCCTCATATGACTCCAAGGAATCATTTCAAGAAGATTCCTCATCCTACCATACAGAAGGAATCTCATCCTGCTCTACCTCTGCCAAATCATCTGCATCACTCAAGCATGAGTGATGAGGCCTTAGAGGTTCTTTTCAGATGAAGTAAATTCCCTTCCTCCTCAACTAGTTCTTGTTGTCTGATCCACCAAATTGGAGTAGCTACTCATTGGTCAACTATCTCCTAAAAAACCCAGTGTTTTTCTTAATCAACCTCTTGAATAGTTTATAAACAACAGGTGAAACTAACTATTCTCTCCTCCAAATGGTCGACAACCTGGTCTGCAACATCTTGCAAATGTCATCATTATAACCCATGACTCTAGCCATGATTTCTAAGATCTTGATCCTCTTCTCAATGGCAATACCACAAATGTTATGTAGATCCTAAATATTATCTTCTATTAGTTGGAAAATTTTCCGCATAATGTCATGATTATAAGGAAGCATAGGTGAAGTTATTCTACTAATCTCACTGAGACAAGAAGCTACTACAAGTCTGACTCCTTCAGAAGGATGCTCCAAGAATATTGGATGAATCAAATAAAGCATTGTTAGTTTGAGTGCCCAATTTAGGACACTTAAATATGATTGGCTCACTTTAGAAAGATGTGATTCTAGCTTCCCCAAATTAAGGAAAGTTTTTATGGTCATCTTTAGTTCTTCAAACCAGACCCAAGTCTAAAGATCCAATTCCCTACCTCCCATTACTTTTGCAAATCCCTTATCTTCTCTAGTTGTAGGATGACATGTACCCCCTTTGAAAAGGGTTTTTTTTTTGGTTTTTCTCTTTGATTCAAGGAAGCATTGTTGTTCCAAGAACCTTGTGAAAGTGATTTTTCAAACTGTAGTTGTATTGAATTATTTCTAAGTCTTTAAATCTTTTTCTAATATTTTTGCACAAATTCGGCTCTAGAAAAATCATTTTTTGAAAACAAGATGAACTCATCCTAGAAAATAAATTGAAACAATATTAGGTGAGAAAAATGTTACCCCTAATGCAAGGAAATGATCTCCCCTCAAGCTCTACACTAACTTTGGAAATTCTACAAGTGTTGGCTAGAAGGAACCCTTGTTTGAGCCTGAAAGAGAGCTCAGAAAATTATTCCAAATTAATCTTGGGCTCTCCACCACAAACCCAAAAAAACCTAGAAATTATTTTCGCAAATTCTACTGGTCACCTGGGACCCAAAATTTAAGCTTACTCCTTCCCCACTAGATGCCAAATAATTCTTTATGTTTGCAGCACCAAAAATTCCCCAAAATTTCTACAAAATTAGGAAAAAACCCTTTGACCCATGGCCCAAAAAACCTATAAATATTTTGGGCTAATTCCGACAAACCCAAAATGCTCAAATAATGTGAAAATCTGTTAGACCGATGATTTTCCCTACTATAAGAATGGAAATTTGATACCCGAATATTGCCTGGAAAATTTTGAAAATTTGACCACAAACGCCTTTCATAAAACAAAGAAAAGATGAGGAAAATCTTGGGTAGATTCCAGAAGATACAAAAGGCCCCAACTTATTGCAAGTTTCCTACTTTTCCCAACTATGCACACTGCTCCAACTAAAAATAATTTGTACCAAAATAATGCTATACTTCAGTTCAAAAAATTCACTGCAAAATCTCCGACTCAAATGAGATAAATCTCATGCAAAACCTTTGACAAATAAACCGAGTTATGACAGATAAACTTGGCACCAAAAATAAACTCAGCCCTAATAGATAAATATAGCTCTCACAAATGAAGTAGGCTCACACAAATAAATTAGGCTAAAAAAAAAAAACTTAGCCCAACAATTGATTTCGGCCCATCAAGATGAATTCCCCATAGAAGAATAATTTTGGTTGCAATATAATTTTTTCTGAGCAATATAAATTTGGCCTAGCAAAATGCTCTGCGACAACAATTCTACAGTAGCTACTACAATGGATTGGCCAAAATAGCCACATCCGGTGCTCAAACAATTCTAAGAAATTAATCCCAAAATCCTCAAGCCAATTTGACCAAACCCCAGAAATGGTTTGGCCAAATCACCATCCTCCAAAATTAACCCTAATAAGCCTTGCACTCTCCAAGTAGCTACTGAATATGATCTCTACAAAATTGTTACCGAAATAGTGAAAAACCCTCCGAATGTGCAACAAATAATCCCTCTTGCACTTCCTCTATCTCCCTCAACAAACAAAGCTAAAATGTTTGAAGCCTTCCTCCACAACTAGGCTCAACACTCCTCCTCTGTGTAGGCCTAGAGACTGCGAGAATGATCTGAAATAAAATATCAATCTCAACCCTTGGAGGTTCGCCTATAGTTGAAAAGCTAATGAACCTAGGTTCACCTATAGCTCTCATAATCTAATGAAACTTTCAACCAACAACAAGCACAAGAACCCAACTGCGTCACACTGCCAAGGCAACCAAATGCTAAAGCTGAAGATAAATAGCTCGAGCAACTGAGATCAGAATCAATAGTCCAATAATGCATAAAAAAGTAATAAATAAGTGATGCTTTTCTTGAAGTTGATGTGCAGTAAAACCCTTGAACTTGGGTTTTCTGGTAATTTGGAAAGTAAACCCTTAGGCTGGCAAGATCACAAGCTCTAATACCACTATAATATCACTTTCGGGAATTTTCATTAAAATTCCACGAGGGTTTTAACTTTGCACAATTTCACCAAGAACATAACCAAAATGCGAGAAATTTGATAGAAACTATAAACCCATAAATCATATGACAATCTCATTAAAATATCACAACATATGAAACAATGAGATATGTAGCAACCATAACAAAATCCAACTTTATTATATAGAAATATATGCCAATACAATAGCTAGAAACAACCCTCCAAGAGAACTATAATGTTGGTGCTAACCTCCAAACTGAAAACAGGAAAACAATCACTGCAACATGTGAATCCTGAATGGATTCGCTAAGGGAAGAGATGGGTACTCCACCACTCAATAAATCACTTGAATGTTTCTGTCCTGAGGCTACTGATGGAGAAGAGAACTCGGTTCTCAACCTCACATACAAGAAAAGATATCAAATCCAAGATGTCCCTCAATAGCCTCCTCCATTTATTTTAAGATCTCATGGATCCTTCTAGAGCCTTATTTTATTATTATCTTAATCATGGAGAACTTTTCCCTCTTCGTTTCCAATTAAAATATTCATTTTCAATGTCAGAAAGAGTAACTCGGCTACCATGTCTCCTCAGGTCACTGAAACTCATGTCCAACAACCCCATCATGTAGGTATTCTCATCTCGGTTCCAACAAGATATTACACTAAGGTGTTCTATTAAGTATTCATCCTAGAATGCCACCTTGAGCATAATTAATTGAGTTAAGCCAAAAAATAACTCAGTTTTCCAAAAAAAATCGGAATGAATTGGAAAGAAAATAAAAAGGTGTGGATGATGGAATATATCAATCGAGTGCCACAGATCCTCATAGAAACTCCTCAAAAATCCTCCAAAAATCCCTTGGACCCATTGATGACACCAACCTGTATCTCTGATGTGTCTGCTCCTAACTATGGAATTCCACCCTAACCCTGTCATAGGTGACACCAAAAAAAATAATATTACATGTTTGAACCCCCAAAGACTAATCCTTGATTCTTGGTAGCTCTAAAATACATTAGAATCCACTTCACTTCCATCTAATGCTCTTTTCCTGGGTTGTTCTTATACCCAATTGTAACTCCCACTGGATGTGAAATATCAGGCCTTATGCAGGTCATTACATACATTAAGCTTCCAACTCAAAATTCATATGGAAATTTACACATATAATGGATCTATTCCTTAGTCTTGCGACACATCTCCCTACTTAGTTTTAAAAGCGTAGCCAAATTTGTACCAATTGGTTTTGCATTCTACATATTAAATATTTCCAACACCTTTTCTGTGTACTTACTCTAAGACAGTGTTAATTTTAAAATTTTCCTTTGAGCACATTTATTTCCTGCATGTTAGACCCTGCAACAAGCATGTCATCTACATACAATAGAAATATAATATAGCTTCCATCATTTTTCTTTTTAATATAAAAAAAATAATGAGAGTGACATCTAGTATAACCTTGTTGAGACATAAAGATGTTAAATTTTAGGTATCATTGCCTTTCATCCTATTTTAAGCCATATAAGATCTTTTTCATTTTGCACACTAATTTCTCCATCCCTTTGACCACATACCCTTGTAGATGTGCATATATATTTCTTCCTCCAAATCCTCATGGAGAAAATTTTTATTAACATATGACTACTCAAGATGCAAACTTCCTGTTACCACTAGATATAGAATAATTTTGATTGAAGTCATTTTAATAAGAGGAGAAAAAAATTCATCAATGTATATACCTTAATTTTGTGCAAACACCTTCACCACAAGTCTATCCTTATACTTCTATTTACCTCCATCTTATTCCTTCAACATGTAAACCCATTTATTCTGCAATTTTTTTTACCTGTAGGAAAATTGACTAAGTCCCAAGTTTGGTTACGCATCAAGGAGTCCATCTCTTCTTCTATTGCTTTCTCCCACTTCTTCTTTGTTTCTACCTGCATTTCTTATTCATATATTTCTATTTCACCAGAATCAGTCAACAATACATAATATAATCACGGATATTATCATTCATGGGGTCTACTTATCCTGGTAGATCTTCTAACACCACTTTCAGTTGTTTTACGTGTCTATTTCTGTTACAGTTGATGTTGTTGGTGTGGTTGCTGATCATTATGATTTTCAGGCAACTTAACTTTTTTTGTGATCTCTTCAAGCACTATGTATTCTTTTCTTTCCTTTTCCTGTTTCTTTCCCTACATATGATCCTTATACATGACCTTTTCATTGAATATGACATTTATGCTCTTAATGATTTTTTGATTTTCATAATAATATAAGTGATAACCAAAATAATTAACACCATATCCAATAAAGGTACATTTCATTGATTTGTCCTTAAGTTTTTTTCTATTTTTTTGTTAATGTGGACAAAGGCTTCACAATCGAAATTCTTTAAAAATGAGTAGTTTACCTTTTTACATGTCCATGCCTCCTCAAATATACCACTATCCAATGAAATTTAAGGTCCTCTTTTTATTATATAAACACCAATATATACAACATCTCACCAAAATTGTAAGGTAAATACTATATGCAATCTCACTCACCTTGCATGCTCCATGTTTGTCCTATTCATCATTTCTAACACACAATTTTCATGTGGTGTTCTTGGAACTATATTCTCTCTATGACTTCCATGATTTGAACAATATTTATCAAAATATTTTCTATAGTATTCACCTCCATTGTCTTATCTGAGACACTTCAACTTCTTTCTTGTCTCATTCTCAATCAATTTTTTCCATTTCTTAAAAGTATCAAATACATAAGATTTATTCAAAATACAATAAATCGATGTTTACCTAGTTTCATCATCAATAAAAGTAACTTAATAGTGATATTAATTGAGAGATGATACCTGAGCGGGTCCCCATACATATGTATGCACACACGCTAATTTTCTCTCTTTGTTTCCTTACCAACGCTGATAAATATGACTCTCTTCGGTTTTCCATAAACACATTTTTCACATGAATCCAAATTAACATGCTTCAAACCAGGAAACAAATTTGTTGAATGAAGAATCTGCATCCCCTTCTCACTAATGTGCACAAGCCTATGATGCCAAAGTTTCATATTTTATTATGTCGAGGTTAAATAATTAACATAATTAGAAATACCATTGCATAAATACAATGTACAAACCTTTTCTCCTTTTGTTTTTACCAGTTCTCTTTTAGTGACCTTCTAGGTTTTTTCTGTAAAAGTAGTTACACAACCTTCACCTCCAAATTTCCCTATTGAAATTAGATTTTTATTGATATTTGGATCACGACTTAGCTCCCTTACTAGGAATTGTTTTTCATTCTATTTCTTTATAAAAAACTTACCCATTCCAATGATTTTACAAGGTTTATCATCACCCAGATGAACCTGTCCAAAATATCCTTGAACACACTCATGAAAATGTTTCCTATCATGTGTGGCATGTAAAGAGGCCCTGAGCCTACCACACGGGAGCTAATAATATTCTAAAATGGAAGAATCAAATCATATTGTAACACATCATATGTCACATTCACTTCATTATTCTTCTCTTGTTTTCCATTTCCTTCTTTTCCCTTTCGAGATTTGCAGTTTATCTAAAGGTGTCCTTTCTTCCTACATTTCTAGCACACTATCCATGATCTAGATTGGATATTCCTTTCCTTGAATTACTGAGACATCTTGGGCTCTTACCCCTCTCTAGTTTTGTTCCTCTAATATCTGCACTCAAATCATTACCTATTACCTCACTTGAGCCTTTCCTTCGCATTTCCTCTCTAAGGATAACACCAACAACATCATCAAACTTTAAATTACTAGATCGAAAGATAGAGTTACTAATAAAAATTACAAATTCCTTCCAACTTTCTTATAATGAGAAAAAAAACAATAAATCCCAAACTTCATCATCAAAATTTACCCCTACAGAACTTAACTAACTAGTAACTTTGTTAAATTTATTTAAATTATAAAAAATATATCCACCTTCTGACATCTTCATATTAAATAAGCGCTTGATAAGAAATACCTTAATTGAGGCCAACGGTTTTTCATATAATTTGGCCAATGATGTCATTAAAACTTTTTTTGGTGTTTCCTTTGAAATTTTGAATGATACCTATGTTTCCAAACACAAACATATTATTCCTAGTTCCTTTCTGTCGAGAATATCCCATTATTTTTTTCTTACTCGTCAAATTCTTTTATTTTTTGCTCAATGGTAGGTACATATCTTTCTGATACAGATAATATTCCATATGCATCTTCCACATCTGGTAGTTTTGGTCATTAAATTTCTCCACCCTAAACCTACGATTTTCTTCCATTGCTCCCTCTTGAACCATGAACCCTTCTCTCTTATGTGTTTATCAACCAAATACCCCTTCCACTCTGATACTATTTGTTAGAAATTAACTATCGGAGCAATGAAAAACATAAGAAAAATTGCGGAAACACAAACACAGAAAAAAATAAAACAATAGAGACACATATATATGTGTTTCACCCAATTTGGGCTACATCCACATAGAAACACCAAGCCCTTCCTTTTATAGTATCCAACAAAATGAATATATAAAACCTACAAAAAAACTATTGTAATTTCCTCTTCGCTTTCACACAATCTCCTCTCTCTTTTTCTCTCAGCATAATAATACAAAAATGTAATACAATTCTATCATATAAACTAAGGGTTTACTTGTAGGGAAAAATACCTAAATTAACATAATTTTTAACGTCATATCATCTGCCTAATGAACGACGCACATTGAATATGAAATTACATATTTTACAAGGAAAATTTTCATCTATTTTTTTTGTGTCGGGGGCACTACCCTCGAACCCCCACCAGAGATGGCTCATACAATCGTAGTCCCCCCCGCCATCCCACTGCCCCCCCCCAAAAAAAAAAATCCTCCCTGGACCCCCCAACGACAATCATATGTGTGACATTTTGGCCCGATTAGTAACAAGGATCCAATGTGGCTGAAATAAAAAAAACTCTGAAATATCAGGAAGATAATCATGCTCCACACCCAACAAATTACTAATCTAAACTATGGTTAAATTACACTATACTTAAATACTTTTATACCAAATTATAATTAATGAACTATTATTAAATTAATGAGTTAGATCTGGAAGTCAAAAGACAATTAAAGATACTGAGTATAATGTAATAATAAAAACAAAAGGTTTATTATTTCAATATTAACAGATTAAAGAAATGATGAGTAATTCTGATTCATCAAAATTTTTGTTACATACTCAAAATATGATACAAAATATACAATTCTATATTCTAATAAATGAAAAAGGCGAGAGCATTGCATAACTAGCTCAAAATCAATGCAATCATTAAAAAAAAATCAAAAAAGTATGTTTATAGAATCAGATGACATCCTATTTGTAAATGATATTATAAATCAATATAAACTTATTTCCAAATGAAATTAACCATAGGAGAAGTGAGTTTAGTTTACAAGTTCGTTATCCTGTAAGCAAAGAAAAATCACCATGTTTAGTGCTATTTTACATTAAGAAATAACTGCATAAGCTAACATATATATTATTCTAATAATAATTTAGCCAAGACTAATAAAAGGGACAATTGTAAATGATATGGCCTTTTATAAAATTAATCTTGCTTTAATTGGTCGATAATGAATGTAATAAATCAACCATAGACAAAAGTAAGAAAAAAAATGAGAATATCATCTATAGTGACAACAACATTATTAATTTGAATGTAAAGGTTAACATTTTCTATATATTCAAAAAATATGGAAAACATCAGCGGAAACCAAATTAAAATAATGTGTAAATCGATAACTCCTCTTAGGAAATAAGTCATTGAAGAAGACTGTCAATCTCAAATAATTTGGAAATCAAATAAATGTTCAGATATAAAAATAAATATAATGAGAAAAATTATTTGTTTAAGGAATACAACCATTAAACAAAATATATTTTTCCTTTGACAATTAAGAAATAATTACACGAAAATAAATAGGATGTTCATCTCACTATGGAACACAAAGTTAGTAGAACCAGATTGAACACAGCCAAATATCTATACCCGTGTTAAAATATTTCCACAATTAAAGTGTATGCAGCAATTATTTTTCCAAAAACTCCCCTATAGTACCAAAATTATTCTACTTTAATAGTAAAATTGAGGGGTATATATATCGAAAGGCCCTCATCCTTACAATTCAATACAAAACTGAAAATTGTCTTTAAATAATTTGGCTACAAAAAATAAGATATTTTTTGATGTTCAAGCCATCTTGGCTGAATGAAAAAATTCAAATAAAACATATTGCATACAATATTTTCATGGAGGGTTAGGAACAAGCACAAAATGATCGAAATTGTCCTCAGTTTTTATACCAAAGGGAGTTGTCTCGCTAACTTGGAAAATTTCCTAAAGAAATATACTAAGACTAGCAAAATATAATAATGAAACTCAAACAAGGTTCCTACAAAATCTATGATTATGTAGAGGCCATTTTATTTAAAAAAAAAAAAAGGTTAACAAAAGAAATAAAAAATATTACTTTTAACATTTCCCATGCATAGACAAAAACAAATTAGCTATTTTCTTGTATATAGTTCTGTGGAAATTTCAACTTTGAGATTCGGATAATTTATCACGCTCTAAGTATATTTACACCTAGTTTTACCTTCAACACTAGATGATTGTTGTTCATTAGACTTATCCTTTCTCTGGGGTGAATCTCTCAATTAGTTGCTTTCATAAACGAGTTGATTGATTCAATGTTCCAGATGTGGGATAGAGAGAAAATATTTTTGTTTCCAATACATATTGGCTATTAAATTATCTGAGTGAGGGCTTCCTGAGGAATTATTTTCACAATTTGCAATATTTTCATGACCTGGAGAAAAATACTGGGAATGCGACTTATTTACTTTCAAAGGTGGCCTGGGATTAGTTTCTAATTCAACCAAGAAAACAATCATAGTAGGACCCTTATTCCTAGTCCTTTTGGGTCGTAAAAAATTTCTTTAAAATTGATCAACCTTAACCAAATCTTGTTCACTTTTATATATCTAACTATTTTCATGTTCATGTGTAGGTTGAACAGTTTTGGTTTCACACGGAAGAGATTCAGTACTAGGCTTAAGATTGTGAGCCTTCGTTGTATTCCCACTAACTTGAAGAGAAGCTAATATTTTAGAAAGTTTAACTTTCTTATCGTTTGAAGAGGGTTACCCTAGTATTTTGAAATATGTCTCATAATCATCCTACCTTAAATCATCAAATAATGATGGATTTGAATCAACAAGAGAGGATTCTAGAGCCATGGTGGTGCAACACTGACCAATACCGAACACCAAAGGTTTACCATAACCATTATGGGTAAGGAAAGAGTCACAATCATTGTCAACTTGAGCTAGATGATACTTGACCATCATACAAATTAAACCATGATACGAAAGGAAAATCTTAGGTTTCTTATGCTCGTCTTCAAAATCCATATATATTTTAGTGAAAATATTAAGTGCATAGTATGGAAGGTTAAGATTTTGGCCTAAGGAAGCCATTAAAATTCGAATGTGCTACATAAAACCAACACTATATTGGTCCTAACAGGTTATGTATCTATGAATCACATGTAGCAAATATTTCAATTTTGGTTTGAGAAATGATATAGGAATACCTTTGAGAGTCTATCAAAAATCCTTATTAGCTAGTAGTTTCCTCCATGGAATGCTCTTACCTCCAACATTTAGACCAATGCTCACCTTCCAAGGGTAAGTGGGTGTCTACTTCCACAAGCTCTAATATTATTTTTATTTCTAGGTGACCAACATAATCTATCCTTACATTTAAGGAAGAAATAAAAAATTTCACTACTTCATTAATGTGACCCAAAAATAGCTACAAAAATGCCACCAACCTACTTGGTGAAACAGAGCCAAGAATTGCTCACTTTCCTCAACAAGCTCTACTACAATGAGCTTATTTCAAACTAATAGGGGAATATTACATAGGAAAAATCATATATTTCAATGGAATAGAGTTCGAGAAACTAAATAGTTGACATGAAACCCTAGCTTGCAGAACCCTCGAGACGAAAACGAGAAAGATCAAAATGAATAGTTTAATGAGACTCTCTTGATAAAACCCCAGAGATAAAATCAAAAGTTCTCAAGTATAGACTCAATGTAGAGAAAGGATAACCTTGAAATATGGACTTGAGTGATAATTGAGCCATATGACAATTGGCGTTATCGCAGATTAACACTTGAGAGCGAAGCTTAAATATGAGTGGGTGACTAGGCATGTTTAACATGACAACAAAGTCGAAACCAATGCTAACCATAAATTAAAATATGAGAAGCATATAATCAAAATCATATATTTAAGTTGAAATTGGTAGGCCATTATTTGGTGCATATCACAGGTGGATATGGCATAATTAACTTATATCAATGAAAGAAATTAAAACATACATAACCAATTATAGGTTCGACACTTTAGGTTAGGACCATCAACCCAAAATAAAACATTATGAATGCAAAAATATCATAAAAATAAAGGATTAACATAGGAAATCACTGTGATAGTAAATAAAATCTACTCCATTAGCATCATAAACTGAATTATGGGCTGCTAGAGAATCTACAATTTTGTAGCGGCCCTTAAACTGACAAAATTTTCTTACAATTGGGAGAAAATGTTAATTGATACCAATAATAATAATTAGGGAAAAAAAATCCTTTCATTCATATGGATGGAGGAATAAATCCTACCGTAAACTATCATTATATAAAACTCAAAATGATGATTAGAAGAAGGAAATCATGAATAAAACCAATACAAATCCAATTCTAAAAAAACAAGAAAAATAGAAATACCTTAGGAGAGGCCCTTTTTTTTTGAAAAAAAGGAAGGGAGTAGTTTGGCCTACCAAATTAGACCTATTTATGTATGTTCCCTATCTCAAGTATTAAAAGGAAAAATATCAATGATACATCATTGGGTTCTCATTAACATTTAAATATTGCATTGAATTCGATGAGATATATACCCTTGAAGATGCAATCATAAAATTGAAACAATGTTATGAGTAGTTTAGATGCAAGTCAGAGGTTAAGGTTGAATTGAAGGCGAAAGGAAGTATCAAAATTAGATGCAAAAGGAAATGAAGTTCTTGAAAAATGCCTCGGGGGAAGGTAAGAAATTCCACCACTAGTAGAGGTGAAACCTGCCAGAATATCATCATAATTTTTGAAGGTCAGCGTGCTAGGCCAAAGAAGAGGATGGATCTGAGAAGAAGCCCATAGTATGCTCGAAATGTGGTCAAAACCATATGCACAAATTTTGGCCCTATATATAGAGGAATAAACTAAGATTGCATACTATGTAATATTTAGAGACAGTGGAAAGTTTAGCTCGATGCATGCCTTATACCTACGCAAATATGGAAGAAATAAATGTTGGTCATTGGGCTTCCAGGGTTGAGATGCATGACTATATACATATTATCAATATGAAAACCAAGAAGATTGGTTTGGTCCATGGGGATAATGGACAACATAATGACAACCATGAGAATGGATCAAAGGAGTTTCTCTAGCGGATCCTAACCCTAGCCCTAAGTATATATGCATTTGTGTGTTCATAATCATGATGATATATACATATATATCTATAAAGGATAATTTTTCTAATAAGGTCTTGTCGAGAACCATTGTCATGGAAGAATGAATGTATAAATTTAATTGATGCAAATTTAAATGGATATATGGGATGACATGATAAGTTATACAATTGGAATCCTAGTTGAAGGAGGAATTGATGGGGTAGGGAAGCCTTGGCTGACCAATGATTTTAAATAGGCATAGGATCTTATATTCTCATCTTTTTTCATGCAGATGAAAAGGAAATATTGATGGTTATGGAAACTTCTATATTAACTAATATGTGAAATACTTTATTGCATGATTGGATATATACTTAACTAATCATTGTGTTGATTCTAGAAGAGTGTTTGGTAGAGTAGAGGAACTCTCATTATAACATAACGGATAGACCCATGAGCCTTGTTGGCTGATAATTAGGGAGCTAAATTTGATCATAACATAGATGAGAAATCCAAAGGACTTGTTGGTTGATAGTCACAGAGGAGCTCTAATTATAACACAACTAAGAAACCTATGAGGCTTTCTGGTTGATAATCATGGAGTAAGGTCACATGATAACTCAGTTGAGAAACCCAAGAGGTTTGTTGGATGATAATCACTAAACAATTGTTTTTCCATATAGAGTGATAAATCTACTAGAGACTTTGTTGGTTGATAAATTCTGGTGGGATGAGGCATTGAGAATTAGCAGGCTGATAAAACTTTATGGTAGTTCCACAAGGTTGGGATAAGAACATAGATGTTAGTTCCACAAGGTTTAATTGAGAAAATAGGTGGTAATTCGACAAGGTTTAATTGAGAACACAGGTGGTAGTTCCACTAGAAAGTGATGGAGAGTTCAATTTTATTCATTCAAGAGTAATGAAACTAATAAAACATCCTCATTATTATCTATATCTCTCTCTTCATGGTTGAAATGTAGCCATAGGGGTGTAACAACAAGGAGTTTGTTAGAACACCTGATAAATTGTATCTTTTAAAGACATGTGCGTGAATGGTTCAGTACCCATTCGAAGGAAAATACAAGAGATGTAAATGTAAATTTGTGTAAATTCTTTATGATGAATCTCGTGAGAGATTATATGCCATGTTACAGGAAAGCATGGGAATTCCTAGTTTGGGTGAATGAATTTGAGTAAAAGGAGGATGGCAGCAACTTGAAGATATCGTAGTGTATGGCAGATGCACCAAGAAAATTGCAAAGGAGCCACAAAAATTGGCTGATCCAAGGATAATTTTCATGTGTATTAGTTTTTGAGAAAGAAACTGTATATGCGAACTGCAATTGTAATATAGTTGCAAATATACAACTCCAAATTAGATCTACTTAATTTAATAAATTATTTTGTTTTATGTTCGGTGATATACCACCAAGTATAATGTTCCAGTAAGTGGGTGGGGATTGTGACATCCCTATGGGTTAGGTTATATCATAAAAAAATAATTTTTTAATTATATAATTATAACTTAGAAATGGTTCAGAAAGGGACAAAAATTCCATTGCTTAAGGTAGGAAACTACATGGGGGAATTGTTTCTTTCATTATCACTCCCGGATGGTGCAGTGGGATGATTATGCAATAACTTTGTAATATTCCCAAATGAGAAAAGTAGGAATATAGTGCAAAATGCTGGAACAATAGTGTAAATCATCATATAAAAGTAAGAGGCCAATATGGAGACCTTCCATATGTTATAACAAAAGAAAACTATGCACAAATAATGGGCCATAAGATGTATAATAAGAAAGAACAAGCCTCCAATGGACAAAATCCCTAAAAAAATGTGATTCTACTATGTATAAAGATTGGAAGACTGCTAAAACATTGTTTTAAATGAACTACTAGAGAAAATGGTTATACATCATATCTAAGGCTTATATGTGCCTCAAAAGATAGATCCAATACAAATATGAGCACTATATAACCTCCTTTGAAGAACCTCTTAAGGTTTTTCAGCAAAACACCATATACAAGATGGGGATCTAGGTCCTAGGCTTGTAGATCCATTACAAAATATAGATCTAGAAAGTGTGGCTGAACTGATATTATCAATATAGTAGCCTCTTCCATTAGATCCTTTAAATGAAAGGCAGACCCCTTTCACTAGAAAAACAGCTCTCTAAATGGTGTGCCAAACCACCCTGCAACTCCTCCTACATAAATAACGCAGATGTGGAAGTAAATTTCACTATAGGGATAAATATATCGTTGGCCTAATGCCAAGATATGAAAATATTCACAAGGGCCTTCCTTACTATCCTCCCAATCGAAAGGAAGACTTCTCCACTGAAAATAAGCAATGAAATGACCCAAATTTAGTCTCCACTACTACAACCTGCAAAAAAAATCAACCCTCAACAGGATCTGCACTGTAAATGAAAGATGAAGCTTGGCCTTAAGCCTGATAATGGAAAATGTGGTACAAGACTCCTCAAAGAGCTTCTCAATGGAATGTGTGGGATTCCTAATTAGGAACACCTAATGCTAAACAATACTCAATCTCAGCTAAACAACAAGAGAAAGATATATAACTAAACAGACCATATATTCAGAAATATCATATACATCAACATAATGAATATGGCTACCATCCTCTTCCTTTTATAATATATGAGCTTGCAAACCCTAAGCCCCATCCAATAATAGCACTACTTCCATGCAAAGCATCTCCATCTAAAACTGCATTGTCTTTCATTGATGACCACTCCTCCATGACAACGTTGTTGATTTGGTCAAAGTTGACCCAGTCAAGTGTTCCAAACCCTTTTCACACCAAAAGGTGCTCAATTAAGCTGCCAATATCTATCTCTTTCACATTGGCATTGATTTATTCATTATTATGGAGAATTATGGACCTCCATTTTCCTCTTATTCATAAAACAAAGAAGCAAAACAAAATTTAATATTCCAACTAGCTCATGGCTAATTGGGAATATTACAGTTCTCCCTTTCCAAATGTTGCTTCTCCTCAAGCAATTGACAAGGTGAGTGCTGCAAATATCCATTATTGGTGACACCAACATGTGATAAGCTTCCCTCATAAGATAAGTGTCTACCAATCCATCCCTCCATGAATTGCTCCTCCCAAGTTCTTATGAGATGAAAATAATTTATCCTACAAGGAGACAATAGTTCCAATGAAACAAACATGGTTTTCCCAATTTTCTCCCTGAAACATGTAGCATAATGAACATGGAGAATCTGTCTCACATAGGGAACATACATTCCTCCCATCCTCCCTCCAATCATTCCCATAAAAAATATAAGTACATCATCAATGTATGGGATCAAAACTAAGTACATACAAACAGAAATTTGTACAAATGGAGGTGGGTTATGGTCCCACATGTGGAACCAGTGCAGTAAATCTCCTGAATGCATCAGATAATGATATGGTAAGTGGTTTCCCCACCACTTACTTGTTTCCCAAGCCTTCTCACCATGGCTGAAAGTCTGAGATATATTTGGTGCTTTTGGAGTGCACCCACAATGATACAAAATCTCCCTATGTCCTCCAAGGGAGTGGCCATGTTCAGAAATGTTTATGGCCCAAATTTGGCCATGAAAATTATATGGAATCATGCTCCTCCTTGGATCTATGACCTGCATATACATGGTAAAGGAATGCAAGTAATCATCAAATGAAACATTATGTACATAATCATGTTCTTTACCCAAAATTTTGTCATACAAATGGAGTGGTCCATAGATAGATCCCCTCTCATTGCAAAAGAGGAAATAGGTGGTTGTAATAACTCCTTCATTGGGTCATTTCTCTCTTCCAACTCCACATGGTTCATGCATCTTTGAAAATTCTGATATACTTCCTATTAAAAGCCTTCCAAAGTGTAGCTTTCCATGATAGTGTTGTAGGCCCTGATGGAATAAGTATGGCTGAAAAAGAACTCTTCATAAGCCCTTTGTAGCAACTTCTCATTGAGCTTGGAAGCTCTAGATAAGGAGATCATACGATGATAGTAGATGACTTCTTCTTGGACTAAATACCCCTCTTCATGTAGCTGGTCATCAAGTATCATGCATGTGAAAAGTTCCTTAGAATAATCCACCAACAGTTAGGATTTCCAATATGGATCAATCTTCCGTAGTGACAATGCTGATGATTTATCACAAAGAACATCTTTCATATGGCTGCTCTCCTCCTTGACATCTCCCATGCCAAATTTACTCGTTGGGATGTGGCTATCTCCTCCTTTCTCCTCTTCTTGCATATGCATGTTCTCAAGTAAATATTGAAGCTTTCGAAAGTTAGTCTCCCATGGGAAGCTATCATCCATCCAATACTTCCTGGGTTTAGCCAAAGAATGCATGTGTGGCCACCATCTTCTATCATGTATGGAATATTTATCCTCTAATGAGAACATCTTCTAAGTCTCCATAGCCAAGGAATGGTCTCCTTGCCCCATGATGGTGTCATCCTCCAATCCTACAGAATTTCCTCTCAGCGCAGTATGAGATGTGAGAGTGGGTAATGATGATAGTGGGAGGATGTCTCCCTCCTCCTTGAGCCTACCCAAGACTCTCAGCATTTTATCATGGTCTTCTAATGCTCCTATTCCTCCTGGATCTATGAATTTTGCATCATGATGTGAGACATCTCTCACCAAATCTGGATCAGGTGGCCTCCCAGGTGGATCACCAAAAGATAGTGATGTCTCATGGGCCATTCTCATGTGCATAATAGATAGGATCATCATGTCCCTTCTTCCACTGCGAAAATTCAACTCTGTTTCTTGTGTGGAAATTTTATGATAGTTGAGTACCACTCTTAATGATGCAGGAGTTCCTCTAGTTTTATAAATTGCTCCATCCTCACCTCCAGGTGGTGGTGGATTATCTCTTGCTATTCCAGCGTTGTGACCCCTCTCTTGTTCTTCTTCTTCTTCCTCCTCATCATCTGAGAAGACCTCTATGTAGTATGCCTTTCCTACTACACATATATTTCCGGGTGCCCAAAATTCTTGGCATGTGAAGCAAAGATTCCTCCTCCTCAAATCTCTTCGGACATCATCATCAAGAGGTTTTTTATTTTTCCTCTCCTCTGAAAGGGGAGCCTTCTCGTATTTTCCCTTTGATGGAAAAGAGGGCTTATGCTGAAATGTTTCCTTTGCTTTTGGCGAGGCATCTTGAATATTGCTAGCCCTTTCAATGGCATCTTGAAGGGTAGTGGGCTTGGTAGACTTAAGCAACCCATGAAGAAGTTCATCTAACCCATCAATGAGAATATAGACCCTTCTTGTTGTAGATAAATTAGGAACCATAACATAATGTCTCAAAAATTAAGAAATATAAGTTTCTAGATTACCTGATTGTTTTAGCTTTGCAAGCCCCATGAATGGTGCTTCAGGATCTCCTCTATAAAAATTATCCACCAACCTCCTTGTGAACTCTGAATATGCAGTCACATTGGCATGACCCAATGTAGACAAGCCATGGAATCACCAATCATGTGCTTCACCCTCAAGGTGCAACACTGATATCTTAATGGCCTCCATTTCTGGAACTTTGTTCAAGTGGAAGTAGATGTCAAGCTTCTCTACCCATGATTTGGTAGTGAATTTATATGATCCATAAAATTTGGGTAAAAATAATATTCCTATAGTGCATTGTAGATCATGATTCTAAATGAATCGACCACTTCTATTGTGATGTCTGGGTCTTTTATTATCCTTGATTTGACAAAATTTTTGAAAAATCAAGTGGTCCTTGAATCTCTGAGTTTGAGACTCATACTCCATAAAATAGTATTCAAGGGACTATTGCTCTTGAAACCCTTAATTTCCCACAGCCAAAAATGTAGGCATTGTAGAGCATTGGGAAACTTGTTGATGCTACATTAGTTGATCATTCCAGTGATGAGAAATGTCGGAGCCTTCACCATGATGAAATCCTTTAGGGTATTCCTTGTATCTATCCATCCTCATCTCCTTTATTTCTCTAGAAATATCTTGCATGGCTCTAAGAAGGATCTTGGGGAACTCCTTCTCTTCATCTTATCCTCCAGATAAAGGGGTTTTAGCCTTGTCTTAATCGTCATGTGTATAATCAAACTTTCAATGTCTTATTCTTTGATAGATATTCTCTCTATTAGTAAGAGGATATCCTTCTTCAAATGACATATTGGATTTTCAAGATGCACAAGATGTGCCAAGATTATGCTCTGATACCACTGTAATATTCCCAAATGGGAAAACTAGGAATATAGTGCAAAATGCTGGAACAATAGTGTAAATCATCATATAAAATCAAGAGGCCAATATGGAGACCTTTCATATGTTATAAAAGCAGAAAAATAATGTCAAATAATGGGCCATAACATTTAAAATAAGAAAGAACAAGCCTTCAATGGACAAAATCCCTCAAAAAGAGGTGCTACTACTATATATAAAGATTGGAAGACTGCTATGGCGCTATTTTAAATGCACTGCTACAGAAAATGGTTATACATCAGATCCAAGGCTTATATGTGCCTAAAATGATAGATCCAATATAGATCTGAGCACTATACAACCTCCTTTGAAGAATCCCTTAAGGGTTTTCAGCAAAACACCATATACAAGATGGGGATCTAGGCCCTAGGGTTGTAGATCCACTACAAAATACAGGTCTGGAAAGTGTGTCTAATCTGATATGATCAATATAATATCCTCCTCCAATAGATCCTCTAAATGAAAGGCATATCGCTTTCACCAGAAAACTAGTTGTCCAGATGGTGTGCCAAACCACCCTGCAACTCCTACAGAAATAACGCAGATCTGGAAGTAAAATCTGTTGTAGGGATAGATATATGGTTGGCCTGATGCGAATATCTAGAAATATGCACAAGGGCCTTCCTTACTATCCTCCCAATGGAAAGGAAGCCTTCTCCACTAAAAATAAGCAATGAAATGACCCATATTTAGTCTCCACTGTTGCAACCTGCAAAACAACTCAACCCTCAACAGGATCTACATTGTAAATGAAAGTTGAAGCTTGGACTTAAGCCTGATAGTGGACAATGTATTACAAGGCTCCTCCAAGAGCTTCTCAATGGAAGAGGTGGGATTCTCGATCAGGAACACCTAGTTCTAAACAACAGTCAATCTCAGGTAAACAACAAGAGAAAGATATATGTCTAAACAGACCATATATTCAAAAATATCATATAGATCAACATAATGAATATGGCTGCCATCATCTTCCTTTTATAATATATCAGCTTGCAAACCCTAAGCCCCATAAAATAATAGCACTACTTCCATGTAAAGAATCTCCATCTAATACTTCGTTGTCTTTCATTGATGACCACTCCTCTATGATAGCGCTTTTGATTTGGTCAAAGTTGATCCGGTCAATGTGTTCCAGCCCCTTTTCACACAAAAGGGTGCTCAATTAAGCTTCCAAGATCTATCTCTTTCACATTGGCATTTATTTATTCATTATTAAGGAGAATTATGGACCTCCATTTTCTTCTTACTCATAAAACAAAGGAACAAAACAAAAATTAATAGTCCAAATAGCTCATGGCTAATTGGAAATATTACAAACTTAAATAAAAGAAAAAGGAACATGGGAAAGTGTCTTTTTTCTCTAATAAAAGGAAAATAATATGAAAAAATATTAAGGAATCATGGGTTTCATTATCCATGAGGTTGACTGTGGAGAAATCATGAACAAGGAGGGCAGTTACGTAGTTGCAAAAGAGGGATGATGACCTAGGAATT
Organism: Pinus albicaulis; assembly: GCA_034641835.2. NCBI lineage: Eukaryota > Viridiplantae > Streptophyta > Pinopsida > Pinales > Pinaceae > Pinus > Pinus albicaulis. Next base: position 887,397,122 of record CM076571.1, read on the forward strand.
TTTACCCATGGATACATGATATCTCTCTCTTTCAAAAACACAAACATAGGCATACACGAAGGGAATTAATGTCATCGCATGGAGAATATGTGGAAGAGAACAGGAAATAAGCATCAAGAAAATCCTGCGAGAAGAGATGCAAATAGGAGTAGTGGAGAGCACATAGTTGAAAGGAAGAAAATAGTGGTCCCTATATCTGAGTTTTTGAACTATAGAATCTAGCACCAAATGAGAAAACCAAATTTCTTGCTTCTAATAATTGTTGAGTGGTGGTTGTGCCTTACAGTGTCGCTAAATCCCTTCCTTGTGTGAAACTATTGAATAACTAGTGGGTGAAGGTGGTGTGACCTTAAGAAACCTTGTTTCAGTTGATGACTTTAGTTTAATCCCATGATTGGATGATGGTTGTATGAAAGTGAAGTGGTTATTTAATATTCTATGGTTGGTGGGTGGAGGTGAGGCGGCCTCGAGACACCTTGTTTTAGATGATAATATGGGTTTAAAGACCATTTGAAAGCACCTACCTCAAGATTTGGCATTTGGCTTAGGGGTGACAGTTTGCAAGTAAGACTTGGATGCAACTTTATATGGTTGGGTGGAGAATCAAGCTCCAATATGACTCACCAAATTATAAAAATGATAAGATAATTGTTCGTTACACTCTACATGCAAGTGGATTATGTATGGATGCTTACTATGCTATTTAAAATTATGGATTTTGATTTTCTGTAGTGTAATATAATGATGATGTATTATGCATTCTATTGAATGGTAAATGTATAGGTTGATTCTAAGTAGTGTAAATAAATAGCTCCTTGTGTCAATGGTTCTACACTAGCACTATGTATGCAGCGAGAGTTATTTTTTATATTCATGTTGAATGCACTCAATGAACATATTTGTACCGTCAATGGAAGTAACCACTAGAGAAGGTCTAATAACATGTGTTGATTGATGAACATCGAATTTAATTCTTGAGTTGAAATAATGAAAAAATTTGAACACAATGGGTTATGGAAGAAGACCTGTGTCTACCTTCCAACATGGATTATTTTTATTAGTATGACTGATATTCTAAGGTGGGTGGACCTCATTGTAGTGAATGTTAAATAAAGGGAACTCCCATAATAATGGTTGCATGTAGGAGGGAAGTTAAACATATAAATGATATAGGTTCATATATGTTGAACCAATCCTTCTAAAATTGTTTTCCCCATTTAAGAATGTGTATGTATAGATTAAAGTGTTGATGGAGTACTACGCAATGTTATCATGCTTAAAGTACTATGTTGAAGAATTTTGCAGGATTGGGGCTAGAGCATGCTGGCAGAGTTAGAATTTTTTTCTTTTTCGCTTCGATAGGAGCCCACACCATTATAGTCTAATTGAATTATTTTAGGGTTTATTGGGAGTTTTCCATGTGAGATATTTTTCCAAGAATAGTTTACGTTGAGTGGGGATTTTTCATGGAGATTAGTTTTTTTCGAGAATGAAGTTTCTCCCAAGGAGGTTAGTTCTAGGATGACGTGGTTTCTGAAACCTCGTAATTTCTTACTCACCATCACGGAAGAGTCGAGATGAATCAGCACTAGGGTAATGTGTGGAGGGTGCCAACATGGGATGACATGGTTAGTGAATGAGAAAATGAAGGAGGTGATATATCTTGATAGATACAAATTTTGTGCAAGAAAAAAAAGGGCCTGGATGGGAAATGCCTAGTAGGTGGTTACAATGTATGAGCAAAAAACCCTAAGTGTTGAGGGCTAAGAAGGTGGGGCGATGCCTTCACATTTTCAGTGATTTAGAGCGAAATTTGTCAGAGTTATCTCTAAAATAGCTCTCTCTGAGAAAGGTTCTTGCAAGTTAGATTTTTCTCTAAGATAGTTCTCATCAAGAAAGGATCTTACGAGTTCGAGCTTACTTCGAGATAGTTTCCACCAAGAAGGGTTTTTTTTTAGAGGGACTTTTCCCTGAGAGAGTTTCGTGAAGAGGAGTTTCATCCAAGGCTAGGGTTATATTCAATATGGATGTCTTGGTGGGATGTGTTCTTAGCGAGATGGTTTCTTGGTAGGAATGGAATTTGTGACAAGGGCTCTCGAAGGAAATATGTCTCAAAGTAAATGACTTGATAGGCTAATGGAAACCTCCAATGTGGTTATTTTCAGGGTGATGTGGCCTTCGGGGTCCCTTTCCCACTTACCCTACGTGTGTTATGTATGATTAATGATGTTAACCCTTGATTAGTTACTAAGTTTCTAGTGTGAACATGTCAACAACTTTCATATATATATATGTGTGTGTGTGTGTGTGTGTGTGTGTGTGTGTGTGTGTGTGTGTGTGTGTATGTATGTATGTATGTATGTATGTATATGTGAGGATGCTAGCCATGAACGAGTCAAAAAATAGTATGCCAATTCCAAATGGTGGGGAGTATGCTAACTGGGAGAACCAGCTGGAAAATTGATGATTTTTCTAAAAAAATTAGTTATCCATAACTTCTGATTTGAAGGTCAAATCATGACAAAATTTATATCACAAGAATTTTCTCGATGAGATGGTCACAATGATGTCGTCAATTTTAAGTTTTAAGGAATTTGAAGAAGATAAAAATATATTGACCCCAATCCCATAATGCTACCTTGGATCTTGGGTCAACATATTAACCATATCCTTCTAACCGGTGTTGTGGGTAGGGATTAGGAGAGGTTATGTTACAATCAACTCGCTTTAGGAGAATCCAATTATTTAACAATAATAGGAATTTTTGCTACTCCCTAGTGAGTACCATGGATCTAGAGGGAGGCCTATATAGCCTTCAATCCATTGCAAACATCGATCTACTGCTTGGCCAATAAATTGTATCTCATCTAGCATTAGCGCAAATTCCTGACGAGCTTCATTTATATGTATAAGTAATATCCCAAGGAGAATTTTCATATGTCATTAGATATCAATGATGTAAATGTATTAATTAATTCTTCCCTTAATATTCCTAAGATTTGGTGTCCATTCTACAAAGTAAATCTACAATCTCAAGGTTAGATAGACATTCCCACAGCATGGTTATGTCCTTTTTTGCCTTAATTTCTTGTTAAATTCGAGGTGGGGTATGGTCTCTATATCTCCTTATTGTGGCCTTTTTCTTTGAGCTCCAACTTTCATCTCATGATAATAAATTGCACCCCTGCATGATTTGGATCACTGTCGAGGCATGCTTTTCCACCTAAGGATGCAAGGATCAAAACTTAGTTGCAGTAAAGTGAATTCAAGAGAGAAATGGAGTTTGGTTTAGTCAAGAGAAGTATATTTTAAAGACAAGGACCACCAATAGTGAAGGATATGGGGAGCAATAAAATTACATTGATATTTATGGTGGCTTAGAAGCGATATGAACTAGGGAGTGATGCACCCAAATTCCATATCCCCACATAAGAAAAACTCAGTAATAGGCCATGAAAAAAGAGAGGTAGAAATGAGAATATAAACATGAGAGAGACGTTAGTTTGAGAGGGGTGAAAAAAATATGTGTGATGGAGAAAGGGCCTAGATCTAGGGCTTCAAAGAAAAAACTAAGAAAACAATAGGAAATACAATGTGGAGCATAGCTCCAAAAAAATTCCACCCTTTAATAGAGAGAGATTTCATTGGACATAAAATTTATACCCAAGTTTTGAGTTTCTCTGCATTAAAATTATAATACTCGACTATGTACCCATGAACATTAGTAATATATTGTCATGACATAAATCAAACTGAGAATGCAATCATGACTTATGCGAAATCTGGTTGTTGTCTAGGTCACAAGCTCTTCACCTCCCTAAGTGATGAATGCAAATGATGCACTAGGCTGACAATGATGCTTAGGGTCTCATCTTAAGCCCTACCATTTAAAATCCATCCATTAGCATGAACATCATTACCTTCAACATTAACCCTCAACCATGAATTTTCCTATGATGCACATACATTCAAATATTCCACCACTGTAATATCCCTAAATTTCTTCTTTTATTTTAGGCAGTCAAAATCTCTAAGGGTCAAGTGGACCCAAGGGAAAACACTTATTGTGGATATATTTTATTAAAATAAATTAATAAAATAAAAATGGAATTAATTGTGCAAATACTAGAGTATGATTAGAGATCAGGAATCCAAATCCATGAGGATGGATAAGGTTTCCAAGACTTTCCTAGTCCTCCAAAACTCCTTCGAGAAAAAAAATTACATATTGAATTTTATATTAGAGATAAAAATCTAAAAATATACCCCAGTAAAGAGGAAAGTTATTTGGAAGAGGTGGAATAAAGATAGAAAGAGGAAAAAGCTAATTTTAAAGTGTTTTTGTGGAAGAAACAAAAAGAAAGCCTAGGCAAAAGGAAAACAACATCCTGATTAACTAGACAAAGTTATGGAAACAAGCTGATGGGAAAGCAGGCTTAAATAAGAAAATTCTGGGTAGAAAAGAAGTTGTATACTGCTAGACGATTTGATCTCTCATCGGGGGGGGAGATGTGGAGAAAGAGCTCATAGGTTGGGTGGAAACTAGTCTACCATAATTGATATACACAACTTAATTAATTTTGATTTATAATTGTATTATTATAGCGAATTTAATTATAGATGCATAATTAGCTAGATCTGTTGAGGAGTATATTATGTATATGAAAATAATGTTTAAAAATTGTAAGGGGTTGTGAACTGGTAGATCTGTACATTAAACAGAATAGTCTATAATAAATATAGCATATACCTGTATTGTTGCACAGATAATTATCTGAAGAGAAACAACTCTTAGAGTGTGTAAACCCTGATGTAGGTTTAAATATAAGGTTAGGTGAGCTATCAACATTAAATATGCATAATATAAGGGCTTTAACATTATTTTACAAATCATTAAATTCTATGAATAATCTAGTACAGAATGAAAAACAAGTACATTTGACAGTTACTGTGAATTTAGAAAATTCAAACAAATCTTCTACTATGGTAGAAAATGAATATTTTAATACTCTAACCGAGACTTAATAGATTGTAATAATTTCAAAGAGGAACTCAGAAAATTATTATCAGAATTGGAACATAGATTCTAGAAAAAATACTACAGATGGATTGCAAACATAACTTCCATACAGGAGAAGGGAGTGTATTGAAATAGTTCTAACTTATATAAATTGAAGGATTTAAATCCATATACATATAAATTCCAATTCAAAATATGTATAATTAATTATACAAAATTGGGAAACTCTGTCCCATACATAACAAAGTGTATAATATCTCTGGAATTGATGCAAAGGTATCATAACAGAAATCCCCAAATGGGTTACTGGACCAACCTCAAAAGGAAAATTCCAAAGTTATGATTGGACATGAAACTACTTGTAGAAGTAGTCAAGCTAAATAGGCTGTAGGTGTTACCTGCATAGAACAACAAGTAAGAAATTAATCTTGGAATAAATTACATACAATGAAATAAAGTGAAAATGCACCAAATAAAAAAGGGTAAAGGAATAATTACCTTACTAACATATAGGAAAAATCCAATCTATAATAAAATGAGAAAGTTAAGTTATTACAGGGAAGGATATGAGGAAACCCCTAATAGGAAAGAAATTAATTTAATTCAACAATATCCTACATTATACCCTCCGTTTCTTAACGAAAGAAATTGGAGACATGGGGAATTGGAGAATTCCTGTACCAATTCAGAATAACAAGTTATTAGTATTGTCTGTGATAATAATTTAAAATTTATCAAACACCCTACCTACAGACAAAGATGTATAAAAAATGATCATCATGGTACAAGACCATCGAAATTTTGAAATACATATGACTGTTAAGCAATAGGCCCTATGAAATCAATGATATTTCTCTGTTAAGAATAAGGTGCAAAGCATTAAAATGAAATATTTAAATGTGTTTCTAAACAATAATTAAAATTCTTAAACAAAATTCGTGAAGGGCAAATAAATTATTCATACCCTAGAGGGGTCTATGAACCAGGGTATGAATTGCCCACATCTATTGGAGCTCACCCAAAAAGTAAAAGAAACTAAATTTAGAAGAGGAGAAATAACATGAATAAGAAAGGAATGTTAGCTGTAAGAGATGATGGTTGCTGTAAGGAGGAAGCCCTTAGAGCTTCCACAAAGGGACGTGAGGAATTACATGAATTTTGTGCACCTGCATTGCACCAAAACCCTATTAGACTAGTCACTGTGGATAAGTAAAACTGAACTCTAATATAAATTGAATAAAAAATGAAAAATATTTATGCAAATGATAGGGAAATTCCCAATCAATAGACGAGACATTCATTGAAAAATCGTAATAGAGAAATACGATGCTAGAAAATTTATGGATAGTGGATGTCATAGAAGGGTTTCCATGCAGAACTCCTTTGCCTGCATAAAAAAAAATAAACACATTAGAAATTCTTATGATTCAATGAATAATTGAAATCATCTAGAATACAATCAAACGCAGAACTGAAATCATATTTCATCATTGACAAAGGAATACATAAACTAGTTTGGGAGATTATGCACATACCAAAAATGTTTAACCTTGTGTTGCCGCAAGAAAACCTTGGTCAAGGTTGTGTTTGGTCATGCAAATTATAACCAAAACCTCTAAGAGAAGAAAGCCATGGTTTAGAGGTAAAGGCACCTCTAAAATACTGAAAAAATAAATCAATGAAAATTTAAATGAAAATAAATTGAACACATGAAACGAAGAGCTGTAAACTAAGTCAAGAACGTAGCAATTAACCAGCGGTGACAATTGCATATTACCTAAGTAGATAGATGATATTTATGAGCTTAAAGTTGGCGTTGAGGAAGACTAAACTCTCACCTTGTCGTGAAACAAAAATCATTATAGAGAAGAGAGAAAAATTCTTAACAGAGACCGATGGGTCAAAAAATAGCCACCAAAAAATGCAATCGTAAAATGAAACCCTAAACCCCAAATTATGATGAGATTCACATTGTCCAGGTGGAGTAAATCCGACGCTATAAAAATTCATGTGTAGCTAGAAGGTACTATCAGCAACCGACAAGCCAGGTGATTTGGGTATTGCCAAGTAAGTGAACTAAAATTCCGAGGAAAATATGATCTAGATAATTGATGTACATCCATACGGAGACAGTAATGGATTAAAGCGAGAGTAATTTCCAAATTGTTGCCAATCTAATGACCTGGCTCATTTTGATAACGTGGAGAAAACATAAAACGAATTAACATATGTCAATGGAATGTGAGATTCGATGAAAAATGGTTTATGTTCATCATGAAAACATGTAACATCAACCTTCAAAACAGACTTTTAAAGAGGTAAGTGGAAAATCGATGAAATTTAATAGAGTTTAATACGAGACCAAAATGAAATATAAAATTGAATCCAGGTTCCATATATAATTATAACTATGTGTGAAAGAGTCTAAATGAAATCTACAAGAAAAAAGGTAACATTTTTCCTGCATAAAGGTAAAGTTGAATTATAAAGTTCGAAAGGTGTGGAAATAATGAATATGTGGTAATGAATATAACTTATAATAAAAAGGTAAGTTCAATTAATAAGAGTTATATATATATTTCAAAAATTTAGAGATAATTCATAACTTTCGAATAAGGTTTCCTTAGTATTTATATGGTTGGGAAATAGACTTAGAAGTAGTTAAAGTGGGAAAATAATTGGTTAGTAATAGTTAAGGGTGGGACTTAACTATTAAACTAAAATTTTCCATTCAAATTAAAATGGGATTATTTTATCGACATGGAGTCTTATTTGAATTATGAAATTGGATTTGTAGTCCCAAAGAGTAGATGTCAAATTTTTTAAAGAGGCATCATTATATAAATCATGATCAAAGGAAATATAAGTGACAATAATTATTGAATCAGAATATGATAACTAAATACATTAAAAGTAAAACAACTAAAATTATGGAAGATAATATTCGTCATAATGTGACGAACCATAGCAAGTCTATTGTATGTGAATATTATGAATTCCATAAATAGAAAAAAAAAATTGGAAACTGAGATGTTACAAATGGTATCAGAGCCCATGTTAAAACACTGGGCCTAAATGTGTGCTCACACCAGAGAAAAATTCTGTTGTTGTAAATTGCTTTGTTTAAAATAATTATACGCTAATGTTTACTTCTGTGTACAGTGGATTAGTGCAGAACCATACAGCTGAAACCATGAGGGAAGAGAATGAGTTTTATGTAGATCTGGGTGGTGCAAAAAATCCACCAGATCCTAATGCTCCATTGTTGGTCATGATGCAACAAATGAAAGAGAAATGATGCAACTGTAAAACCATAATGAAAGATTACTGCTATCCAGCGAAGAGGAAGAAAGGTTAATCATAGAATTGACCTCTAGGAACATTCACGAAGACTAAGGTTTTGGGAAAAAGAGAAAGGGAACTGAAAATCACTCAAAAGAGTCTGAGGATGATGAATCCTCTAGACAACAATATAGAAGGAAAAAGGAATTGCAAGGAGAATTCTGAAAAATAAAACCTCCCTCTTATGATAGAGAGAAGGAGGAAGATGCGGAAGCTTCGCTTCTAAACATGGTAAAATACTTCCAAGTTTATGAGTATAGAAGTAACTTGAAAGCCAGGTTGGATATTTACCAATTACAAGGAAAGGCTATCTTGTGGTGGGAGGAAACCAAAATGGCGCATGTGATAGATGAGAAAATTATCACTTGGGAAGATTTCCAAATTAAATTTAAAAATAGATATCTGAATTAATGATACTATGATGACAAAGCCAAAGAGCTTCATGAGCTTAGGTTTGGACAATATACCATTGTTGAGTTTGTTACCAAATTTACCAACCTGCTTCACTATGTACCTTATATAATAGAAAAGAAGGCAAAGGTACAGTGATTTTTAAATTACCTACCTACTATTTATAAGGATAAGGATGAGGAATTCTAGCTCCTGAATTTAGAAAAAAATAATAATCTGAAATCTACCAATTGCGGGATAAAGTTAACTGTGTTAGGTAGAAACGAGAGTGATAAAAATGTAGAGTGGAAGGACCACTAATTGAGAAGACTCTCCCTCAAATTTCGAGTATATACTTGAAGGATAGAAGTATGATAATAAAATAAGAGGTAGGAATTATGAACCAATTATCGTTGATTTAATACTTCTAGACACAAAATTTGACCAAGAGAGTTACAAATATTTGAAAATTTGTCAACAAAAATGCAGGAAACCATGGCTAGAATAGTAACCATGGGAAAGAAGACATGCAAAGACATCTTGCAACTACAAAAAAAGTACTTGAATACTAAACATATTGAAAATTTTAGACATTTTGTTAGTAGAAGTATAAAAAAAACTCTGTTTTTAGGAAAGAAGAGGCTGAAGAAGTTTGAAAATAATCAAAGGTATGATTGCTAAATAACCCATTTTTGTTGATGAATTCAAGTGAAAATTAACATCAGAAAGAAAATAAATTTAGCAAGCTGGATTTGTTCAACTAGCTACTAAAAGAAAATTGACACATAGGTTAACCAAGATTGCTATGAATTAAATGGGTATAAACAACTGAGTTAAATTTAAAATTTTTACCTTTAGAGTCCTATGAATTATTAATATGAATGAATGGTATAGATAAAACAACTCACTATATAGATGGTAATGGAAAACCATTAGCAGTGAACATAAAACCCAGACTAATGGCCATCGGAAAAAATTAAGATAAATAGTTAAAAAGGATAGCAAGGAAAGGCTGTCAAGTACATGCTGTACAAGTACAAAAATTGGGACAACAAATAGAAAAAGAAACTGTAGAAAAGTTAACAGTAATCAGATAAATTAAAGAGGTGGTTCCAGAAAGAATATATCAACTACCTCATAACTGGAGTTACACTTGCCTATAGAATAACACATATAATTAATAGCTTATAGTTGAAAAAAAAAAAATCAACTACAAGAGTTGTGGCACAACGGATATATTCGGCCAAGGGAGCTTCCATGAAGAACACGGTGTTGTTCAGAAACTACTCAAATAAGAGAAACCCCTGTCTTTTCATAAATCAATTCAAGGATAGGTTGTCACTAACTGAGAATGAAGGAATATGACATAAGTAAAGTTGTAATTAGAACAAGATACAAAATCTATGAAAATGTAACTCACTTTTTTGGGTTGATAAATGTCTTTCTCCTTTATGTGTCAAATGAAACATAACATAAAGAACAACTCAAAATTGTTCTACAATTCTGCAAGCATTTAGAGAACATAAATTATATGATAGACTTAGCGAAAAGTAATTTTATAAAGATAAAATTCAGTACTTGGGTCATGTAAATTCAGAAAGAGGATGAGTAGTGGAATAAGAAAATACACACGTTATTATGAATTGGTCAGTACCTACTGATGTTCCAGCCACAAGATCAATCACGGGTATTGAGAATTACTAGAGGAGATTGGTAGAAAGATTCTTAGTCTTAGCCTATATTGTTACCTCTCTACAGAAGAAAGGAGGGAAATTTGAATGGACTGAAAAAGGTCAATATAGCTTGAACAATTAAAAACTTAAACTAAAAACTACTCCTATTTTTAAAATTTTTGACCCAATCCAAGAAATTGTAGTGGTACAGAGGCTTGGGCAGAAGGATTAGTAGTATTATTACGAGAAAAAGTCATAGCATATGAGTCAAGAAAAAATTCAGAAAAATGAACAGAATTACACTGGGTATGCCTTAGATTTTGGTGCTTAAATGCATGCTTCAGGAAGTGGAAAAATTATATGTAAGGTAAGAAGGGGTTTTGATCCCAGAACACATAATTCTAAAGCATAAATTTTTCAACAACATGAAAAATACTAAGCAAACTAGGTGTTTGTTTTTCCTTAATCAGTTTGAAAAAACAATCAAACATGAAAAAGGAAAAGAAAAAAAGATGTTATATGTTCTAAGAGGGAATGTTACTCAAAATTTGAATAATATTGGATTAATTCAAACTCTGACATTTAAATATCGATACAAGCCGAAATGAGTCGAACAGTAAACAAGAAAAAATCCAAAAAAAAAATGCAAAATGCTGAGATATTGGTATATATTCCAAATCAAGAGGGACTAATAATTGCAAAAAAAGACTGTACATTAACAATGTGATCTCATTAAAACTAAAATTTTAGAGAAATATTATAAATCTCATTAGACGGGACATAGTTGTCACTAAACTTGAATTCAATATTTAACCAGAACATGTTTTGTCCTCGTATGGGAAATGAGTTGTAGATTTTCTAGTAAAAAATGTTACTAAGTAATAATGAAACATAAGTATCCGACAAACTTTTTGGATACTATCCCTATTCCAGAATGGAAGTGGGAAATTATTTCGACAAATTTTAGAAACTAGTTTTCCTACAACTAGACACTAATAAAAGTAGTCAATGTGTCCAAGACAGAGATTGTGAACTAATATGAAGTTCCAGATTTATGATAACTGACAAATTTGACAAGGTTAATTTCAAGTGGACTTTAAAACTATGTTACAAAAGAAAATAAAAAGAGCATCAACTTGAACTTAAGTATTGCTTGTCACCATTTGAACAGATTGAGAGAATCAATCAAATATTAAATACATGATGTGCATGTATGAACTAGACAAAGGGAAAGAACCTTCAGTGGGACAGCTGCACAGGAAAAAGTTGGTTTTAATAGAAATTAATAAGCTTCTAATTAAGAGGTGTTTGTTTTGTGAAGCTAACTGTAACATGAAACACTAAACTCTGATGAAATGGAGTCAATGTGAGAAGACATACACAGGAGAAAAAGAACTCACAAATAATTTCAAAAGACCACCACGTGTACTTGAGGAGAAAGCCTCACCAAAGTACATTGAATGATAGTAGTTGTGCTAAATTAGTACTATACTACTATGAACCATAAGGAGTCTTGCTATTAAGTAACTCTATTGAGAACTATTAAAGTTTAGAGTATTGCCATGATTTATTATTATCAATATATATAGGTGATACTACTCATATGAATTGGTATGAACTGTGAACAGGTGGAAGCAGGAATGAAAAATTCTTCCAGGTATACTTCTTATATTGAAGCACGAAGAAATCGAGCTCCAATGTATGGCAGTAATTGGAATAAAGGTATAGTGAATGCACTTATACTCTAAGAAAACTGCTGGGAGAAAGAAGATGAGATGAAGGAGGAATCTTTATCCATGGTTGAGAAATCAACAAAGTAATTGGTAACACCAAGAATGGTGTTCGATTTGAGAAGGTGAATATGTAATATCCATAAATTTCTTATTTTATTTTAGGCAGTTAAAAGCTCTAAGGGTCAAGTGGACCCAAGGGGAAACACTTATTGTGGATATATTTTATTAAATTAAATTAATAGAATGAAAATGAAATTAATTGTGCAAATAATAGAGTATGATTAGAGACCAGGAATCCAAATCCATGAGGATGGATAAGGTTCTGAGTATATTATGTATATGAAAATAATGTTTTAAAATTCTAAGGGATTGTGAATTGGTAGATCTAAGCATTTAACAGAATAATCTATAATAAATGTAGCATATATATGTATCATTGTATAGATAATTATTTGAAGAGAACCAACTATGAGAGTGTATAAAACCTGATGTAGGTTTAAATCTAAGGTTAGGTGAACTATCATCATTAATTGTGCATAATATAAGTGCCTTAGCATTATTTTACAAATCATGAAATTCTGTGAATAAACTAGGAAAAAATGAAAAACAAGTATGTCTGACAGTTACTGTGAATTTAGAACATTCAAACAAATCTTCTACTGTGATAGAAACTGAATATTTTAATACTCTAACTGAGAATTAATAGATTGTAATAATTTCAAAGAGAAACTGAGAAAATTATTTCCAGAATTGAAACACAGATTCTAGGAAAAATACTACACATGGATTGCGAACATAACATCCATAAATGAGAAGGGAGTGTATTGAAATAATTACGAGTTATATAAATTCAAGGATTTCAATCCATAAACATATAAATTCCAATTCAAAGTATTTATAATTAATTATACAAAACTAGGAAACTCTATCCCATATAGAACAAAGTGTATAATCTCTCTGGAATTGATGCAGAGGTATCATAACAGAAATCCCCAAATGGGTTATTGGACTAACCTAAAAAGGAAAAGTCCAAATTTATGACTGTACATGAAATTTCTAGCAGAATTAGTCAAGCTAAATAGGTTGCACGTGTTACCTACGCAGAACAAGAAGCAAGATATTAATCCTGACATAAATTACATACATTGAAATCAAGCGAAAGTGCACCAAAACAAAAGGGAAAAGGAATAATTACCTTACCAGCAGATAGGAATAATCCAATCTGTAATAAAATGAGAAAGTGAAGTTATTATAGGGAAGGTTATGAGGATACCCCTAATGAGAAAGAAATTAATTTAATTAAACAATCTCCTACCTTATACCCTCCGCGGCTTAACGAAAGAAATTAGAGACATGGGGAATTGGAGAATTCATGTACCAATTCAGAATAAACAAGTTATTAGTATCGTCTATGATAATAATTGAAAATTTATCAAACACCCTACCTACATACAAAGAGTTCTAAACAATGAGCATCATGGTACAAGACCATCATAATTATGAAATATATATGATTGTCAAGAAATCTATGAGATTTCTCTATTAAGAATAAGATGAAAAGTATTATAACGAAAGATATAAATGTTTTTCTAAACAATAATTAAAACGCTGAAATAAAAAACGTGAAGGGCAAATAAACTATTCATACCCTGGAAGGGTCTATAAAAAGCCCGCATCTAATGGAGCTTGCCTAGAAAGTAAAAGAAACTAAATTCGGAAGAGGGGAAATAACAATAATAAGAAAGGAATGCTACTTGTAGGATATGGTGATTTCCTTAAGGAGGAAGCCCTTAAAGCTTCCATAAAGGGACGTGAGGAATTCCACGAATTTTGTGCACCTGCATTGCACCAAAACCCTGTCAGACCAGTCATTGTGGAGAGCTAAAACCTTGTCAGACGTACTTTTATGGGTTTCAATATTTCTTTATATTTTGTATAAATAATATAGATATTTCTAAAGATATTAAAACCATTACAAGAAATTCTTATTATAAGCTCAACCATGTGACATGTTACATAGAGAAATTGAACCTAACAATAAAATATAACAATATTTTTCCCAAACACAGTAATTAAATCCAATTAACATAAAATCATACTTTTAATTTAAAATTCATTAAACTGTTTTTTTATAGAATTCTTTATAACTAAACAAAAGCAAAAAAATTTTAATAATAAAATACAAAGTCTTTTAAAAACATAATAAAACGGAACTAAAAATAAAATTGTTAAGTTTATTCTTTTAAGTTGTAGTTACATTCTATCTAATAATCACTAGCCATATCTTACCTCTACTTTAATAATATATTATGAATTATTTCACTTTAATAATACATGTTAAAATAAAAAAATCATTAATTATTAATTTATTGTTTTATTTTTATTTTTATATTCTAATATATTAATTTAAATAGTTTTATTTTATTTGTAAGGAATATCTTATTTTACACTAATATTAATTTTGACAAAGGATAGGAAGAAAACCATTCTTATAGATGAAAAGAAACTCAACTTTAATTATGATAAGCGCTCAACTTTAATTATGATAAGCGTTTTTAAGAAATTTTTAATAAAGATGGCATATTGTAACAATTAAAAGTAATCTACAAATATATTTTATCAACATTTATAAGGAGAGTTTTTTGAGCCATCTTAAAGCATAAAACCATTTTAATTCATTTTTTTATTAAAGTATAAACCTATTTTAATTTAATTTTTTATTAATTATATATATGGAATGAGAAAATTTTAGAAAATTTCTGACTTTAAAAGTTATTTATCATTGAATATAACTATTTTATAAATAATAGTCTTGAAATTTAAATCTATATGATTAAAATTATTCACCAAAACATTTAAATTAAGACTTTTAATTTATATTTATATTTTATTAATATATAATATCCATATTAATTATTGTAAATAATATATATTTTAAATTAATAAATAAACATTACTTTCACTATAAAAGTATTTGATCAGTCATTGGGACCAGCCATAAAGCCACTGGAACTCATTAATGCCTGTGTTGGAAGACAAGAATGCCACATATAGTGAGTTTCTATATTATATGTCATTTTCTATATGTTTTTTATTTGAAACCTTGCCACTAATGTTATCCTAGTTTTTATATATTTTATCATAGTTTTCATATATTTCTATATATATTAATAAAAGTAAAAAAAAAGAATTAAGATATAAAATAATAATAAGAAAATAGTTATTCTTTTTTTATTTTGGTGAATTAATAACATTAAAAATATTAGTGGCTACTATTATATCAAATATAATTATTTTATAAAGGTCACAAATGAGCTCGTTACATGTCTCCAAACACTTAAACTCATGCAATTAGGGAAGCAAATTGTCCACCTAACCACTCAAGCTAAGATCTTTTGACTAATAATTTAAAATGTTTCTTAAATTGATTATTCTAGATTATTTAAAATATTGATAAAGATTTTTTTCTTTTACTTGAAATTTAATTCCCCAATGCGAGATATATGATGTGACAAGGTGATGAAGCACATGACCATTGTCACCACTAATAATTCACGTGGTGAACATGGCTTCCCAACCCTTGGGTAGATTTAGCTCATGTTATCACACACAATTTTGAATTAATGAATTTTAATGCAATACATTACTCCTGGATATGGCATGATTACTTCTTCATGTCATTTATTTGCTATGAAATTTTACCAACTCTACAAGAATTTGAAACCCATTATAACAATGTTCTCAAGGTGAGTTTTTCCCAACTTAGCATTGGATTTCCTCTATAAACAACATCCCTTCATGGCCTTCCTTGTTACAGACCACTTCTCTTTCCATCCCTTTTCCCTGTCGCACAATGAGTGGTGGCCCAATTTCAATAGGCACGTAGCAAACCTGTAGTTATAAACTTTTGGCTTCATGGTTTTCTCTTAGTTGCACTTCTTAGTGACCCAAACCATTGTTTTTATTTCTTCCCACCACTTCCATGACTAGACAATATGCGAGGTGTAAAAGGGATGGAGATGGTAATATCTCTTATGGTGGCATAAGGGTTCAGTTTCCAAAATATCCTCAGCCAACCTCTATCATAGCTAGACTCCACTAGCAGTGCACCATGAAATTGGTGAAATGTAGGAGGACATCAAACACGAGAAATAAAGAAATTTTTATTAGGAGATGATGGAGGATATTTCTACTTGGGTGTCAGAAATTGGGCATACATGTACTTGGAAAAATGAATACCTTCATATGATATACTTATATTTGAAACTCAAGTTGCTCCTAGGAAAGGTCTTAATTGAGTGCAATACTATGAGGGATAAAATTCTAATGATGCTTGATGGTATCCAATTACAACTTGATAATATCAAAGGAAGGCTTCCTTGAATAGAAGTTGGCTCTACCCTTAGTTCAACTTCTATAACCAAAAACAAGCATAGAGTGAAGGAAATCGAGGTGGAAACCTCATTCTCCTCTTAACTTCTCATGTTTAATCTATCTTTGATTTATTTTGGTATAACATCACCTAGTTTCTATGGTAAATATTTAGTACACACTAGTCCCACTAGGAACTAGCAAGGATGTAAATGATTTAGTTTTATATGTTATATTTTAACGTTAAAACTACATTACATTGATGGATTTTTGTTTTGTTGTTGGCTAGTTTTTATGTGGTAGACCAATGATGAATGTCCATCATAAAATTATGTAATTTTTTTGTCAATCAATGAAAACTTAGTTTACAAAAAATGTGTGAAATATAATTAAAAAATAATTTTAAATCGATAAATTGCAAATATTAGATATTAATATTTCACAATTTAGTTATAATAAAATTATTTCAAAATATATTTTTTATGTTTTAAATCAATAATTTTCATCAATTAAAATAGTAATAAAATTAACTAAATTATGATAATAATAGTAATCAGATTATATATATATCTATATATACATATATACATATATATATATATATATATATATATATATATATATATTTAACCTTTTATCGCATTTCATCTAAATATTTAATATTTTCAATCTCTATATAAGTCCCATATTAACCCTAAAACCCCTTAGTAGTCCCTAGATATGGAGTGGTTACATTTATGTTGTTATATTGTTATGTAGGATAGAACATTTCATGGTCCCATTATATTATATTTTTATCCCCCCCACCCCACATACACACACACACATGAGGCTTAGCCTTAGTATAATATTGAGGAGAAATCACACATAAAATCTCATTCAAATGTCTAATCTTGGTTCCCTATATTTTAGGAGATATTCTCCAAAGAAGTTATTTTTCATGAATGTTCCTAAAATCATTCTCAAATAGGTCAATTTGGTTTTTTCACTATGATATTTATTTTTAATTTTTTAATCTATGAGGTTTCAAACTGTCAAAAATTCATCAAATAAAGTCAACATCTTAATGAACATCTGATTCAAATTTTATATTTTAGTTCATTATATTTTTTAAGATATGCTCCAAGGAAGTTAGGGTTACTAAATGTTATGCAACCAACTCACAAAATAGAATAAAAGATATATCAACAACTTAAAAATTATCCTCTTTGAGGGGGAAACCTCCTTTACATTACATAAATGAAGAATTATTGGATGATTCAAATGATCCACTAACACTAGTACTATTTACCGATACCCTGGAGTTGTTGCTATATTTTCAAATTACCATTGTTTAGAGTTATTTGAAAATATCTGGGTATTTTATGATGAAGTGGCAATGGAATTCATGATGAATTTGCAGAATATTTAGGGGCATGAGTTTGTCACTATATTTATGGGGCTATGTATTTACTTTAGTGAAGACTCTATGAGTATAATTACAAAATTTCCCAAAGTAATTCAATGGAATAAGGAAGAGAGGTAGGATGCCATCACCACCAAGAAGGGATTTATCCTCAAAGATGAGAAAACTGATGAGGAAAAAAAATGAAGGATGGAAAGCTTGCCTAATACCTAGTGTGAGGTAGCCTACCATATCCTTAAGTACATCTCTTATGATGGTTGGTTAAGTGTATTCTATGATTACCAATTCATGCTACTATATCAATTGAGATTCCAATCCCACCTCCCAACCTATGATTTACTGAGCATCCCATTCTTTCTCCTACATTATCTAAAGGAGATTTACACTAAAGTGAGGGATGGAAAGAACAAGTATTTGACCCATAATGGCCGAATTAAAATAATTGTAAATGGTGCATTAGAAATATTATAACATTCTATGTCTTGGACCAATTTTGTGGACATGGATAGACATGCCTTTCTAGAAGCACAAGAAGAAAAAAATATGTGTAAAAAGATAATAATTAAAAATAAGAAGTGGAAGGAATTAGCTAGCCCCTAAAAATAAAATTAAAATTCTACCATAGGGGAGGAAGAAAATCATATAGTAGCTACCTTGGAGGGATTAAGTACCCCTACCAAAACAAAAGTAATAAATCTTATCCAAAAAATCGTATATGCAAGGAGCAAAAGCACTAGAACTAGATATAATGGAAATCCTCGACCTACTTCTACCACTACCGTTTTAGTTGAGGAAACACCTAGCCATAAAAATTGAAATTCCTACCAAAGGTTTAAGAAATAAGAAAATAGGTGAAGCAAGGAAAAAAATTAATGTTTCCAGAAGAAATTGAGTGACTCAAGGAACAATATACCCAGCTACAAGAACATCACACAATGTTACAGGAGGAAAAACGGTGAAAAAGAATATTTCACCAAGAAATCAACCTTCCTTCCTTTATTTAACATTAAGTGTTCATCCTCATATTGCAAGAACATTAGGTAGAATGGTTCTTTCATATCTAGTACTCCACCTAATGATTCGGGTGGAGAAAGCCAAGGTAGAAGTCCAATGGTGAAAAATATTGCTGGCATAGAGGATGAATTCAACAAAGTAAGGGAGGATATGGAATTCCTCAAAATATAAGAATCCAACATAAGAGAAAATATTAATAAAGAAAATAAATATTTAAGGAGTTATTTACAACAAACATAAACATTGTTGAGAGCAAAATATACCTATGTTGCAACAATGGAAGTATCACTAGGGACTATGACACATCTTTCCTTAGAGGCTAGCAACTGTAGGAAGTCATTCAAATAATATTAAATTTTTATAAAAAAGAAATGGTTCATATTCCAAATCAATCAGATGGGTCAAAGTGGAATCATGTAGTTGCAAGAGACTAAGAACTTTATAAAATTCTTCAAAGAATGTATCATGAAGGACAAAGTAAAATCAGTCAAATTTTACATGCATAAAATTTTACTCTATGATATTCCTATTTGAGACCCCAATACTTACTTGGGGGATACATAGTTGTCAGATTTAGCCTGTTGGTTGATGCATGAGAATACCAGAGAAAAAGAAGTGAAAATGACAATGGAGTAAGTGCTCAAGGTCATTATGGATCAAACCGAAAGACCCATCTTCTTCAATGATTACTCGAGTCCATTCCATTCTTGCAAAAGACCCTGAGAGAGAGTCCATTCGGAAACAAATATATGTAAAATCCATCCTACACTTTGAGAAAACCCTTAAGCTTTAATGAGAAGAAATTTCACAAGCCTTCTAGAGGAGATAGCAGGGCTTATCTTACCACATGAAAATTAGGGAGTATCACTCTCCTGATCAACTATGAGTAACATTAGTAGGAATTATTCTTTATAAGAAGATCATCTAGAGGCTTTGTATTCAATATATTGGCCTCAAATTTAACTCACCTTTTTTTCTAGGACTAAATAAACATTAAAATAAAGAAAATGAAGCTCACGTGTGGAAGACCATAAAGGAGAATCCAAGGTTCAATCTAGCTAGGAGAATCCCAACCAATTCAATACAAGATATTAAAAAACAACAAAAGATATACATAAATAGAAGTAGAGAAGAGAGGAAGAATGATTTTCTGAAGGATGAGAAAAATTTCTAGTGGGGGGGTAAGATGGGTCTCCAAAATAGGTAAATCATAAGGCCCATCAGCCCACTCTTAGGCACATAAAATAATGTTATGTCCCCACTTTTTGCACTCAATGTTATATTTTATTAGATTAATGAGTTCCTAGAGGATTAAATGTGGTTTTGATACTTTATTTGCATTAATATGTTTATTTTGTATGATTTATAAATATTTTTAGTAGATTCTAAAGAATCCAACATTGGAGATATTCTAGGGACTTGCTCCTTTTTGCAAGAGGACTAAAACTTGACTAACTTAGGGAATTGAATGCTTCCCATTATTTCTAGAAGTGATATCTATGGCAAGATCCCTTATTTTTAGTATTTTTTGGGAATGCAACAATCCTATCAAGGAAACTACTCCACCACCTAATCTATAAATAAAAGATTCAAGCTAGCCCTTGAGGCGTAGAAAAAGGACCAATTATAAAGACCTTAGGATTTGAATATTTCTGAGAAAGTTTTTCATCTATGTATTTACTAATGTAGGATATATTTTAAGTTAATATAAGTATCTCCTCATTTCATTTTGTAGCTCGATTCCTCCTCAAGGACTCTGATCATGCTTGGGATGGTCCCAACGTGGTCCCAACACAATAGCTTTAGAGAAATTTTGAGTTTCTATTATTATCATATTAATTATTTTCTTTTTATTTGTTTAGCTCCTAAATCAACATTTTTGGAAATTATCGTTTGATATATTTATGCTTGGTTATGTAGGTAGTTTATTAACTAAATTTATTTAAAGGTCATTTATACAATCAATCTATTGAAAATGTAGCAATAAATTCCTACTTTAATTTTCCCTTGATTAAATTAGTCAAAATTCGAAATTCCACAACAAAAGCCAACTTGAATGGGTTAATTGATGTGATATAGTTTTTATCACTCAATTAGCTTAGTTAATTCAAATTGGAGGCATGAAATTGAGTTGTTTATAGTGATTTCTATATTTGAGGAGCCTAGGTTGAGCTATTTTCAGCTGTGATAATTTAATTCAGTTAAATTGAGTCATGGTCAGTTAAAGTAGTTCCAACTATTGGAGAAACTAGTTGGAGGTCTAGAAGTGGGGTGTAACTTTAGTGTTTAACCGATAAACTAATCAATAAACCTAAATCAACTCATGCATGCATGAAATTCTAGCTACCTAGTTGATATTGGAGTTCAAGGGTAGTGTACTATCAATTGTATAATGTTATGAGATTTACAAGTGGTGCATGCAGTCAAAGAAGGGCCTAAAGGAATTGATCAATTCTCAATGAGAAATTTCCCTAATTAATAGGGGTTAATTTATTATCAAACAATGCAAGAAATTAAGAGCTTGGTAAGGCTTGAAATTGGCTAAGTATTAGCCAAGATCAGCCAGTCAGGAAGAGAATAGAAAATACTTGTGCAAGTTGAGCTCAAGGTTGAGAAGATCATATTGTATTCATCCAGATTCTTTGATTAATGTAATATAAATAGTAAGGGGTGTTTATTGATTTCTTTCCCATAGATAAATATATGTGCATGTGTGATGTTTCTTCTTGAATGTTAATGTTTTTTGTTCTTGATCGTGAGTTTCCTTTCGCAGATGAGTAGAGTAGATTTGAGTCTTATTTTTTAATAAATTACATGCTAAGTTTTGAATCTACATTAAAATTTCTACATGATAGCATAGCTAGATTCATAGTAGATAAGAGAATTTGATGTTTTCATTACTGGAGTTTGGAATTTTAAGATCAGTGTTGTAATTTTTCTCCAGGCATGAGAAGATGGATTTCAAGGGACTCAGGCTTGAGTATGATTTGTAAGGAGCCCAAAATTTTGTGGCATGGAAGATCCACATGGAGGAAGTATTGGATGATAATGGGATGCTAGAATACATCAAGAAAGATGTAGAGAAACCCCCAACATCTCATGCCTAGGATCTTGCTCAGTGGAGGAAAGATGTGGCTAAACCGTGGAGAATCATATTGGAGGGAGTTCAAGATCATATTATATCGAATATGAATGGGAAAGAGATTCAATTAGAGATTTGGAAAACACTGACATATTTTTTTTAGAATAATAATTACCATAGGAAGATGACACTCAAGGACAAGCTTCAAAGTATTAAGATGAAAAAGAATGAAACAATTTCGCAGTACCAGAGCAAGTTTACAGAATGTCGTGATGTACTTGGTTGGGTCCATGTTACTGAACCTGAAGAATATTTGGTAGCTCTAGATATTTTTTTCCTTCCCAAGATCTAACAAAGTTATCAATATTCGGTAAATGGTAGAGAGAAACTATCATGTTGGGAGTGGTTACGATATGATCTAGTGTAGGAAGAAATAAGGCAGAGTGAAAGAGATGCGACCTCATCCAAAGAAGAGGAAGAAGAATTTGAATTAGTCAAAGAGAAAGGAACGACAAGGGGAATAATTCCCAATGTGAGTCTAATCTCTGCCTAGAGGGTAAGAAAAAATAATTTTCTAAAATAAAGTGATTTCACTGTCATGAATTTGGGTACTATGCCATAAAATTTCCACAGAAGAAGGCAAGCAAGAAGGAACCTGTAGTATCAGTAGCAGGTGAAGCTCTAGCATCACAATTCGAGCTTTATTTTACTCTAAATTTATACATGGAAATCATAGTAATGGGAAGCATGTGGTATATCGACAGTGGTGCCTCGTCCCATATGATGGGGAATAAATATTTCTTTAGTGACTTGAAGGTGAAATAGCTCTAGATGAACATTAGGTTTGGAGATGAAAGGAGGTATATCATGACCATTATCAGTACAATCACCTTTTAGAGGGACTCTGTCTCCCCTCTAAGGCTCAAGAAAGTGATGTTTGTTCTGGATCTAAAGAAGAATTTTGTTTCTATTATAGCATTGGAAGATCATGGCTACGATGTGATATTAAACAAAGGAAAGGAATTCTTGAGACACATTTTCATGTGACAGTTGAATAAGATTGGTGCTCGAGTTAATAACTTGTATGAACTTGAGGTAGAGTATGCATGCCAATCCTTGAGGATCAATGGAGAAACTAAAGATTTGGTGGTTGAGAGGGAGCATGTTACACCTCTCAACATGAAACCTCAGAAGCAGTGTCAGGAAGCTATGGAGAAGCCACAAATGGGGAATTAGAGAAGAGAAATAGTGGATATATCCACTAAAGTGGATACTTCTATTAGGGGTAAATTTAAATCCAAGTAGGAAGAGGTAGAACATGCAGCCATACCTCTAGGTGTGAGGTGGGTGATGTGAAGCAATAGTCCCAGGAGTGCAGAACTTTGGGCAGGGTCCATTGAGGTATTTTTGTCTCATGGGTCATTTCCTTGCTAGAGGGGCCCACAATATTCAGTATCTAGAGGAAAAATTTTAGTTAGATATTGAGGAGTGCATATAATTTTTGATAGCAAAGTAAGAGGCTTAGTAGCAGAGTCAACAACAACACAATTTTCCCAGTAGTTCAGGGATTATTTTTATTTATTTTTTTGGATGCTTCTCAAGGTCATATGTTGTAGTAGCAGTAGCAATGGTGAGAGGTGTTTCATGTAGTACATTCCAATGGTGTTGTATCAGGGTATATGTGAATCTCTTTCTTACTAAGAGGGAGTGTTGCAAATGTTGCAAGAAATTCATAATTTAACTTTCCCTTGATTAAATTAGGAGAAATTCGAAATTCCACATCAATAGGTAACTTTAATGACTTAACTGAGGTGATATATTTTTTATCACTCAGTTATCTTAGTTAATTTGATTTTGGATCATGAAATTGAATTGTGTATAGTAATTCTCGAATTTAGGAGACTAGGTTGAGTTAATTTCATTTGTAACAATTTAATTCAGCTAAAGTGAGTTACGGTCAGTTAAAATAGTTCCAATACTTGGAATAACTAGTTGGAGGTATAACAATGGGGTGTAACTTTAGTCTTTAACTAGTTAACCGATCATTTAGCCTAAATTAACTCATGCATCTATGAAATTTGAGTTACCTAGATGAGATTGGAGTTCAAGGGTAGTGCACGATGAGTTGTACAAGTGTTGCATGCAGTCAAATAAGAGCCTAAATGAACTACACAATTATCAATGAGAAATCTCCCTAACTAATATGGGGTAATTCCTCATTAAACATTTTAAGGAATTAGGAGCTTGGGAAGGCTTGGATTTGGCTAAACATTGGCCAAGGTCATTCATCCAGGTAGAGGATAGAAAATATCTGTGTTAGTTGAGCTCAAGGTTGAGGAGAGCATATTATTTTCATCCAGATTCTTTGATTAATGTAATATAGATAGTAAGGGGTTTTGAAAATTTGTTTTCCCCTAGATAAATATTTGTGCATTTGTGATTTTTCTTCTTTCATGCTAATGATTTGTGTTCTTAATCGTGAATTTTCTTCCGCATATGAGTAGAGTATATTTGAGTGTTATGCTTTAGTAAATTACATGAGCAACTTTAAATGTACATTAAAATTTCTACGCAGTCAACATCTTAGATCACTCATATTCCTTATCATTGCATTTTCAATTTTTTCCATTTCATTTCATATGTTTTGTTAGGTCCCTATATTACTAGTATATTCCCTTATTGTTGTTAGTGTAACCCCTTTATTGCTATTGTTGTACCCCTGTAACCCCAACATTGTTATTATTTTTCCCTTACATTATTATTGTTAGGTTGGCTAGGATTATATTGTGACCCCATGGAATCCTATATATAGAAGGAGATTTTGTCATTTGTATCATCCAAGAATTTTTCATTCATGTAATGTATTGGAGGTTTCCCCCTCAAAGTGGTTGATTTCTAAGGCATTTATCTCTCGTTTCTTCTATTTTTGGAGCTAGTTTCATAAAATTTAGTATCAGACCTTTGGATTCTGGGGTTTCACTGCTCCAAACAAGCCATCGTGGCATTTGTGATATAAATGTTTTTCTACAAAGGTTTAGAAGCTATAATTTTTACAGATTGAAGCCAAAATCTTGAGGAACGTCGTGTAAAAAATTCAGATCTTGGTTTGTAATATTTTCGGAGATCTGATGTGTGGAAGTTAGGGTTTTTTTAGGCTCCTGAATTTCACCTAATAGGTCATTGTGGGATTTTCTCTATAGTTTTTTTTCTACGAAAATTCGAAAGCTGAAATTTTACAGAGAAAAACCAAAATCCTGAGGAACATCGTGTAAAAATTTCATATCTTGGTTCAAAATATTTTCAAAGATATTATCTGTGGAAGTTAGGGTTTTTTCAGGCTCTTGAATTTCATTTTAATAAGGCGACCATGGGAAAATCGTCATAACTCTCTCTCTGGGCATCGAATTGGAATTCTATAAAAAGTGACTGCAATTACATGGACTTTAATTTCCTGTGTATCAGTTTAAGAGCTCAAGGAGGAAACAACGACACGTGGAATGAGGTACATTTTTTCTCTACTCAACCAATCCATAATTAGTTCATTGCGGGGGATTGGGCATAACTTTTCCTTGAATAATCCGAATCAGGTCAGGCCTGTGGCATTCAAAATAACATTCAGAGGGATACTACAGTGCCAAATTTCATATATTAAAGATCCGCAATCATAGAGATAATTAAGTTTCAATATCGAGCTCCTTAAAAGCAAGAAAAAGGTGTGTATTGTTATTTCGAATTGCATAAGTCTTGCGTGAAAAATTAGTTTGAATTGATTCCAATGGAATATTGCAGAATATATAAAAGTATTGAGTTCTAAAATTCCTTGTAAAAATAATTCAACACCCATTAAGCCTTTAAAAGGCTCTACTATGACTCATGAAGACGAAGAAATGCAAGATGAAATGTCAAAATTACAAGAGCAAGTGACCAAATTTTGCTCTCGCAAAGATAAAGAAAAAAATGAAATGGAACTTTTGAAGAAAGGTGCGGAAGGTAAGATAGATGGTTTGAATAAAGGCATGGAGGCTAATACGGATGGCATGGAAGCTAATATGGATTATATGGAAGAAAAAATGAAAGACAACATGGAAAACATGGAAAACATGAAGAATGATCTAAAATAAGACATGGAAGGTTTGACAAATTTGATACAAGAAATGTTTCCTAATAGTGAAAAGATAGTAGAGGAAACTCATGATGAGAATAAAATACATTTTAATCGTGATTTCATAAAATCTAATGTTAGATGGAAGAACCACCATATTCCAAAGATGGATATGAGGAATTTTTATGGAAAGGATCCTGTAACATAGATACTACAGATGGAGCAATTTTTTGATCTCAATAATGTGCAAAACACACAAAAGGTACACATTGAAACTTTATATTTAGAACAAAATACATTTGTATGGTATCAATGGCTTTGCTCCCGTAAAACAATTTTCACTTGGTCAATTTTTATAGAGGAAATGATAACACATTATGAGGATACAAAGAGAAACACCTTCTTTAGCCAATTAGTAAATCTCAAACAATAGGGTTTAGTGGTGGAGCACATTGAGGACTTCCAAAAATTTAATATAAGGGTAACTGATATTCCTTAGGAACATAGAATTGTCTTCATAGGGACTTGAAAGGATAGCACCCAACATGAAGTTCGCATTTGGGAACCTGATTCATTAGACAAGGCATTCAGATTGGCCACAAAATTTGAGTGTAAAATTATGGAGACAAGGAAGCCTACCACTGACATCTATAAACATGGAAGTGTTTATACTCCTAGAATTCCAAAACCTACAAGGTTTACACAACAAAAATTGGAAGAAAAAAGAGAAAAATGGCTTTGCTACAGTTGTGATAGAAAATACATTAAAGGTCATAAGTGTTCCGAGAAGAAATTATTTTACATATATTGTGAAGAGGAGGAAGAACATGAACAAGAAACTTCAAAAGAAGAGGATATAGACCAGGAAGCAACCCTAGAAGAAGAATAAATGAGTATGACCATATCATGTAATGCATTGGCATGAATTACTAATCCTCAAACTCTCAATATGGAATGACATATCAAGAAGAAAGAGGTAATAGTGTTGGTTCATTCAAGTAGTAGCCATAATTTTATTCATTGTAAGGTAGCCAAGGAATTGAATTGTTTTCTATACCTAGCACCAAAATTTCAAGTGATGGTTGCAAATGGAGAAACTATAAATTGATTTGGAAAATGTCATAATATCAAGCTAACTATGGGGGAATATGTATTGAATAGTCCAATGCTTTCCATTCCAATGGGAGGTGATGATGTTGTACTAGGAGTACAATGGTTACAATATTTGGGGACGGTAGCTTTTAATTCTCAAGAAATTATTTTGAATTTTCTTTTCGGAAGGAAATGAAGTCGATTTACAGGGTATTGCAGGGAATCTGGGAAAGATAGTAAGCTATAATTTCATGACAAGGCTTCTGAAGAAAGAAAAACGAGGCACAACTGCACAATTATGTTCACTAGAAGTTCCAACATCAAAATCATCTATTTCTCTAGATCTCCAAAAATTCTTGGAAAATCATTCCAAGGTGTTTGAAACTCCCAAAGTACTCCCACCTATTTGTGATCATGATCATGATACTCATTTGATTCTAGGAAGTGTTCCTCCAAGCATCAACCCTTACAGATATTTTTATGTCCAAAAGAGCGAAATTGAACGTATGATTGCAGAAATGTTAGAGGCTGGTATAATTCAACCTAGTCAAAGCTCTTTCTCTGCTCCTATAGTATTGGTGCACAAGAAGGATGGATCATGGCGCATGTGTCCGGATCATAGGGAGCTCAATAAGCTCACTATTAAAGATAAATTTCCTATTCCTATGATTGATGATTTACAATGAGCAATTTCTTTTACCAAGTTGGATGTTCGTTCAGGATATGATCAACTTATAATGACGATGAAAGATATTCCGAACAAAAAATTTCGAACTCATGAGGGTCATTATGAATTTTTGGTCATGACTTTTTCCCTTACCAATGCACCTTCTACATTTTAAGTGTTGATGAATTCCAATTTAAAATCCTTCCTTGGAAAATTTGTGCTAGTATTTTTTGATGATATACAAATCTACAGCAGGTCTTGGAAGGATCATGTTCAACATGTTGGCAAGGTGCTCAAAATATTGGAGGAGAAACAACTATATGCAAAAACATCCAAATGTTTCTTTGGAGTACAAGAGGTGGAATATCTGGGTCATATTGTATCTCATGAGGGTGTTAAGGCATACCCTAACAAAATTAAAGCCATTAAGGAATGGAAAGTCCCCACAACCATAAAGCAGTTGTGAGTATTTCTCGAGCTAACATAGTATTATCACAATTTTTTTAAGAATTGTGGGAGAATAGAAGCACCTCTAACAAAATTATTGAATAATGATGGATTTTCATGGACTCCTGAAGAAACTAAGGCCTTTGAACATCTTAAAGAGGCGATGTGCCTACCACCGGTCTTAGCTATGCCAGACTTCACAAAAACCTCTATTGTGGAATGTGATGCTTCAGGAAATGGAATTGGTGATGTTTTAATGCAAGAAGGAAGACCAATTTCCTCTGAAAGTCGTCCAATAAAAGTAAAGTATTTACAGAAAGCGATTTATGAGAAGGAAATGTTGGCAATACTACATGCATTAAAGAAATGGCGACCTTACCTAATGGGAAGACACTTCAAGGTAAAAATCAATCGTGATATTCTAAAACACTTTTTGGAACAAAGAATATCTTAAAAAGAGTAGCAAAAATGGGTCACAAAGATGTTAGGTTATGAATTTGAAATCATCTACAAAGAACGGAAGCTAAATGTTGTCGTAGATGCACTCTCAAGAAAGGACGAAGAGGTGGAAGCATTTCTTTGTGCCATTTCTATTATCCAACCATATTGGATAACTAAAGCAAGGGATAAATGGAAGAAGGACAAAAAAGTGTGGAAACTCATCCAAAAGTTGCAGCAAGATACTAGTACATCTGATACATTTAGTTGGAAAAATGATTTCTTATGGTACAAATATTGCTTATATATCTGTAATAATTCCCAACTAAAACAAAATATTGTTTTGGAATTGAACACTTATCCTTTAGGAGGACACTCGGGAATTTTAAAAACTTACCACAGGGTGAAGAAATAATTTTTTTGGGATGGCCTTAAATCTGATATTCAAAAGTTTGTGGTGGAATGTTTGGTTTTCCAGCAAAATAAAGTTGAGACAGAGACAATTAAGACCCCGGGTCTTCTTTAACCTTTATCCATTCCAAGTCAACATTGGGAGGAGATTTCAATGGATTTTATCATAGGTTTACCCAAGTCCGAAGGAAAGAGTGTCATCATGGTGGTAGTTTATAAACTTACCAAGTATGCACACTTTTGTGCATTATCTCATCCATTTAAAGCAAGTACATTTGCTATTGCATTTATGGAAACAATTCAAAGTCTAGATGGAAACCCAAATATTATTGTACGTGACAGAGATCCCATTTTTACTACAAATTTTTGGACGGAATTATTTTCTTGTTTGGGTACTCAACTAGCTCATAGCTCATCTTATCATCCTTAATCCGATGGTCAAAATGAGATAGTGAATAAATGTTTGGAAGGATATGTTCGTTTTTTTTTATCTGATAATAAAACACAATGGGTCAAGTGGTTACCTGTTGTTGAATGGTCGTATAACGCTTCCTTCCATACTGCAACAAGAACAACCCCATTTATGGTACTTTATGGATATCATCTACCGTCCATCACATCATCTTTAAGAGAAAATTCTAAGGTTCAAGCAGTGGAAGTTCACATCGAGCATCAACAAAAATTTCTCCAACTCTTAAAGGATAACCTAAATTTGGCGCAAAATCAAATGAAACAACAGGAAGATCAACATCGCAGCGAGAGAAGTTTTGATGTAGGAGACTAGGTATTTTTACGACTACAACCTTACAAACAAATGTCCCTCAAGCAAGCTAAGAAGGATAATAAATTATCACCAAATTACTATGTTCCTTACAAGGTGTTTCTAAAGATTGGTACTATGGCATACAAATTGGAGCTTCCTGCTTATTCACGAGTGCATCCAGTTTTCCATGTTTTATGCTTAAATAAGGTTATAGGTTACAAACTTCCAGTTCAAAAAATATTGCCAGAACTTGATGAGGAAGGAAAAATCATATTGGAACCTAAAGAAATCATGGAAACAAGAACTTGACAACTATGAAATCGATTAATTCTATATTAACTCATCAAGTGGAAAAACTTACCCACTGAAGATTATACATGGGAGTATGAGAATTTTATACGAAAGCATCCGGAACTACTCAAGCCTTGAGGAAAACACTTTTTTGAAGGAGAGTGGCATGTTAGGTCCCTATATTACTAGTATATCCCCTTATTCTTGTTAGTGTAACCCCCTTATTATTCAATTTTTGTCCACCTATAACCCAAATATTGTTTTTATTGTGCCCTTACATTATTATTGTTAGGTCAGCTAGGATTATATTGTGACCCCCTGGACTCCTATATATAGAAGGACATTTTTTCATTTGTATCATCCAAGAACTGTTCATTTATG
Source organism: Pinus albicaulis (assembly GCA_034641835.2). NCBI lineage: Eukaryota > Viridiplantae > Streptophyta > Pinopsida > Pinales > Pinaceae > Pinus > Pinus albicaulis. The sequence goes on from CM076571.1 coordinate 887,427,744, forward strand.
TAATATATTGGAGTTTTCCCCCTCGAAGTGTGTTGATTTATAAGGCGTTGATCTCTCTTTTCTTCTAGTTTTGGAGCTAGTTTCATAACATGTTCTTACAATTTATGAGATTTTCTTGTTTTATTTTTCAATTAAGATTATGATTACAAAGGTTGAGAAAAATGTGGTTTCATAGTGTTGAATATTAGAATTAGTCATTCTATTCTTTTATTAGTTGAATAATATCATTTTTTCCCATATTATATTTTCATTTTAGTAGTTTTTTTTATCTTTCCAGTTTTACTTGTAGTAGCCAACAAAAAACACATTTTCTTCACCCAATTGAATAATAAACTCTTGATTGAGTTTCCTTATCATATTATAACATGTTTGAAGTGTTGAGGATGGATTTTGGAAATGTAGTGATCTCTTGACGTTTCTCTTAGATGATTTTATGATATGCCTTCTGAGCGTATTTTTAGCTTCTACGACATAGATTTCAAATTTACTTTCCAAGTATTTTATTTTCAAGAAAAGTTTGTTTTCCATTTCCTACAATTATCATAACTGTGTTCCATTTCATTTCTAGAATTTTTTTTGTAATTTTGTTCTTTCATAGAATAATTAGCTTGGCAACTTAAGTATAAATATGTTCATATAACCTACACTAAAACATCTCTCACCTTGATGAGGATTAGAAAAGGAAAGAGATAGTGCCTATTGAACATATAATGCCAACCCCTATTTAGTTTGTAAGGTTTATAATTAAAGATGATACTCGTAGGAGTTGCAACATTAATGTTGCAATACTAAGGGCCATCAATTTATGAGTTAAGGAGCTCTATTGGGGCATAATAGTACCTCAGGAAATTAATAGCCTCATTCTTAGTAGTAGAAGCAACACTACATGACATGAAAACAAGTGAAAATAGTTTCCAATGGGGAAAGAGTTAGCAAAGGGCCTTTAAGGATTTAAAGAAGAATATCAATCAAGCACTAATTATGGAATTGCCAGACTTGAAGCAACCCTTCCAAGTGGAGATGGATGTGATTGGGTATTCTATGGGAATGATATTAATTCAGGGAGGAAGGCTTATAGGCTACCATTATGAAGTAATTCATGAGCTATTTCTTTAATACCCTCCCTCTAGTAAGGAACTCTATACCATAGTGCAAGTTGTGAAGAAGTGGAAAAACTATATGATGGGAAAGGAGATAGTAATGCACACAAATCATCGACTACCAAAATATGTACAAGCCCATCGTAAGATAAAAAAAACTAGGTTTTATAAGTGGATGGAGTTTTTACAAAATTTCATCTATTGATTAAGTATTAGAAGGGAAAAAAAAAAAAGCTGGCCAACATGATTTCAAGGTCATCCAAATCAAATATCACAATTTTGGGAACTGTAAACTTCGACCAATTCATCCATGATGCATATAGAGAGTCATATGTAAAAGATGAGGAATTCAAGATGTTATTTCAATAATTGCGAAGCTAAATTCATGTGCAGGATGGTGAAAACATAGTTGAATACAATCTCTAGGACATGTTACTCTATAAGATGGATAAGTTATGTGATCCTAAAGCTGAGTGTTTGACACTAATAAGAGAGATTCACACCTATAAAGATGTATGTGATAGATACGTATGGAGGAATACTTTCAGGGGATTATATGAATGTAGGTAGTGGTTTTTATGAATACCACACTTATTTTTCAAATTGGGCCATGAACAGGCAACTCGTTGTTGCAGTTGGGTGGCAAGCTAAGATGATGGGGTGCAAGCGGTGGTACTTCTATAGCAAGGAAGATTTATTTGCGATCTTGGACGATTTGAGGTCAATGACAATGCCACTGTGTAAGGCATGATGTTTTATGAAACTTGGCATGATAATCAGATTAGCTACCTAATTATATAGGTGCCATAAGGGGATCCAACATATCGCATATATGCAAGTGATATTTCTAGATATGTAGTGAGATATATCCTTAAGATAAGCGAAACTTCACGATGATGATATCCAGAGGGAGATGATTAGGGGGTTGTGGCTTGAATATTTTCAGGATGGAAATAAATTTGAGTGGGGGAGGATGTTAAACCTTTGAGTTGGATGTGCCTTTAACCAAGCGCACACCAAGGGAGAAATCACCTTCACACTATTTGTGACATTTATATCATAAGGAATACAAATTTATGGATTTTATTGATGATCTTAACATGGGATTAAGGAATCAACAAAATAGAGATGAAGTGGAAAAAAATGAGATGAAAAAGCCCCTTGGGCAAAGGCATGCCCAACCCAAAGTTGGAAAGCAAACTTTTGGGGTTTCCACATGGGCTTGAGAGCATGTGACATGTCTTCTTCGGTGGCACAATCCCAAAAAGGGTGCTTCATGACCAAGAAACATGCCCAAACACATAAAGAAGGAATTCAACTTGAAACAACATGACGTAGTGTGTAGTGGGACAATGGAATGAATGGATTAAATGATGTTAAGTCATATGTCACTCTGACGGCATGATGAAAACTCATGGTTAAAACAAAGGTGAGTCAATGTAAGGGTGGAATGACTTGACTTCATGACTAGCAATCCAACCAACTAAATAATATGGAAGGTGAAGATCCACAAGGCATTCAACCATCAAGAAAACCTATATACATAAGTGTTGTGAGATGAAAAAGGAAAGCAAGTGGATGCAACCAAGAAGAAAGAAAATTCTGCATAAAATGAAACTGGGGGAGTAGTGTGAGAATAATATCTAGGATGGATTTGTTGTCGAGTATATAATGGAAATAAGCTAGCGAGATAAGAAATTTTAGATGACGACAATCAAGGGAATTGAGACAAGGTTGAGGATGACCTAGAGTGGTAAACAAAAATAGCGCCACATGTTTCTAGTTTTGTATTCCTGTTGGAACTTTGCATATTGTAACAAAGGAATTGAACCTTGGCTCGTGTTTCCCATTGTAAGAACTTATATTTTTATAAAATAAGAGAAGGTCAAACAAGTATTCCTCAATAAAACTATGTACATGTGTTTGATGACTTATTTTTTATTTAAGTGAAATATTTTATGTTTATTACTTGTTGAATTATTGTGAAGTAGTATGAAAATGAGATTACTTCCACTATATTGAAGAGTTATGATATTCCAATATGTAACTAATGTAGAGCATAAATAAAGTAAACTTATTGTGAGGAATAATATGGATGGATTAACATTGTTCTACACTAGGAATTTGTGAAACATGTCGACGTTGCATGCTCGAGGGGCGACAATGTGCCCCAAATCATCTTGTAACCATGTGAATCCCGTAGATCATGAAAATATCTACCTTGGAACATTTCAACCATGAATCAATGAGGAACAACAGAATCAAAGGTTCATTGTTGGATCCTTCAAATATGAACTATAAAATAAAGAATCCAATGCTCCAACATGGATCCTTTCAAGAACCTTCTCACCTTGCACCTAATAAATGGAAATATCAAATTCCAAAGATGTTATTCAAACTTGAAGATTCAAATTCCTAATTTCCAATCCAAAATAATTTATGAGTTCTAGTACAACAACTGGTCTCCTCAAAATCAATGGTAATAAAAAAGTATGGGATGTTTGTACATGGAAATTGTTCAGTTCCAAATGAATTGACATTTTCTCATTCATACCATCATTGAAGCTTGATTTAAGAGAGAGAATCAAATACCCAAATTTATGGTTATAAATCATTCAAATATTGAAATATGATAGAGAATTTCACGTAGAATGATGTAAATAACATAAATATACTTAGAAATCCAGGTGTAGGCACAAATTTTTAAGTTATATTTCATATATATATCTTAATTTTTTTACTCCACATGATGCTCTCTATATATTACAATTGTGCTTGATACCTTATTTTTTTACAATTACACTATATTCCTTTTGTAAAGGGAGGTGTCTGCACAGGGTTCTTGATCTTCAGGATCAAATAAAAATGAAGGATCAATTAATTGATGTTATTTAGATATAATTAGGAGAAAAATAAGTTCAAATTGATGATATACTTGATACAACATTTATATGTAAGGTCGATGCAATTTTTGACATAGAGGATCTCATAAAAAATATTAATTCAGCATGTTCTACAAATGATTATCGTTGATGCACATCCACTCATAAGTATGAACAATAGGTACGTTTTGGATGTGGAATATTATTCCACATCCAAGAGGTATCTACACTTGACATTTCAGTCAACCTGTAAGGAGATAAGCCGAAAATACAATTTAAAAAGGTATTTTTATTCTTTTCCCTTCAAAATATATACCTCTGGGGATGAAATTATCATCTTGAATCGTATTGGTTCTTTTAAATATATATATATTTTTTAGTACACTTTTGTTTTTAGGCCCATTCCTAACCTAAAAATTCCCCTAATGTAGAAAATGTGAAGAAGAAAAAGAACAGCATCAAGAGTTTCATAATGATCTTTCTAGGATGTTTGTCATACCTTTGGAGGTAGTATCATTCAATAGAAATCAACATGGATTAAGATATGAAAAAGGAAACAGATTTCAGATCCCGATTTACTCCAAACTATTTAAGTTTGTGAGAAAAAGATTTCTTGAAGATGCTCATAATACTGGTAATAAGTTCCAATATTGTCAAAGAGTTGGTCATATGGAGAGTCGATTTTTTGGTCTTTTTCATTTTCTTCATTGTGGGAAGGAAAATCACTTATATAAAAATTGTTGAAAGAGGAGCCATGTTAAGAATACAACTCATTGTGGGTGGATAAATTCATGGAAACGGAATAAAAAATTAAAGAATCTATGTATTTCTTACTTCCTAGTCAATCTAATGGTAAAGACATAAAAAATAAAGAAACGGTAAAAGAGAAAAACTATCAAGAAATTATTCTAAATGATTTTAATCATCACTGATCCAAAAGGGATCTAAAAGGGCCAAAACATAAAATTCATCTTATTCAAGTGAAGCCAATACCATTGTGTAGAACTCAAAAAAATTAATCCAATGCAACTTGAATGAGAAAAATATAACTTCATGTGAAGAAGTTACTCAAAGTCCAATTTTTAGTTAAAGCACGTCAAAATGTCAAAGTCAAAGTTGTTCAATGGTCGAATTTCCTGGTTTCTGTTCAGGATTCTGAATTGTGGTTCCAAGGCTCGTGGTTCTAGTTTCCATGTGGCTTCATCATATGGTGACAAGTGGCATCTTTTGGTTGGGACAGGAGGGCCAATATTGAGGCACCACATGAACCCATGAGAGGGTGACACATGGCCTAATCAAGAAAGGACATGTGACCCTTGAAGATGGATTAATTTTTTATTTTTATGGACCGACGGACCAAATGGGATTCAATTGTGCAACCTCCCAGCAACAAAATCTACTCATTACTATTATTCCTTGGTTCTTGTTATAAAAGCTCCATCGAATTTGTTTATGATGATAGGACGTACTAAATGGAAAAAAAAGCTGGATCCCACCATGGTTTCTGGCTCTGCCAAAATTTCCTACCCTCTTCTCGAACCAACAAACTTGATTGACACATATATTAATGGTTGGTAGAATGCCCCATGGACAATACATTGTTTTATTGGATGGTATAGTGGAACTATGGGTAGTGGATAAGGCCATACCCACGCTAAAAAAAAGAAGCATTTTTTATATTGATATATATCACAACGAACTAGCGGGGAGGTTTAGATTTAACCCTTCGACCTCTCATTTATTCTTATAAAATAATACCAGCACACTAGGGATATACAAGTTGAATTTTATTTTAGCGAAAAGAGTTTTTATGCAGAGAAAATGACATACTTGCAAGATAAAAAAACCTGCAAGGCTCATTGTGGGAATTTTAGAATGGATTCTTGAGTGTCTTCAGTTGTGTCGCAATCTTAAGGTCAGGTAGAATACAACATGACCAAACAAGAATTCATTTGATTTGATTTTGACGTACTTTGATCGCTTTAAAATTTTAATAAAAAGGCCTCCCCACAGAAGACCGAGCTCATTGATGTAGGTTTTGAGATGGTCGAACTCTGTTATCAATTGTTGGTGTTCTTTTTTGTTTGTTTTTTTTATTGTTATTTATTTGCTACAAATTTCTCTACAAGTTTCACATTTTATTAAGTTTTATTTTTTTAATGGTGATTTAAAATACATGCAAAACACTTTTAAAAATTAACAGAAAAATTATAAATTTAATGACCGATATTCAAATCAATGATCTACATCCAATTCTATATGTTCTATAAATTTAAATATGGTAGTGTCCACACCTCAAGGGAGGTATACCATTCATGAAAAGAAACACTTCTACACCTTTAAGGGGATGAGTAAATTGATGGAGGAAGGATGAATAGTGATAAATAAGAAACCACCTCAATGTTCAAATCAAATTGGTTAGGGGTCATCCAAATCCACCACATTATTCAAGTGAATATGGTTAGTCATAAACTAGAAACCACTACAATTTTCAAATAAAATTGGTTAGTGGTCATCTGAAACCACCATATTATTCATGTCAAAATAGTTACTAGTAAGCCATAGCCCATAAATATCAGTGGAAGGTTGTTATTGTCCAACATGTTGACCACCAATTGTAGTGAATATAGTTAGTGGACAACCAATAATATAACCATATAAAAATACAAAGCTCCATCTTGGATCCTTTTAACCATGAATCAATGAAGAACAAAAGAATCCAAAGCTCTAGCTTATATCCTTCAACTATGAATTATTGAAAAATAAAGTAATCCACAACTCTAACTTCGAACCTTTCAATAATTTTCTCACCTTTCACCTAACAGGGGGAATATCAAATGTCAAAAATGATATTCAATATTTGAGACTTGAAATACTATTACTCTATCAAAAATTAAATCATTATTTCGGAATTCCAACATAGCATATGCTCTACTGAAAATCAAAGATAATAAAAAAGAATGATAATGTCCAAACATAATAGTTATTCACTTCTATATGAATAGGTAATCCTTTAGGCATATATTCATTCAAATCTTATTTCAATAGTTTCATAATGAATACGATACGATTTCCTGGTACAATTATTCAAATTTGTGATTGAGGGGGGAATTCTAGATTGTGAATTCCTATAAAACCACAAAGTTTGAGACCACATTATTATGAGTTGTAAATGTTACCTTTAATGAGGTGTTGTCATTATCCAATGATGATTTGTTAGTGAGATCTATATCTAGAATTGTTAAATTGATGAACTATAAATTCATATCATGAGATCATTAGAGCATGTTGAAGAATGACTTAAGCCATTTACGTCATACTTTTGTCTCATTTTTACGTGCTCCAATTATGTTAACAAAATATGGTGAAAATGGTTAATAATTGGAGAAAGAAAAACGAGACAAAATATGGGAGAAAAGGGTAAGCCTTCATTCAAAAAACTTATCACCTTGCACCTAATGGGGTGTATATCAAATTTCAAAGGTGCTAGTTAGGCTTAAATATTCAAAGTACTATCAGTGAGTTAAAACTTAATTCAAAATTTGGGAATTATAGCATAAAAACAGGTCTCCTCAAAATCAATGATAATCGGAAAGAATGAGAATATTCAAACATGATATATTTTCACTTCCAGATGAATTGGAAAATTTTCAAGCATATTTCCATCGAAGCTTAGTTCAATTCTTTAAGATTGAATATAATACAATTTATTAGTACACTTATTTAAGAATCTATTAGTAAAATTGGTGTACTATAAATTCATAGCACAATATCATAACAATGTGTCGAGAATGACATAAATCATTTTCTGACACATTTCATCTTTCTCGTGCTTATGCTAGTTCTTAACTATAAATTTTTTTTCAAAAGAAGTATTATTTTAAGTGATAATTTATAATAGTAAAATAAGTATATGCTTTATAAAGTATTTTTCTAAAGAAAATATTATTATTTTACATAATACTAAAAATTAACCAAACATGAAATAAATAAATCATAATTTGAATAAAAAATAAGGCAATTCCAACCCATGAGGTGTAGATCAGTTGGTTTGAGTGAGTTTTATTCCCCACTAGGTCTCATGGTCGAAAATCATGGGAAGGGGATGAGAATGGAAACCAGTTTCACGGGAATCAAACTATCCCAAAGGGCTTCCAAGCTTGACCAAAACTTCACACAATCTTGGTTATAGTATTCCACTACTAGGTAGATCATTCTTCGACCAATAGATGTGTTGGCATTGGCTTAGGTTCAACCTAGTTACAAAAAAAAACTAATGTAATTTGAAATAAACATAACATAATGTTTCATTTGTTTTCAAAAGAGAAAAAAATCATAATTTTATTCAAATTTTTAAAAAGGAACAAAAGTACATTTTGTAGATGTTAACAACATTCAGTAAGAGAAACCTCTCAGCTTACATGAACAAGATGCAAAAAAAAACAAAAGCTTGAAATTTAACTATGATAGTAATCACTTCTCTTTCTTTCCTTTCTTTTTCTAGACCTTTTCTCATCCCTCTGAGTTGGGATTGAATAGAAACATTTCTAGATAGCTTATGATTATCTTCAATGGGAGTTATTTTTCTGAATATGAACTTTCTAAAACATGGAATCTCTTTGTGCCCATCGTCCCATTTTATTTGTGCGCTAATTTTTTCTATTATTCTGTTTCATGGATCATTTTTTATTCTGTACCAGTCTGTTCATGGGTTAAATTTCCATTCTCGTCCTAGTCATCCAATTCTTCTTGGTTTGGAGGGTTCTCTATGTTTTCTTCTTCTTATTAGTTCATGAGGTAGGGATTAGAAGGCTACCATTTTTGTTTTGCAGGCCTAAACATAGTTATTGATCAAATGAGAACTATTACATCAAAATAGGATGTCTAGCCCAAAAAGACTCAAAAAACTAGAAAAAACACCTGAAAAATGAAAAGTGTGTATTCCAAAATGCACTGGTATTTTTCTCAGGGTCAAATTTGAACAATTTTTAAAATTATGCTCAAAACAAAATTGTTTCTTGAAAAAAGGATTGAAAAAACACCCTCGAAACTAAACATGTTGACGGTGGAATAAAAAAAAATATCATGTCACAATTTTGACACATTTTAACAATGGAATTAAATACAACATATTAGGACATTGAAAAATTGTAAAACTCTAAAATTTTTGATACATGATGTTAAAGATAAAAATATCATGTCTAAAGGCCTTATCATTTCAAACAATTTTCATCCATCTTGTTAAAGGTAAAATATATTGATGCTTAAAAACCATAAAATTGTAATTGTTTTCAACCATAACATTAAAGATAAAATATCATAGTGCATAAAAACTTAATGACAAGTTTTAAATATCAAGTTTTTAAATCTTAAGTTTTTAACATACTTGAACCATGAAATTATGGAGAAATTATATGAATTAAACAATTTTTGAAAATAAACAAGTAAATGAAATATTTATTATTCCAAGAGTAATTTTTATTTTAGAGGATAAAAATATATATATATATTCAAATCTTAGCCTAATAAAACTTATATAATTGCAACCAAAAGCTAAAAATCAACCATCAAAACGAAGTATCCCCTTACAATGAGGCATAAAATTTTTAATTTTTTTTTAAATTATCTTATACCAAATGTTAACAATACATAATGTCATCTGCATAACCTAAAAAATAAATATTAATTTCTAAATTTATTATACTTTTAATCAAAATATCAACTTTAGTATATTGAATATAACCTAAATTATTTTTATAATTCATTATTGCATTGTGGATATTCTAAAGAGATGAATTATTCATAATTAGAACATATAATCCAAAAAACATAGAAATTCCTCATAACTTCATGTAAGATCATATGGAAGTCAAAATATTTATTTCAAGTTACCATGAAAACATCAATTACATAAAAATGTCTTAAACAATTATTGCAAATCAATCATAGGTTCTGGCACACCATCAAAACCTACATCTTCAGATTCCAAATGAATGTAATCCATATTCTTCTCTTTCATCAAATAGTGGTCAATCTGAGTCAACATGCATGCCCACCATTTCAGATTTCAAAAGTCTTCTAGATCTACGACTACATTCAGCAGAGTCCCATCTCAACACTATTTGTTCTGGTAGAAATTTCTTGAAAATATGTATGGTCTTAAAGCGAAGAGTTCCTCTCCTTGCCAAATTATATTCATACATAAGTATGCCAACATCCTCCAATTTTATGAAATTTGTGCGACAATGATTTATATTTGTGCCCTTTATTTTTCTCTTTCTACGAATTTGTTTTCAACTACCATCTCTGGCTTTTACACACCACTGAATGGGTGGGTACTTATGGCATACCAATATACTTCAACAACTTTAATATCTTGATTTTCATTAGTGACCTTTATAACCTTGGAAATACAGAATGGATAGCCAAGTGGATCTTCATCTACTAACACTACTATCATGAAACCCTCCTTAACATCTTCCACATAAGCCCTTTAAAGGTCTTCCATGGCTTCACATTGTTCACATGATCTTCTAGAACCAATATAGATTTCTCTTTCCTCTACCTGTGGATAATTAATAATACCTTGAGACTATTGTTGTTCAATAATGTGTGTTTCCTCATGTTCATTTGGCATATTTTGTGGCCAAAAAAATGGAGTCTTCAAAAGCATATCCTCATTTGTTGATCTTGAAATCATATCACTGATTATTGAAAAAATAGTCCCACCAAAATGAAGCAGCAACATCAAATTACTCATATGTATCTCTAATACATATTTTAATTTCCTCTTGACATTCAAAATAATTTATATCTCTCTTATGCCTTTGTGAATTATGGGATTCATCAACTGACTATAATAAAAATATCTTTGATGAAAATATTGGATGCTCTGGAATGAACTTAAAAAATGATAAATCTGATGATGGACCCTATTCTACAACATTTGAATACTTCTTGCTCCATATAAGTGTTATCCCATCAATTTTTTTGATACGAAATTGATGTTGGAAGCTAATGTCATTAAGTTGTTCAATGCATTTCTCCCCACCATGTGATGCCAGAATAAACTGTCGCATGTCAATAGTTTCTTCCAACACATGAAAAACAAGCTCGGGAATGTAGGATTTCTTAATACATTGAATTAATGATGGCAGGCTCCCAAGACCTTTCCTCCTCAACGTTTCTAAAAAATAACTAAGCATTTGATCAATATGGTCATGAGTATGCCCAAGAAAAAGGAAACCAACCTTTATATTTTAAAAATTTCCCAATTAAATGAGCACGTTTAGATACCCAAAAAGAACTTGATTTTTGTTTTCAAGGCTTTTTTTGTCTAATTGTACATACAAAATTTCAGGAAAAATAGAAGAGAAATGAGTAACCCCATCATGGATTATATTTATGGTCAGAATTGCATAATTATGAATATTTGGAGTTGTGAATTAAACCCTTGGAAACATCTTCTCATTAAAGACCATATAACCAACCAAGTGAAACTGAATTAAATTTTCTTCTTGTAATTTTTTTGGCGTGCAGACGAAATGTGGCAGAAGTGTTTTATTTTGGTCCATACAATCAGTTATCAAACCCAAATATTAATTTCGATTATCATAACCATTCCTTTGATGTTTATACAATATTTCCTTTCACTTGTTTGCTGATTGCAATGCTCTTGGAGTTCTTTGACAACAGAATTTGTACATAAATTAAAAGAAACATATGAATAAATATATTTTCATAGTTGATAACTATCCAATTTTTAAAAATAATGTTTTGAATGTATACCTCTTTCTGCCCCTTGACATTTGTTTCTTTTTTCTTTAAGAGAAGCATATGTACTGCAAACCCCCATCCTTGTCTTCTTAGGAATACGATTATTTTTTAATTCATTCTTCCATACGCTTGTAAAATATGAATATGTAATAAAATTACCAACTCCTTCCTCAACTTCTGCATAATATTTGTATAGTTTTTATGTTTCTCGTCTCAAGAAATTATCTAGAATATGTATTGTTTATTTATTTGGAATACACTCTACATGGTTTGAAAAGAAGTATTTCATCCATGAAATAACATTATTTTCTAATGACCCAACCCCTCGCTTATAACATACTTCTGAATAATATGTGGGATCATTTTCGAGTCTTGCTTGGTTTCTTGAAAAACGGAAATTACCAATTGAATTAAGCAATTTGAAAGCCTTTCTGCAGAGAAATACATTCCCAATATGATAATCATAACCTGCTAGTGTAGATTTCATGAAACCCACTAAATATGATTTCTTATGCTTTTATTCATTGAAAAATACCTTTTCGTTTTCTCCAAAGAAAAGTTGAAATCCATATGTTTCAAGCAATCCCTTCAACAACATTCACTTGAAATCAAATGAACGACATAACTTATTTTTGTTAGATATTTTGTCCTAACCATTGTATAACTAGAATATTTTGGATTGATATGAAAATTTCTACTCCTACTCGTAGCTACAATATTTTCTTGCAACGACATCATCATTCCCTTATCCTTTGTAGAAGAATTTTCTTCACCATTACGAGGAATATTATCCCAACTTTCATAATTCTCAACATAGTTAAGAAATTCATTAGCATCATTGGCTAGAAAATATCCATTACCATCCTCAGTTGAAGAATTTTTTTTTGAAGAATCATTTTCACTTTTGAAACCCTGACTCAGAAGAAATTCTTCGCCATCTTCATCGATGTTTTCTAATTCTTCCCTTGGAGGATTCAATTCTTCAACACCATGAGTGTCTTTGAAACACTAACTTAGAGAAAATGCATTATTCATATTTGTGCCTCTAAAATTATTGATCAAGGAGGATCGTACAGGTCCAAGTACAAGTGACTTAAGTACAGAGGCTAAAAAATCAAAGTTTTAGAAATGTGATAAACTCGTCGTCAAGTTGAATATCTCGTATTTCTAATTCCAACGACATAGTCAACACTCAATTCTGAGTTTTTATGAAGGAGTTAGAAGCAGTCAAAGTTTATGGGTTGACTTCATGATGTGGTAGCTTAAGGAGACAACAAATTTTCAGAAATCTGGAGACCAGATTTTGGCCAACTCTAGCCAGATTCCGGGCTAATTTGTGGGATAGTTAGTTTTATTCCTTCTGTCAAATTCCAAAAATTTTAAAAAGGGCAGTTTGTTTTTTTTAAATAAAAATATATATATATATATATATATATATATATATATATATATATAAATGGTAGGGCAGGCCATGACCATCCCCCTGCCCCAAGAAATCAACCAAAAAAGTATTAAAATATTGGTGGGCCAACAAACATGACCCTGCTGCCCACCATATATATATCAAAACAACTAATGTGGGTTGGGCATGGGCTGTCAAGGCCGTCGCCCCCCTTCCCCCCCCCCCCCATACCACATGGCAGATTGTAATATACGCAGGCCACCCAATGTGGGTCTGGCCCCCCGACCATCTCTAACAGTGGCCATTTTTAAAACATTAAATAATTGTTTATAAAATAGTATATGCCTAATGTGGGAGGGGGCTGGGTTTGACTGCCCAACCTCCTCCCTCCTAACATGCATCACGACAAATTCACCAACGATAGACTTGGTGAAGTCCGCCCACCTCTTGGTATTTAAACCTTCCTCTCAGAAGTACATCTAGGAAGACCTAGAGTGGCATGCTTACCAAGGCATAGTGGAACCATGAGTGCCTTGCAGGAGGGGGATGGACCCATGAACTGAGTTGATTTCCAAAGGGCCCAAATTTGTCTGGCGACATAATCAGGAAAATTTTATATGGATTCTGCACCTCTCGGTGACATGAGTTGAACGGTGTTGTCTATTTCTTCATTAGAGGTCTCTAATTTTCGAGCACTTTTAGCTATGGAGATATAGGGGTGTAATTTTTCATTGATTCTTGTACTTTAATTTTATTTTCCACTTAATGAAAGAGGGACTCCCCACTGATTGAGTAGGGCCCGGAGACATAGTCCCTCCTAGATGAACTCCATTATCAAGTTCTTGTCTTATTTGCATGATTTTATGTGCTTCTCTATTCTTATGTTCATTCCTTTCAAGTTTCATGGTTAATATGAAATTTAACATGTAATTATTTAATCCATCTCAAAGATAAATATTTTGTATCAAATGGTATTAGAGTAGGTCTTTGTAGATGTGGATTATATGTTTGTATGCTAACTAGAAATATGCTACGAAGAGGCGAAGGGAAACTAAAGTATTTTGATCCTGAAGTAGGACGTGCACATCGAAGAAGAAACATGGATGAAAATGGTATAAATGATGAGGAGCTAAAATTCTGCAGAAGATTAGAACCATGGTAGATCGGGTCAAGAAGTTGTTCTCTAGGCTTGAGAAACTAGAGAAAGAATGGGAGAATTATTCAGAGGGATGAGGTTCAACGCATGGTGATGATGGAGCAGATCCACCTCCTTCTCATCCCGCGAGTGAAAGTTCTTACTACTATTCTCACCATCATCATAGTAATTTAAGAAATGCATCCAATAAACCTTTCTTTAAATTAGATGTCAAATTTTATCTGCCCATGTATAATGATGAAAGTAATGCAGAGAAGCTTAACAACTATATTAGGAAGATTAAACTCTACTACAGGATTCAGCAAATTGTGGAGGACGAGAAAAAGATCTAGTTGGCTTCTCTTCGACTAAGTGGCACTGCTCTTATATGGTGGGAGATCAAATTGTAAGGCAACAATAATTTGGGTAGCCTCATTTCCTCATGGTCAAATTTTATTGTTGCACTAAAAGATCAATTATATCCCTTGGTTTATAAGCAACAAGCCTTAATGGAGTGGAAGTGCCTAAGGCAATGCAAAGGCCAAAATTAGCAAATATTTACCGAGGAATTTAGAAAACAAGCACTAAGTTTGGGCATTTCATTAGATTCACCTGAAGTGGTAACTAAGTATATTGGGTCACTACATAGTTACATTAGACATTCATTTCTAATGTTTGAACCTACTACTATTGACTCAACTAGTGTAAAGGCCATTAATCTTGAAAACAGGGGCAGAATTGATAAATATGATCATTCAAATAAGCCACCTTTCAAACCTTCAAATGGAAAATTGAAGGGTAAAGGAAAGGGAAAGGAAAAGAAGATGACATCAATGAAGAAATTTGAGGAGAAAAGCCTTATTGCACTCACTATTAAAAGGAAGGTCATGACAATGATCATTCTTGGAAGTTGTATCCAAAAAAGAAGCCAAAGAGATATGTTGGAAAGGGTAAGAAAAATATGGTAGCAACCACGTAGAAAGACCTTCGATCTGACTCACATGTTAATTCTGAATCACATGAAAGCACTAGTTCAACAGATGAGCCTCTTCCTAATGAACGAAAGAGAATTGAGTTGTTTCATATTAGATTTGTCATAAATCATATGAAAATGGAAACTCTATTTGATTCAGGATCTCAAGAAAATTTAATCTCAGAATCCTTGGTTAAAAAGCTAGTCTTAGAAGTTAAGCCTCATCTGAAACCTTATCCGCTTGGATGGATACATCATAAATCAAAACTAAATGTAACGAGGCAATGTAAGGTCAAATTTGTAATTTCTTATAAACTCGATGTCATACCATTGGATATCTGTGGTATTGTGTTAGGGAGTTTGTATCTGTACGACAGGAACATGGTTTTATTTCGACATTAAAATAAATACAAAATCATAAAGGATGGGGTGGAATATATTGCAAGGGCTCATCAAACAAAGTTCAATTCTAGTCTTATAAGCGCAGAGCAAATGAAGAGATTTGTGAATTCCAGCGAAGGGTGTTTCTCAGGGTTTGAGAGCAAAGGATGCAGAAATATCGGATGTTTTCCAAGGACGTGATCTGATTCATAAAAAATAATTATGTGAATTTATTTCTAACTATGATGAGTTGTTTCAGGAACCCAGAGGATTGCCTCCAAAATTGGAAATCCAACATGAGATCCATTTGCAACATTATGCTCCATTAACAAACATTGGTATGTACAAGATGTCATCTATCAAGATGGAAGAGATCAGAAAGTAGGTACAGGAACTATTGAACCAAGGAGTCATCTGGCCAAGTACTTCTCCATGCGGCTCGCTGATTGTTTTAGTGACTAAGAAATACGTCACATGGAGAATGTTCGTATATTATCGAGCGCTAAAAAAAATCACGATGAAAAGCTGATACCCCCTCCCTCACATTGATGATTTATTATATCAATTAAATAATGATACCTATTTCACCAAATTGGATTTGTGTAGTGGTTATCACCAGTTCAGAATTGCAGAGCAAGACGTGTGGAAAACCAGCTTCAAGACCAAGCATTTTTTGTTCAAATGGATGGTGATTCCATTTGGACTATGCAATGCGCCAGCCACATTCATGAGGGTCACCAATGATATTTTTAGGCCTTTCATTGATGAATTTGTCCTTGTATATTTAGATGATATTCTTATATTTATTAGGACTTGGGATGAGCATGTATTCCATGTAAAGAAAGTTCTTGATGTATTAAAAAGGGAATAACTTTATGTGAAATTGTCATAGTGTGAGTTTGGGAAAACCTCTTTGCTTTACCTAGGTCATATTGTCGGTAATGGTCATTTAAAAATACACCGCTCCAAAGTTGAGGTGATTGTAAAATGGCCTAATCCTACCAATGTTATAGAGGTTCATAGTTTTTTAGGTGCAGTACTGTACTAGAGAAGATTCATTTCCCACTTCCACATTATTGCATAACCCTTATACGCACTGACAAGTGTAAAACAAGCCTTTCAGTGGGGAGGAAAGCAACATAATTCCTTTGAAGCAGTGAAAGAGAAAATTAGCACTACACCAATTCTGTCTTTACCCGATCTCCAACAGCCTTTTGAGATCGAAAAAAATGCCAGTGGGTGCACCATGGTGGTTATTCTATTGCACAAAAAGAAGCTAATATGTTACCATTCCGAGAAGTTTTCCTAGACTACCATCAATTACTACAGTTATGACAACGAACTGTATGTCTTGGTCCAAACTGTGAAAAAGTAGAAATACTACCTGATCAGCAAGGAAACCATTATCCATACGGATCACTAGCCCATGCAATACCTTTAGTCATAGACCACGTTACAACAGGCTCGTCATTTCAGGTGAATGGGTTTTCCACAACAATTTCATTTGGTAATAAAATATAAGAAGGGCACGGAAACAAAGTAGCAGATATGCTCTCTCGCCCTCCTATTGATGCTTATATTATTTTGCATAATGCTTCATTGTCTTTTGAAAGTTACAATGAACAATACTCTAACGATGATGAGTTCAAAGCAATATATGAAAAAATAACTCATGGATCACAGGTGGACAACTATCATTTGCAGGGGAAGTTGTTGTATCACCTTGGCAAATTATGCATACCCACAGCAGAAAGGGTAAATGTAATTCGAGAGGCACACACATCTCTTGTTTCAGGTAAATTTGGTGTCAAAAAAAACTTATGTTATTTACAAAGGTTTTGCTTTTGGCCTCGTATGAAAACCATTGTAACCCAATTTGTAAAGGGATGTGTGATGTGTATTGTTTCAAAGCCCTTTAATAGAAAACTTGGGCTCCACACACCACTCCCTATTCTGGGTCGTCCATGGGAAACTGTGTTGATGGAATTTCTTGGAGGTTTTCCTATGTCTAGAAAAGGGTCACGACTATTTTTATGTTGTTGTAGATCGTTTTATCAAAATGTACATATTAATGCCTTGTAAAAAGAAATTCACTGCTGAGCAGACTGCTTATCTTTTCTTTCAGTTTGTGTGGGTCCACTTTGGGTTTCCCACATCAATTATGTCAGATCGAGAATCTCACTTCCTTAGAGAGTTTTGGACTAGCTTTTGGCGAATGATGGAAACCAAGTTGAAGAGAAGTACGACATTCCATCCACAAACTGACAGACGTGCAGAGGTCGTCAACCGTACCATGGTACACTTGTTGTGGGGCTATTGTAGCAAACATCCCAAGTTGTGGGATCAGCATAATCTGTATGTGCAGCATGCCTACAACTGAGCAATGCATCCTTCTATGCAACATTCACCATTTGAGAAATGTGTTGGTTACCTGCCAAAGGAGTCTTTTGACATGGTATATGGAAGGGATGAAGATGGCAGTGGACATGATGATAGGGACAAACCATAGTGGTTCATCCAATGAATACAGATCATTCACCAAGTAGTTCAGGAGCAGTTCGAAAAGAATCAAGCTCGATATAAGGCCCGACATGATAACCACTGAGTCGACCACTAGTTTTAGGTCGGTGACAAGCTATGGTTCCACATTAGCAATGATCAAATGAAGGGGGAAGGCAAGAAATTGCGACCAATCTGGTATGGTCCATTTACCATATTGGAGAAGGTTGGGAATAACGATTTCCATCTCGATTTTCTTCTGTACATGTACATGTACTCAATTGTGAACGTCGAAAATATGAAGCTTTATGAACTACCATAAATTATGGACATGGAGAAGGTACGATCAGTTCCTATAGTGGATGAACTTGTAGTAGAGTATCTCGATGAATTTCTAGAAGACATCATTCTTGATCAAAGAACCTAGACTTTACAACAGGAAGATGTGGAATATCTTTGTGTTGGTTTCAAAGGGATGCACCCAATTAAAGCTAAGTGGCTGGAAAGGGAGAAGGTGAGGGAGAAATTCCCTCACTTACCTGTTGATTGATAAGGCTTTTGGCAGTCCACAAGCTCCTCAATGGGGAGGAATGATCCAATAGGATCATACAAGTCCAAGTGCAAGTGGCTTAAGTACAAAGGCTGAAAAATCAAAGTGTCAGAAATGTGGCAAAATTAGTGTCAAGTTGAAGATCTCGTCTTTCTGATTCCAATGGCACAGACGATGCTCAATTCTGAGTCGTTATGGAGGAGTTATAAGCAGTCGAATTTTATGGGTTGACTTGGTGATGTGGCAACTTAAGGAGGCAAAAAATTTGCAGAAATTCGGCCACCCGATTCCGGCCAAATCTGGCCAGATTCTAGGAAACTTTGTGGGACAGTTATTTTGACACCTTCGGTCAAATTCCGGAAATTTTAAAAAGGGAAAGTTATTTTTTTTGAATAAAAAAATATATAAAGAAATGGTAGGGCGGGCCATGACCCCTTCCTTACCCCAACATATCAACCGAAAAATTATTGAAATATCGGTGGACCAACATCCATGACCCCGCCGCCCACCATATATATATATATATTAAAAAAACCAATGTGGGTGGGGAATGGGCTGTCAACCCCGCCTCCCCCCCATACCATACCACATGGTGGATTGTAATATGGGCAGGCTGCCCAATGCAGGTCCAGCCCCCTGACCATCTATAATGGTGACCATTTTTAAAAAATTAAACCATTGTTTATAAAACACTATATGCCTAATGCAGGATAGGATAGGGTTTGACCACCCAACCTCCTCAATCCTAACACGTATCACAACCAATTCACCATCGACAGACTTGGTGAAGTCCGCTCACCTCTTGCTATTTAAACCTTCCTCTCAAAAGTGTGCCTAGGAAGACCTGGAGTGACACGCTTACCAAGACAGAGTGGAACCATGAGCGCCTTGTATGAGGGGGGCAGAACCATGAACTGAGCTCATTTATAGATGACCAATATTTGTCTGGCGACAGAATTAGGAAAATTTTATATGGATTTTGCACCTCTCAGTGACATGAGTTCAACGACATTGTCTGTTTCTTCATCAGAGGTCTCCAATTTTTAGGCACTTTCAGCTATGGAGATATAAAGGTGTAATTTTTCATTGATGCTTGTACTTTCATTTTATTTGCCACTTAATGAAAGAGGGCCTCTCGACTGACTGAGCAGGGCCCGAAGATGTAGTCCCTCATGGATGAACTCCGTTATCAAGTTCTTATATTATTTTCATGCTTTTATGTGCTTCTCTCTTCTTATGTTCATGCCTTTCAAGTTTCATGGTTAAGATGAAATTTTACATGAAATTCATTAATCCATCCCAAAGATAAATATTTTGGATCAAATATCATTTACAAGAAACTCTTCATCCTCCCATTCCTCAGTGGTGCTCTCATAATCCTTTTAATTAGGCCTAAGTGGAAGCTTTGAATCTATATTCACTAGAAATTCTTCATCCTACCCCTCCCCTTCCTCATTCGTGCTCTCATAATCCTTAGGATTAGGAATAAGTGGATGCCTTGAATCTCTATTTATTGGAAATTATTCATCCCCCC
Source organism: Pinus albicaulis (assembly GCA_034641835.2). Lineage (NCBI taxonomy): Eukaryota > Viridiplantae > Streptophyta > Pinopsida > Pinales > Pinaceae > Pinus > Pinus albicaulis. The sequence goes on from CM076571.1 coordinate 887,447,976, forward strand.
CTTCGTAGTGGTGCTCTTATAATCCTTAGCATTAGGATGAAGTGGAAAATTTGACTCTGGATATTGATCCCCCCCTTCATCAGTGGTGCTCACATAATCCTTAGGATTAGGAAGAAGTGTATATTTTGACTCTAGAAATTCTTCATTCCCCTATTCATCGATGGTGCTTGTATAATCCTTAGGATTAGGACAAAGTGGATATTTTGACTATGGAAATTCTTCATTCCCTTCTTCATCAGTGGTGCTTGCATAATCCTTAGGATTAGGACGAAGTGGATATTTTTACTTTGGAAATTCTTCATTCCCCTCTTCATCAATGTTGCTCACATTATCCTTAGTATTAGCATGAAGTGTATATTTTGACTCGAGAAATTATTCATTCACCTCTTCATCAGTGGTACTCACATAATCCTTAGGATTAAGATGAAATGGATATTTTTATTCTGGAATTTTTTCATTCCCCTCTTCATCAGTGGTGATCACATAATCCTCAAGATTAGGATGAAGTGGATATTTGGACTCTGGAAATTTTTCATCCCTCCCTTCATCAATGGTGCCCTCATAATCCTTAGGATAAGGACGAAATGAAAATTTTGACTCTGGAAATTCTTCATCATGCCCTTCATCATTCGTACTCTCATAATCCTTAGGATTAATACTAAGTGGAATAATTGACTCTCGATTTACAAAAATTTCTTTTTGCTTCCCTTCATCAATTATTTTCTCATCATCCTTAGGATTAGGATCAAGTTGAAAATTTGAATCTCTTTTCATGGTGAATGAACTTCTATTATATTCATTAATTTGAGTAGAGTTTTTGCATGACAAAGATGTTGATGTTGCAAAAAGAAAAACTGCAATATCAGAAGAACTTATGACTTTCAACAAGACAATGTTGAATGATACAAATGTACTCTCTCCCAATTACAATATATAGCTTAAATACTGAAAATTTTCCTATAAAATCCCCCCACCCCCCAATTATCGCTAAAATTTTTCACTCCAAATTTTCCTGCCAAAATTTTTCGCTAAAAAATTTCCCTCCAAAATTTTCATTTTAAATATTTCCCTACAAAATATTCATCTAAAATGTATTTCAAAACATTTTAATAAACTACTAGTCTTCAAATATTTCACCCTACTTTCTATTAAAAATATCCACAAAATATTCCTTTCATGCATTCCTTCCAACCTAAAATAAATTTCTTATTTGAATGATTTAACATTAACTATGTATCAAAATAAAAATTTTTATTTTTGTTTTATTTTTTTGCCGAAATTGAGAAAAATTTAATATAAACCTATAATATTAACTAAATATTAATTTTCTTAATTTTAAATTTTAATCCCACATTCATGAAATGGTAAAGAAATCACACAATCTTTGCTACATAATAACAATCATTGTTTCTATTCCTCACATCATATTGAGTCTTCTGGGTTTTGTTGGAGAAATTTTGTGGAGTCGTTACATTGACATTGATAGTAGATTGAACGAGAGTTTTTCGCATTTCAAAGGTTAGTTTTCCTTCTATTGTGTCCATTCAAAGATGAATTTGGGGAGAATCTACACTTTTTTATGGTTTTTATGTTCCAAAACTATTTTTTTATGGTTTTTAGGTTTAAAACCCCTTTTTTTTATATTTTTATAGCAAAGAAAATGGAAAAAAAACTCACATTTTAGGGTTTTTAGGATAATAATTTAGAAATTTTTCTTTTTTTAGGGTTGGTGGGTTCCTCCACCAAACAAAAAACCAAAAAATAACCATACACATCAAAAAAAAATTATATTTATTTTACTTTTATTTTTTTTAAGTGCATCCAATTTTTTATTTTTATTTTTAAATCGCATTAGATATTTTGATGTTTTTCTTTTTTTTATTTAAAGGAAATTATATATATATATATATATATATATATACATACATACATATATATATATATATATATATATATATATACATATATATATATATATATATATATATATATATATATATATATATATATATATATATATATATATATATATATATATATTAATTCGTTTTTATTAAACATTTGTTTCTTTTTATTATAAATATATTTTGAAATTAAAAAAAATTAAAAAAATTAATATTAAGTTCTCTTAATGCATATATAAAATTAAAATTTAAAAAAAAAAAAATTAAATAAAAAAGGTTTAATATTATTTTTTTGTTTTTTAAATTTTAAAAAATTAAATTGAATTTTTAAAAATTAAAAATTTAATTTTATAATTTTATAATTATAATTTATTTTTATTTTAAACATTTTTAATTTTTTTAAATTATTTTAATTTTTTAATTTTTAATTTTTTATGATATTTAATAAAAAAAGTTTTTTTTACCGCCCGCGGAGGGCTAGAGGCCAACTGGGGGCCGTCGTGGAGCGCTTCCTAGCTAGCCTCCATCCCCTGGTTGGGCGGAGGTCGATCCTCAGTGGCATCGGTTCGCCGGCCTTCAGCCCATGGTCGGCGGTTAAAATAATTTTTTTTAAACAATTAATATTTAAAAGTTCAAAAATTGATATTAAATTTCAAATTTTTAAATGAAATTTAAAATTTTTAAAATTAAATTTTAAATTGTAAAATTAAATTTTAAATTTTTAAAATTTAATTTTAAATTTTAAAATTGAATTTTAATTTCTAAAATTAAATTTTAAATTGTAAAATTAAATTTATTTGTTTTAAATTAAAAGAAAGAATAACATTAATTTTTTTTTAATTAAAAAGATTAACATGAATACATGTTTAAAATTATTTTTTTGGTATTTAAAAAAAAAAAAAAAAAAAAATTATATTTCGAAAATAAATAGTTATATTTCGAAAAGTTATACAGTTCATTTAATTTATTTTGTAGACATTAATTTTCGATTAATTGTAAATTTACATTGCCAAACTTTAAAAAAAAATGATTAATTAAGATATTATTAATATATATATATATATATATTTAGATCTATATATATATATATATATATATATATATATATATATATATATAATTCGGTGGGGTCAATTTTCGTTGACTTTTATTAATTTTTCATTTTTCGTGTCTTTCAACGATATGTATACCGTGTCCGTTAACATCCTTACTACTCAATATCCAGGCAAGTTCGAGTCAGACCTTTGTTTTATTTATGTTTCCGGCCGCTTCTTAGTCTTAAACATCCACATTAATCTGATGCCATATTCCTCATAAAGATATATATATATATATATATATATATATATATATATATATATATATATATATATATATATATATATATATATGAGGAATATGGCATCAAAAAATATTTCTGTGAATGTTTCTGGACCAAGGGCAGCAACTGCCAAATCTAAAGGTGCAACTCGATGCACTATGGATATTGGTGGATGCAATAAGGATATTGACGGACACTGTATGCATATCGTTGAAGACATAAAAAATGAAAAACTTAATAAAAGTCAAGCAAGTGACCCACCAGGTTCATTAAAGATTTCTTTTGAATGGAAGAACGCAGAGGAAATAAATAAAACTGATTTTCATGGTATCTTGAAGACAATGAAATGGAGGATGATATACATATTTATCTGATTTGTGGTATGATTCACTTAGGTGGATCATAACAAGCGATGGGAAAAGTACGAGAAATATGTTTGGTACCGAACATAAACACTATTTATGTTCTTGCAAGAATGGCTAATAAACATAAAAGGCTAGATATCATTTATCAAAGGTCAAGTATGAAACAAATGAGACATCTACAAAGCTGTCTGCAGATATCGTAAACAATGTTGCAAACAACGTTGTAAGTATTCTTATTTGTATTTTTGTAATGCATTATTGTAAGGACCATTCAATTTTTTATAAATTATTGATCATTGACATGTTTTATTTTGTTTCATAGGATTTTTTTGAGCCTCTTACAAACATGTTTTAGGGTATTTATTATATGGAGCCAAATTTTATGACTTTGATCAAGCCTTTCAACAGAGACAAGGAAGAGGAAACGAGAATGAAGAAAAGATTAGTAGCTCATTACATTGAAATAGTACAAAGAGGGGATCAACAAGGATTCACTAAGGTGGGTCAATCTAGTAAACCTAAACATGCTTCTTTTGAAGATGTGGTAGACAAAGCTAAAAATTATGATAAAATTAGTGAGGAGGAGATTATAACTATTTTGCAAAAGTAGAAAACAAATAAAACAACAAAAATAAAAACGGCCAAATATGTCTCTCTTCTACCTGATGATAAAGAGCTTGTTTATCAAAAAAATGATCTATTAACCCATAAGAAGAAGAAATCTAATTTTGGTTAACCTATAAAATTCATGAGTAGTAGTGAAGAACAAATTTAATGCTCTAAAGGAAGCTGAGAAATCACAACCCCAGGTGTTGAGTGAGAGGATGGCATTATTAAAACAAAACAAAATCTCATTTGATATGAGTTGAGGAAGCATAAATTAATTTGTGGTGGCCAAACATTTGAGCTTAATGTCAGCCTATTTTATAGGCCAAATGAAGGACAATCTCAATATCAAATTAGAAAGGCACATTAGCTACATGTACATAATCTGAAAACATTGTCTAGGTTCGATCCATATGCGGATGTGGCGGATTATGTGGTTCATGTTGATCCATGTCGGGTTCCCAACAAACATGCATTTGAATAAGACACAATGTTTTGATTATAAATATTATGTAATTTGAGGGAACCATTCAGTAGAGGCTAAAAGACAATTGATTGCGGAATATCCCAATAACTATCTTTTTCAAATAGTGAAATGAATCATTTATGTTGGTTTAACAGAAATATAATCAAAATTATTGGCATGGGATCATAATGCGGATAATGAGTACAAAATGAAATTGAATTTCATCCAAAGGGTCAGATTTATTGATAATGAATTCATAGAAAAATGTGGCAGGGATAAGGAAAAAGTTAGTCTAACCTTTCAGAATGAATTTTTAATGGAAACAAGGTATCAAATTGATGAAAAAATCAAATCAAAATATGGAAAAATACATTCAAATATATTTAGAAGCATGGAAAAAATTTTCAATTGGAATTTAGAGCTGGGAAGATATGAGAATTGATTAATGATACTTTTGAGTGGTGGGAGAATATTTCCATAAAAAATCAGAAGGTTAAAAAGAGTAAACCCATAATATGTACCAACAGTAAGATAGGTCACGAAATGAAGCAACTTCAGGAGAATATGACTATCACACATTGGAGAACAATGCAAGGAGTGAAGGATGATAAACTAGTCAAATCAATACTATCCCATGTGATGTTAGGTGAATTATCAACAGATGAAATATGTGCAAAATTTCAAAAGTAAGTTTCTTGAATCATTTCTACTTTTACTTTAATTATAATTTTGTTTTAAAGAAAACATAATGTTGTTGGTAGAATTTTCTATACATATCACTATATTAAGAATTTTAACTTTATTTATTTAGTGAGAAGATTTATATGAAAATACAAGAACATATGGTTAAAATGATGAATGAAGACAGTTGAGATGATGTTGTGCACCACTACCCAGAATCAAGTTCTACAACAACACTTAAAGATTTTTATATTGCATTCAATAACACATGTTGATTTAAAAAATCATTTTATTCATATGTAAACTATTTTTATTTTATTATTTATACATATATATTTTTTATGTCATTAAGTATGTCAAAGAATGATGGAAATGGAGTACCAAATACTTTCAAAAGCTTTATTGAAAAAATTAAGTTGGAAAAGATGAGAAAGAAATGTTTTATGAATGTGGAACTTGATCCTACTCTTAATAACTTAATTCAGAATGGGCTTGACAGTATCCAATATCAAATAATACAATGTGACTGTGAAGACATTGTAAAATCATTCCTAAAAGCGAACATGCCCTAGTTATTACAGATATTCCTCATGGTTTCAATTTCCGAGACATTGAATATGATAATGAACCATATACTTATGAATATTTTAGTAAAGTGGTTATAGGTTTTCAAGAAGTCGCAACATCACCACTTTCGATATTTGTGGCATTTCATTGATACACACAGTTTGCAATATTATTAACAAGCTTGAAGGGAAAAACAAACTCAAGGATGCAAATTAAATGGTAAGATATTGAAATTGTATGTTCGATTACTATTAAATTTTTTTATTTATGTACAATTTAATTGACCTTTCACTATGTTATGTTACAAAAAGAATTCAAATCTTGTTTCTTTCGAAGATCGAGCTATTAGAAATTATTGTGAGTTCATCCATCTTGAATGTTGGACAAAATAGTATAGTTATAACCCTATTCTTCTGAATTGAGTAGATGGGAAGAGTCATAGTCAAGTACTGGCTCATGATGTTGTTGTAAGAAAACTAACATATGAGGATAAAGATGCAAAAGGAGATATCACTAAAATTTATAAAAATCGACAAGTATCGATTAACTATCTTATAGATCTATGTTCAAATTAATGAGATTGGGTTTTGGATTTATTCTCAGCTTCAGGTACGTTTTATTATAAAAAATTGAATTTAAATATTTTAGTTTTTAGTTTTTATGCGTTAATACTAATTTTCTTAATTATTTCTTTTGTGATTGATGATTAGGTACAACACCATAATGTTTCCTAAACTAAGGAAGAAATTGCATTGCCATTGAGAAAGACTCAGTGCAATGCAAATTTATTCAACAAAGAATTAATGCTATTCAATTTATTCCAGATGCAATGAAAGAAGTTAGTTTGAGGAAAGGGGATTTTAATGTATCACATGTGGAAAAAAAAACAAAGGAACCTCAACCACCATTATATGGAATGATTATAAAAGGATACTTTGGAAGATTTTCACACATGAAAGATCCATTAGAAGATCACAATGACCAAAATGAAGCATAAAATATTGCAGAAGAAGACATGAATGATGTTCTATAAGATGTTGAACATGGATTAGTTGATATTATTCATGATCTTTAAGTTATGCTTGCAAATAAAGCTCAGTTTTGAGAGTTATTAATGAGTTTTACTTGTAATGTTTAGATTTTGATATTTTATGAGAATAGTCCTTATTTTTTGCAAAAAACCTCTCATTACTATTAATTTTTGACATAAAATTCATAAAACATGTTACTTTCTTAAAAAAAATTGTTTATGTTTTCACCAAAAATTAGTTTATTTAACATGTTTTTTTTAACAAAAAGTCTCTAAAAGTGTATTTTTTCCATTGTATTTATACTAAAAATGTGTATTTTTTGTCATATGGTTAAAAATATTGGTTTTTTAGCGACAATTATTTGATGCGCATTAAAATATTATTTAACAATACATAAACATATAGAAAATCCAAACTTTAAAATATTGACCCTTTTTTTAAATTTTTAACTATGTGAAAAAATGAAGATTTCATTACAAAAAAAATTAATTAAAAAAAAAAGAAACAAGTACATAAATGCACTTAAAAATGAACATCTGAGGGAAGAAGAAGACATTAAAAAATGTATAGTGTCAAAATCAACCCTCTAAAAAAAGGTGTGTTATTATGCACCACCACTATTCAAAATCGACATGAAAATCATCACATTAAAAAAATAATAATAAATAAGAAATTAAAGTGCCAAAAAATTGCTCTAGAAAAAAGGGTGATTGTGCATCGCAACTTTTCAGAATCGGGTGTTTTTATTGCTACCTCAAAAAAATAGGTACTGGGTCACTTACCTATTTGATCGACGACTATGTTCCTACCCCTTTTTCTTTTTTGGGTTCTTCTTTTCCTAAGGGAAAGTATTTTGCAAAATTTTTCCTGTTTGGTAACATGATCAACATCTAAATGCCCTATTTTCATAATCCAAAAGTTGGGTCCACTGGATTTTTCTATCTTTCAATTGAAAGATGTCAGAGAGGCCTTTACTAAGGTAAATTTCTACACATATTTTTATGAAGGTAAATAACCCTTTCTCCATTCTTTCGAGGTCCATATTTTTTATTCACTTCAAGGTGTTCCCAATTTTATCAAGAAGCTTTTGATGCCAGAAGGGAAGGGGAATATTTAGTAGCCTCATCCATAATGGAATTATTGAGACCACCATTATTGTGGAATCAAAATATGGGAACCAAGGGTAATGAAGAGCCCCACATTTCCCCAAAACTAGGGCCCTTCTTTCAATGGTATTAAATTGAACAACGAAGAAACCTTTTGAGCGAAGGTATATTTCATAGTTTTTGGTCCAGCTTGAAAAATCTCATTGATGAATAACATTGGATCTGGGACAAAAACCATCGAATCTAAAAATCACTGCCCTGGATTGAAGAACAAAAAAAAGGTTGATTTACATTTGTTAGGTTTACCTCAATGGTAGGGACTTTTTGTTGTTGTTCAACAATGTAAGATTGTCTAGGATTGTATTGTGGTTGATCCAATGAGTTAGATCCTTTTTCCTACACCACATCCTTGTAGGAAAAAGAGCCTCCTTAATATATGGCTCTCGAAGAACCCCAATGAAACCTTAGAATCAAACTAATGGTGGAATTTCTTAATATGTGGTAATCTTGTAGCCGAAAACAATCTTGTAGCTACTTTCCTTCATGAAGGATACATTGCCTATTTTCACGATATCCCACCTGATTTTCTATCTGTTGCTTGAGATGCGCGACATAATCCAAACCTAAAACCCAAAAAGGAGAGGACTTCCCATTATGGGTTTTAATGAATATTTGAAAGTCCCCCCCCCCCCCCCCCTGTTTGAAACCTTCAAAACCTTCACCAAATCTAGATCGATTAGGAAAAAAAGGTTTTTTTGGTAGATTTGTTGCATTCTAACGGATGTCGAGATTTTGTAAATCGGGATATGGGCTTGTGGCCTAATAAAACTAAAGAGGTGGGCCAAATCCAACCCCGTCTAAAACATCAATAGAAAATAGCTTTAAACAAAAATGTGATAGTTTAGGTGGTGTAGATGACCATACATTTTCATTGAAACACACCAAGCATGAGAAAAGGGTCACTATGAGCTCCCTTCTCGCCTCCGGAGACCACCATTCCCAAGTACAACAAGCCCTTCTTAACCACCTAATCGGCCCTCCAACTCAATGTTCTCGTACCACTTATTTCCCCTAACGATGATGCAATCATTAAGCTTCATGTAGTCAGAAAGTGTTGAGACAGTGTAGTTGATAAAAACCCAACCTTAAGAAAGATGACCACTGCCCCTTAGCTTGTATAAATTTTTTAAAAGATATTCAAATTATGAAAAAACAAAACACAATGTTTTTTTATATTATAATTAGTTTTTTTGGACAATAAATACTAAAAAAAAATTCCCATATATCTAATAATATGATTTTTGAGAATTGTATTTTAGACTTACATTTCATGAATACCATAAAATATGCTTAACCATGAGAGTTAGTATTATTTACACTATTAATTAATATGGTATATGGTATGCTTAACCATTAGAGTTAGTATTATTTACACTATTAATTAATATCGTATGTTATGTAGGTTTTATGAAAAAAAAAAAGGAATTATAATTTTTTTTTACAAGTGAACAAAATTAATATAGAGAAAAACAATCCTAAAGTACCTACTTTATGGCCACTAAACGTATATAAATTTAACATAGTTACATTCATGTTTATTAAATTAGGCCAAAATAAGAGTGTAACTATTAATAGATTATTGAAAATATAAATAATAATATTTGTAATCATTCAGAAATAAGTTGAAAATTTTAATTTTAAGTTAAAACATAAAAGAAGAAAGGAATTCAATTTGTACTACATACCAAATAGCAAATATATCATGTTATAAACAAGTTTGATGTGATATATGCGTTGTTGACGTTCCCCTTAAAAAGGTCTCCCACCAGGGACACCCTTATTATTTACATCCATAAAAAAACCACCACAACACCCTTATTGTTTATCATCACATGCCGAACAGTTCACCGTGGATTGTAAAAATGGATGTCTCGCTTTAAATAATTTGTTGAAATCATTGCGTTTTAAATGAGCAGGACACATTACGGTGCCTCTCTCATAAATGTCCAATTGAGAATAAAAAATGTCTAATTGATAGTAAGAGTACAATAAGTCTAATTGATAGTAATACAATGTTATGTTGTTTAACGTTAAGTTTAAGTTTTTTTTGGGTGAAAGATCGCGGTTCAAATTTCATTGATTATATTGACTTGCTATGATCTAGGCTCTGGCAATATGTTAATGGTGTTATATGGCAGTCACTAGGATTGATTGTAGGACTTTCTTTAGATTAGTCTAAAACATTACCAATTCACCATTGTAAAAGAAAAAAAAATGTCTAATTAATAGTAATGGATAGTAAGAGTAGTGTAGATGTCTTTTTTTTTAATTAATCATATTTTATTAGATTTGATAAGAGTAAGAATATTGTTGATGAGTTTTTTAGATTCATCAAATTATGGTTGATCTTTCAAACCATCTAATGTGTTTATCATCAAGTCTTAATGATGAACCACATTAAATGCTTCAAAATGTCGACCTTAATCTAATGATATGATTAATCTTAAAAACTCATCTACAACATTATGGATCGTAAAAATCTAAAATCTAATATTAAAAATATTGTTAACAACAATTAAATTTTTTTTATAAATAATTATTTCTTTATCTAATTTGTAAAAATAATTATCAAATATAATTAAAATGCATAATAAAATTATTTCGTTATGATGAAATTGCAGTCGTAATTTTTTCTTGAGAGCATTACTATTAGAAGATTAGTTGAACCCACAAAAGCACGGAACCCACAAAAGAACGGTGGGAATGTTACTGGCAATATTACTTTTTCAACCTTTAGAGAATCGGGACATTCGAAGGAAATAAAGGTGGTTATATTATATTTTGGAGTTGTTTTTATGGGTGATATTTTAGATTTTTTATAATAGTGATTATAAAAGTACGGTGAAATTTTGATTTTTTTTGTTGTTGTTTAAAGTGAGTTTTTATTGTATATTTAGATTTAGCGAGAAAACTATAAGACATTTTAATTATGCAAAGTTTATGCATCAAAATCATAATTTCAATAAATTCCTACTATATTGTAGATACCTTAACTCAAAAAATAAGCAAAAAAAACTTTTCGAAAATCACATTTACAGACAACTCATTATAATTTTGGCCAACCAATTTCCAAAGTGGAATTTCGCTACAAATCCCAACCCAAAAATTCCTTCCATATCTACCGGTCAAATTCCAACATCGATATCGACTTTTGGGCACCAATGACATTGCTTCCCAATGTGTTGGGAATAAAACAAGCAGCACTCACTCAGAAACTCCATCTTTATAAAGAAACTCCGTCTTTATAAGGTCAAATTCCAACCTCGCTATCGACTTTTTGCACCAATGGTATTGCTTCTATATGTGTTAAGTAATAAAATAAGCAACTTCATCTTTATAAAGAAACCCCGTCTTTATATGGAATATTTTTTTCTTGGGTTATTCAATGAAGTACTATTTTTGGATTTAATTAAGTTTTGGATTTTTTATTATCAAACTTGCTACTAGATTGTTCACTTTAAATCACCACATCAATGAGTGTATTTTACTTTATGCGTGTCTTGATACACATTCTGAAAGAGTTGTGCTAGTTTGCGAGACTACTCACTTTTTATTTCATATAATTCTTGTGAATACTTTGGTTATGGTTTATCTCCCAAATCATGAAGAAGTTTTAGGAAAGTGGAAATTTGACTTTATATGCCATGACCTTAGCATGGTATTTTATATCTTGCGAGTAATGACCTATGCGTTCAAACATGCCAATGTTTTAGTCCTTATAGTCACGACTTTATAATGTGTAATCTATCAAATTATGTTACACTTTGTATATTATGCAGTTAGAGTTAGTGTTTGGTGTGTGATGTGGGTTTTTTTTTTCTTTTTTTTGGCGTGTGGGTTGATTTGTGGGTTGATTTGGTTCACCAAATTATTTATCATGTTTGGTGCTTTATTTGCATATATCGATCATACCTCTTTGGTCCTCATCATATGCACACCCACGGTGAGACCATAATGTTGCATGCGATATTTCTATAGCTATGTTGGCAATTGTCACAATTAGAGCATTAAAACAAGCATGCATGTACACAAAACATGGACTTTGAGTCATAATTTGAAATAGTCAATAAAAGTTGAACCACACATTATTAATACATCATGCCAAAAAATCCAAAATAATTATAAAATTCAAAAAAGAAGAAACATCACTCTATTTTTATATGGTCCAAACAAAAGAGAATTATGTGGATGGAATCTCTTGTAATTTGGATTGAAAATTTTGAGAGGTCAATACCTTTCATTCCTTTAGTCCATGTTTCATTATTTTTTTTCTTTTATATTTTACTACGCACTTTAACCATGCGTCTAGTATTTTTGGATGTTGTTTACAATATGGGTCACATTTTTATTACAATGTCCACTACACCGAAGGTATAAGTTCTAAACTAGCATATAGGGATATGTTCTTCCTTGAGTTTCTCCATAACATTATTAACCATCTTTGTTACAATGAATGTTCCTTAGCTTTAGTCCCACCAAGTTATGACATTAGCCTTTCCTTGATGCACAACATAATTAGTGTGGTAGTGCCTATGCTTCATGGGTGCCATATTGTAGCACCAAATTCCCATTTTGGTACCCATGCTGAGACATTTCATAGGTTAAAAAATCCTCTTATAAACATGCCATGAAATGAAGTTAAGTTGCATTCTTCTCTCTCATCTTGATTCTACCCATATTTTGAGGTTCCCATTTTTTTTTTTTTTATGTTTATTTGTTGTATATATATATATATATATATATTGCTAATAGTATCTAAGTACATGTTACTACATTGTTGTTCTCCTTGACCGCACTTACTACCACAATAATCACACTTGAGCTCTTTCTATTTATAGTAGTTTCACTTCTATTTTGTAACCTTGTAATTCCTCTAGGAGAGAATGTTGTAATGAATGTGTTTCCCTTGCTAGACTCTTTGGATTCATTTTTCTTAATTCAGTTACACCAACATGGAACTAGGTGCATACATGGCATTCATTTCTCCTAGACGAGCTTTTTTTCCATTCTTCTCCTGCTTATTAAATAATGAAAAATTATAGGCTCACCCTTATCCATTTATATTTCTTATTAAAATATGATAAGGATACCACATTCAACATCCTTTTACATATTTTGCACACTTATTAAAATCTCTCAAAAAAACACCCCATCGAGTGCAGTTTTAACTCTCTTTTGCAGTTCAATAAAACTAAATGAAAAGTAACATAACAAGATTACTTGTATTCTCTTTTGCCTTCATTATCCATGAAGGATATATGAAACAAAATAATGGTGAGGTGAGGGGGAAGTGAAGGGTTATGGGGGAAAGAGGGATCAATGAGATTTTGCATCATGAAGTGGAAATCATTAACCACATCAACCCTGACCATGGAACCTATTTGTACCATTTCCTTAGAAATGAGTTATAACTTTAATATGAGTCATACCATCAATATGACTGATATTTTCAGGTGGTTGGTCACCTTTTAGTCACTATGGAGAGTGATTTGAAGCTTCACATGCCATTGCACTATATTAGTGGTTCTCTTGAGTCACTGCTTCGAGGACATTCTTATATCATTCCTACTACACTCTAATTGGATTACCAAAAGTAACGCTCTTTAAAGTCGTATCATGTTCTTATTTTGTTTCCTTTTATATAGCTAATTTTGTAAAATTATTCATTTGATCTGGGAAAGGAAAGAAATTATATGAGAAGATGGAAAAGTGCCATCAAGATTCTACCCAACCCACTCTTGGAAAGGGAACACTCTACATAAGAGATATATTTTGGAATTTTTACACCCTTATATTCCATATACAGATTTAACCATGACCTTTTGAATAATTACATTAAGAATTAAAAAATAAAGAAAAAAAATAACAACAACATACATATTTTCTAACCACTACACATAAAGGTGTTATCAAGATGCACACCCTAATATATGTCATGGTATTAATATTAACTAAGAGCACTCAATATTAGCAAATCTATATGTGTAAGTAATGTAGTGGGTTAGCCATACATCATAGACATTATAGTTATCTTTCCATACACTGTACAATACAATTGACACCCCACTAAAATAATAAATTTTGTCAAGTCACACACTATAGTAGCAATCCCTGAATTTATATCGCCAAAAAATTATAAAACATTAGCACCAATAGAAGTATAAAATGAGCATTCAAGGAGTACTTAAACACTAAAAAAGAGTAACCATGCATTATAAAGAATAAATTACGTTGGAATTCACTAGCCATTGTATTAAAAATGAAAGGTTTGATAAGTTTAAAATTATAAGCATGAATTTTTATATTCCAAAAATAAATAAGGTGGGTTGTGAGGAAGCAAGTCAGTGCCTTAAGTAGTTGACCCATAACCCGTATGGTTATTTGTCACTGCCACGACTCAATACGTAACCTGTTGATCAAATGAAAGCAATTGATCCAACAAATTTAATTGAAGGGCTTGATCCTTAACCAATTGATTCAGTTGACTAAGTAATTGATCCACTAGTAGCATAAGTCCAGCAAAGGAAACTAATAACATACACACACATAGCGAATAGGATAAAGCATAGGCATATGGGTGTTTGATCTTGTTTCATATCTTTCAGATGAAGGGGAAGTAGCATCACCCATTTTATCATGTTCAAATAGCATTACCAGCAAAGGCGAAGGGAGCTAGAGTAGTTCACTTCCTTTACTATGGCATTCCAATCAAACACCAATCATTTCTTTCGCTCGGTAGGAAAAATTTCTCCTTTGCTTATTTGTGTCCCCAATCACGGAATGAATGAATCATGCTTAATTATCACATATCTAGGGTAGCTTGTAGTGATATTTTACGAGAAATGTTCGATGTGGGGATTGTGATCATGAATTCACCTAGTTATTACCAAGCAGATAGATCTGATCCTACTTTGGGACCCCAAAATACTTAGGTACTTGTCGCAACGACTAATGCTATCTAGACCATTTGGATTAATATAGTCCCATTCCTAACAATAAGGAATAATAAAGTATTAATAACAAAGTATCAAGAAAATTATTACGGCCAAGGAATTTGTGTTAGGTTATGTTCCCTATCATTGTGTTAAAGCACTTCCAATATATTTTTTATTTTTGTAAATCTAAATGTGTGAGTGCCAAAATTATTAAAATCCTACACGTGTAGTTTATCAATATATTTTAAATAATATTTTAAAAAAATAAAACTCGGGCCTACATGGATGACTTCTTTCTCCTGTTTAGCAAAAATAAATATTATAATTTATAAATTTTGTTAGAATTATTTCAAGTTAAAATATGTTATTGTTATAATTTATCATAATATGCTATTGTTATATAATTTATCATGAAACAAGGACTTGACCTAACTAATGAGGGTTTCACTTATGGGGCAACTACTTTCTCTTGCTCAACAATAAAAATTTTTAATAAATTTGATTGTGAAACTATTGAGAAAATCCTATAATTAATATTAATCATAAAAATAAAATGGCATCGGATTTCCATTCAAACCTTGTCAGCCTCAGCTTCAAATTTTACAGCAGTGCCATTGGAGCTCCTAGTATGAGCAACAATGAAAATTTTAATATACACATATTCTTGTTTGTACTTCTCTCCATAACAATAATGGATTGTATATCTACATATACATCTATTGCATCTCCTCTACTATCCATAGTTCTATCAAATATAATTAAACCTAGCTTTGTCCACATGATGGTAGTATTTTCTAAATAGTTTATTAGTTAATATTAGAATAGAACATATTACTGGTTGTTAAATAAATTTTAGTAAATTTGACTAAAATTATAAATTAAATTTAAAATGTTTATCTTAATTTAAAATTGAAAAGTTATATTTATCACCTTTATACTATGAAAAAATTATTTACATCTCACTTCTCCAAATACAACTACTATAAGAACAAATTCAACTTTTCTCTTTATATATAATTTAGAAAAAAAATCAAGCATCCAATGATATAAATAACATTATTAGGAAAAGAAAATTATCTTAAGATATGTCCTCTATCATTATATTAATGTACTTCCTATATAATTTGTATTTCTTTAAATCTATATGTGTGAGTGACAAATTATTAGAAGCTTATATGTGTAATAATAAAATTGTAAAGAAAAATTCAGAGCACTGAAAGTTTCACTTACATGGGTGATTTCTTTTTCCTACTGGGCAAAAGAATATATTATAGTTTATTAATATATTATTAGAACTATTTCACATTCTAATATGTTATTTTTAAAATTTATAAGCAGACAAAAACTTGAAATTTATATTGTAATATATCAATATATTGTTAGAGCTATTTCACATTCTAATATGTTATTGTTAGAATTTATCACAAGACAAGAACATGACATAACTCCTGAGGGTTTCATATGTCCAGGAGACTTCTTTCTCTTGCTCAACCATAAGAAACTTCAATAAATTTGAGTGTGAATCTATTCGTAAAATATTATGATTAATATTAATCATTAAAAAATGATTGGCATCATATGTCCATTCAAACCTCGTCAGCCACACCTTCAGTGTTTACAACAATGGCATCGGTGCTAGAGTTAAGCTTACTGATTGCTTCATCAAGTACCGGCAAAAAGGAAAATTTTAAGATATACATGTGTGTCTGTACCACTCTCCATAACAATAATGGCTTATAGATATACATATCCATATATTGCATCTTCTATACTATCCATTGTCCTATCAAATAAAATTGAAACTCATTTTGTCAAGGGGATGCGGGTATTTTATAAGTGGTTTATTTCTTAAATGTTGGAGTAATGTTGCAGGATATTTTGTGCATGTACTTCAGATTGTCAGGTCGTTGTTTATCCCTCCGATGCATTGTGGATTTTGCGGAAAAGTGCTACTATTTTTCTGATCCCTGAGATTACTATCCTACCTGATACACGCTGGTTGTGAGTATTATATTTTTCAACACCGCAGTATTGACCTTGTCTTGTATCACAATGGAATATGTTGACATATTATCATCTGATACTTCTGGTCATGAGGCAATGATAGCGACTACCATTAGAGTTGAGAAACATAGAATTGGGAGCCTCGCAAAGGATAATCGGGACCTGGAGTCTGATTATGGCCAGAAGCATACAAAAAGGAATGTCTCAAATTGTGGACTTAAGAATAATGGATAGGAGGATATTTTGCTAAGTAAGGAGCGGGCTGCTGCATCACTTGCTAGTCTAGGGAGTCGTAAGGTGCGTTGGAAGGATAGTTGCTACAATCCTGAGTCTTCTGTCAAAAAATTAATACTTGAGTACTGTGATCTTAGAGTCGCTAGCCTACAGAAAAGGGCCTTGATAGGAAGGTGGTTATATCTGGAGGAGGTCAATGTTGACACGCCAGAATGGGTGAAAATATTCTGGTGTCCTATGTTGGGATACATTCCCAAGGTCAGTAGGATGATGGGAAATTGTTTTAGCATCCATTTTCTACATGATGATGATTGTAGAAGAATCTTTGGCTGCACATGGGTTCGGGGAAGGAGCTTTATGTTGCTCATGCCGTGGTACTTGGGGTTTAACCTTGTTATTGATGCTCTGAAGAGTAAAACTGTATGGGTAAAAATGCCAGGTCTTCCCCTAGAGTTATGGACCCTGAAAACTTTGAGGGAAATCAGGAATTTGATTGGCACCACTAAATAATTAGACCCTAGATGTATAGGTATTGCCAATAAGTGAATCGCTTGGATTCTGGTAGAAGTCTCTTTTCAGGGAGGGTTTCCAAGTGACGTAGACTTGATATGGGAGAAGCATACTCATCACCAATGTGTCGATTATTGGGGTGTGCCTTTTCATTGTTTAATATGCCACCATATTGGGCACCTGCAAAGATCTTGTCCGATGAGACACTGGAAAGTTGGTCGGAGCAAAGGCAGAGTTCATGGTTTCCAGCAAGGAAAGCAGCAGTTACAAATTCCTAGTGCAGACAAATTGGGTAAGTCTTTTATCCTTACTCAAGCAGTACAAGTTCAAAATCACCTGATCGTAATATTACTCAATATCGAAAATCTCTCATACCATTTGCACCATCTGCATCTGCGATGTTTGCTCCACTTCAGGGATCTGATGTTAATCCAAATCATCCTCTTAGATCGTCATCCCCGCATACTGTCAGACCCCATGCATCATCTGCATCTATCATGGTTTATCCACCTCGTGGTATCGATGAATCCTCCCTGCGGCTTCATAGATCTACTCTACTGCAAATGGATAACCCCATTGATGACCCACAAGGAACTGTGCTAATGGGTAATCCTATCATCCAACCTTGCATGAATCCTACTAAACCGTTGATTGTCTCGCCTACTATGCCTCCTCTGGAGTAGGCCTCTCCACCTTCATCTCATGATCTTGAGATATCTGAACAACCAGAATCCCCATGGAATTCTGTGGGTAATGATTTAGAGAACCTTCTTGGCAATCCAATGCTTGATTTAGCAGCCCTCATTGTTTTTGATACTCAGCCAAAAACTCCCCACTCGATTATCTCTCCTCAATCTACATCAAACATTACTGTAAGGAAAACCACTAAAAAGGGCACCAGACATTTTCGGGGTTTACTTAAGACCAAATCACTCTTTCAAGGGTAGTTATATGACTTGCATGATGTTCCAATATCAGTTTCTGGTGATTCTCGGGGCCTTAGAGCTGGCAACCACTGCGATGGGAAATCATGATGACTGTCATATATCTTAATATTTGGGGTATGGGCAACCCCTCCAAAATAATTTTCCTTCGCTAGATATTTTTTGAAATACAGCCATCGGTGATACTCTTGCAGGAAACATTATATAAGCGAGAGATGGCTATTGAATATGTTCTATTGATTCACTCGAGATGGAAAGCTGTGGGGATTGATGCTAGAGGGACGTGCAGGAGGCATGTTAGTTTCATGGGATCCATTACTACTCCTGTCCAAAGGCTTACAAATTTTTCGGGGGTATAATAATACATGGACAACTTAGGGGTGTATTTAACTTGATTTTCCTAATCAATATATATGCTCCCTGTCATAACAGGGTTGCATTTTGGCAACGAATGAATCAATCATGGATTCTTCACATGGATAATCTAATGATGTTGGATGATTTCAATTCTACTTTGTTAGTGGATGAGTCCTGGGGGGATCAAATGCAGAGGGATCTATTAACTAACATATTATGCAATATGTTCCAGGAATCTTGCTTGAGGGATATTAAACCTTCTCCACTATCGTTGACATGGACCGACAAGCGCCAGGGGATCAATTTTATTAGAAAGCGTCTTGACCAGGCTTTGGTAAAGGATTCTCTCATCATTAAATTGGGAAATTTCAGGTCGTTGATATACAGGTCTAATATTTCTGATCATATGGCAGTTACATTATCTTGGAGACATGAAGCTTACTTTCCAGGCATACCTTTCAAATTCAACAGAGTCTAGTTACAAGAATCTTCCTTCAATAAGATGGTGATTGATTTTTGGAAGGGGGAGGGTATAGAATCTAGACAGGGTGGCTGGATTAAGATCCCGGATAAATTTACAAGACTAAAGAAAATTGTCAAGACCTGGCAGAAAGAAAAAAATGTAAATATAAATTGGGAATTGGATTGCATTATTAGGGATTTATCAGAGATATATATGGATATGACAGTTCATCCTCCTGATGCACAAATATATTCTACAATAGAAAAAATAGAGGCACGAAAGTTGGAGATACTGAAAATCTAGGAAATCACCTGGAAGTTGAAAATTCGAGTTCAGTGGCTGCAGGAGGGGGAACTTAATACATTTTTTTTCATAATTATGCAAATGGCCACTGAAATGTAAATTAAATATGGAAGATTAAAGGTGCAGATGGTCACATGGTTCATGAAAATACAGAGATTCAGAAATAGGCTCTAAAATACTTCTTTCATTTTTATAAGGTTGATCCTCGTATTGATCATCAATGTCAATCCTAGATCATAGAGCACATGGCTGTTATGTTTGATAATGAAGAAAACACGCGAATGGAGGTGGAAATAACTAAAGGAGAGATAAAATAAGCACTAAACTCTTTCGCTCCATACAAAATTCCAGGGCTGGATGGTTGGCCAGCCGAATTTTACATCCATTTTTATGAATATTTGGAGGATGATTTGCATATGGTGGTGGAACAGATCCATTTTCTAGGGTTCGTACCAGGGATATGAACTCCACGTTCCTAACTATTATTTCAAAAATGATGGATCCCATTCTTTTATCTGATTTTAGACCTATTGCATTGTGTAACATGATATATAAAATCACCTCCAAGATAATTGCAAACAGAATGTGGGGGGTCCTATCATCGTGCATCTCTAAGGAACAATTTGGGTTCCTAAAAGGAAGGTCCATACATGACGCAGTTGCTATTGACCAAAAGGCATTACATTCTAGTCATCTTCAAAACTCTAAGGCTCTTATCATGAAAGTAGACATCCATAAGGCCTATGACTCTGGTGATTGGCCTTATATCAGATTAATCCTCATGAGGGTTGGCTTATATATTAGATCAATTCGGTGGATAATGGAATGCATCACTTTAGTTCGCTATGTTGTGTCGATAAATGGGGTTCCGACGGATTTCTTTCTAGCTAAAAGAGGACTACGTAAGGGCTGCGCCCTTTCTCCACTAATTTTCATACTTATTATGGAGGGCTTCAGCAAATTGATGAATATGGAAAAATAAAAGGATATTTCAAGGGCCTGGATTTCTCTCCCTCGTTATGTATTACACATTCATTTTTTATGGATTATTTATTAGTATTTGGTATTTTTAGCAGGAGTCAATAGTTCTATCTTCATTTAATTCTCATACGTTTTGGAGCTGCTACGGGTCTGCACATCAACAAACTCAAATCATTCTTGTTATATGATTCGGGTGATCTGAGTGATAAAATTCATTGCCGAGTTTATGGGGTTTGACTGTAATCAGCTCATGAAGGGTATCACATATTTGGGTTTTAGGCTTAAACCTTCTGCTTACAAAAATCATGATTGGTTATGGATGATAGAGAAATTTAAAAGTAATATTTTCATATGGACCTCCAATTTCCTATTGTTGGGAGGTAGACTAACATTGATTCAGGTAGTATTAACACAGATGGTGGTATATTGGGTGCATTTTTATTTCTTTCCTGTGCGTGTAGTGAACATTATAAACTCTATCATCGCAATTTTTTTGTGGGGGGGGGACCAAAGGATAATAGGAAATTCCACCTATGCAAGCTGGAGTCTATCTCCATTCCAAAGAAAAAAGTCGGTTGGGGCATTATCGATATTAGGATTTTTAATAAAGCGCTATTGGAAAAATCCTTTTGGTGTGCTCTGATGGGTGGGGAGATATGGTCTTCAATCATTAAACACAAATATGTCGTGGAAAATCCTCTTTTCCTGCTTTATAAAGGAAGCTTCGGGAGTGCTAATAATGCATCTTGTATCTGGCGAAGTTTCATGCAAATCAAGCACATTATTAGACGGTGATTGGTGTGGTGTTTCGGTACTGGTAAAAGCATCATTTTGGGTGTCAACAGATTGAAGGGTTTTGATACTACTTTGGAGTTCAATCAACGCCTCTTGCACAGGTTACATCATCGAGGGGTTCACACATTATTTGACTTGATTCAATGCTTGAGTCTAGGTGCTCCAATTTGAAAATCATCTGCGATGTTGGATCTAAGGGTTGAGGATTCAGATCAATGGGATATTCTCAAGTCTTGACTGCAAATGTTGGGTTTTATCTTCAATGGGCAAGGGGATTCTCTTGTATGGAGCGGTTTGCATAGTGATAAAGGGGTATTAGCAAAGGATGTATACGATCATGAGGTGACTTTGTTATCCCCTAATGGTACAAGATCCATATTTTATGTGGTCTGGAAGCTTAATATTCCAACAAATATTGTTCTCCTAGGATGGCTGCTTTGGAAGGACAAATTATTAACGTGGGAAAATCTAAGCAAAAGGAGCTTCTTTGGGCCTGGCAGATGCCCTTTCTACCATTTACACGGTGAGTTGGCTCTTCATCTATTACTTTCATGCTCCTTCTCCCTCTGTATCTGGGAAAAATTTGCTAGCATTTCTAGAGATCCAAATTGGAAGCCATCGGACTGCACACAAACTATCACTACTTGGACTGCTGCAAAATGCTCTTGCAAGCAAATCCCCTTCTACGTATTTTGGGAGACCTGGGCTGCACGAAATTGCAGGATCTTTGAAGAGGTTCCTTTAAAATTTTCATTGATTATCTAGAATATTGCAAAATGGATGGTGATCAGCCCTGAGGAGGGATCCGCGCATGCAGATATTTCTATGAATATTTTCCCACATGATTTGAAGCTTCCAACAGTATTTTTTGATGGTGCAAACATGGATGGAAACTGCGGTTGTGGAGCCTGGATTAGACTGGAGAATAATGATCATTATCACATTGTATGGAATGGCGGTGTTGGATCAGATAATAAAGCAGAAGTCATGGTGGCTTGGAGTGGGATCTTGTTAGCCTATTGGCTCAATCTTCCATCTATACACTTATATGGTGATTCCAAGTATATTGTTGATGGCATCTATGACAGAATCTGCATTTCAAACTACAATGGCTCCAGATGGATGGACACGATAAAATATCTATGGGGCAAGTTTGGGAATTTTACCATCCAGCATATATACCGGGAGCTCAATTCCCATGCTATTTCACTATCTAAACAGGGTGCAAGGGTCCCTTATGGGACTTTTCAGATCTCACATTTTAGAAAGGACTCTTTAATGGATTATCAAGAACTCCTTATTCTGTAATCTACATCAAGCAAGCGTGTATTATCAAGCAATCCGAGTCGTTGTGATTCTGGGGGTGAACTATTTTGCACTATTCCACCCTTATTAGACTTTAAGCTATAGTATCGTAGATTTTCATAGATGTAGTGTCAATACTTCTTATATGATGCTTTCTCTATATATATTTTCTCTTTTGCTTCAGGTTGTCAAATGGATTGGAGTGGTGGTAAATCATCTTGTGTATATTTTTTTATACTTTCCATGTTGCCTATTTCAATTGTCTGGAAATTGGGCTTGGACTCATGCGAATGAAGGATATTGTTACCTTCCTTGTATTGGGACGGATCGACAATTGGATGCCTGATCACGTGAACTTCCTACATATTGGCTCTTATGAGCTCAGGATTATATTGAAACTTGGACATGATCTTTCACGATCAATGATGAATATGAACTGTTTACAAAAACATTTTTCTCTACTGAAAAAAAAAAAATTTAAAATAAAAAATAAAATAAAAAAAATAAAAAATATTGGTTGTTGAATAAATTTGAGTAAAATTTTGTATTTGAAAATATTTGGTTTCTTTTAATATTTGATAGATCCAGAATTAAAATGAATCTAGTCTAATAGTTAATTAACATTAGTGATTCAGTTTAAATTTTTTATTTTAATTTCAATTTCAATTTGTAAAGTTATATTCATCTCACTCTTATATAATGAAAAGTTAATTTACCTCTCACTATTTAAAATGCAACTACTATAATAACAAAGTCAACTTTTCTCTTCACTGAACATTTAAAAAAACTTTAGAACATCCAATAATATGAAGAAAATTATCAGAAACAAAAAAATTGTGTTAAAGTATGTACTTTGTAATTATTTTAAAATAATTCCCATATATTTTGTATTTCTTTAAATCTACATATGTGAGTCTTTAAATCTACATCTATGAGTGCCAAATTATCAAAAGCCTATATGTGTAATTCATCAATATGTATTGTAAAGAAAATTTGATTGTTGAAACTCTCACCTACATGGATGACTTCTTTCTCCTCGTCCGCAAAAACAAATATTGTAATTTATCAATATATTGTTCGTATTATTTCATGTTCTTTTTTTCACAACACAAAAAAAGTTGTTTCATATTATAAATAGATAAAACAATCCATAAGACATTGGGAACATTTAAACCATCAACAGGAAATACTTCTGGATCATCCAACTAGAATGGGGAATCACTGCGAAATTGGAGCCCCATCCCAGATGCAGATAAAAACTACCCCAATGCACCGAAAAGGAATCATAAAAAACATAAACACTATCCCATTACATCATAAAGGTACCAGTGTCAAAAAATTCATTCGCAGCCAGATGTAACACATAAATTGTAAAGAGAATGGCATAGAGGACAAATCATCCCTTCCAGATTTCCATAAAATTGCCTGAAATAGTCCAAGTGCCCCACGGAGCAGAGAATCATAGGCTAATTTAAGTCCAGTTTCCATGCAGATGACATGCCAATAACATAAGGCCGCGACAGCAACATATAAGAACCATGCTCACTTGTCAAGAATCAAGCTCACTTGATAAACCACTTCAATGAAAAAAAACACAGCTGATAAAGTGTCCTCATCATTTTCACAAAAACTTAAACCAAAAAGGATACAGAGTATTAAAACACAAATACTATATGGGGTACTATAAGGGGTATGTGAAATATGCCATCTTCTTATTTTGCCGAAAGTGAATAACCATAATGCTTCCGTATGGCTGTTTCAGTCCATTCTTAGACAGATTATCCGCTCTCATAATGATTTCTCTGTAGATATGGTGCGTGGAGAACCTCTGTAATTTAGATAGAATGTAATGGATACGATCAATCCAACCCCTAAGATTAGAGCCATGCAGAGAGGATCTGCCCGATATACCATCAATAACGATCTTGGAGTCTCCATAAATATCAATGCTAGAAATCTGCAAATGATAGGCAACCATTACCCCACTCCACAAAGCCATAATCTCCGCCTTTTTGTTGGATCCACACCCGCCATTCCAAAATACATGGTATCTCTCCTCACCATCCATTTTAATCCAAGCACCGCATCCACAATGTTCATCCTGTTGTGCACCTTCAAAGAATAAGGCCGAAATATTAATGCAGTGAGGTATGAATCTATAAGAAATATCAATGCAGTCCGGCTTGGAGATGATATTTTTGCTGAGCCATTCCAAGACGCGGGTGTAGATCCAATAGAGTTAAAGTGAGCCTCCCTAAATAGCATGTGATTCCTAGCACACCATAACTCCCAGCAAACGTAATAAGGAAGTGCCCTGTATCCCTTCTTATTAGGATCCCAGTAGGTAAAGACCTATGCCTGTCCACTCGGTCTCTAATTAGAATCGTTAGAAAAATTCCGAAACTGATCCCAAATTCTTTTGGAACATGGCATTCAAAGAAGAGGTTAAGAATTGTTTCCGTTTCCAATTTGCAGAAAATACATCTACCCGGACCTTGTTTTCCTCGTCTTTGTAAGTTCTCCCAGGTAAGAATCTTTCCTCTTCTAAGTAACCAAATGAAAATAGTGATCTTATTCGGAATATTCCACCTCCACACATTGGAGAAGCCAAGAATATCGAGAGAATTATGCATTTCGGCCTTTAGACTCCGGTAAAGGTCCCTGACACTGATGTGAGGGCCTTTTGTCGTTCCGCAGATATGACCCTATCTCCCACTGGATCAAAAAATAAGCCTGTAGTCTGTAGGGAGCTAATAATACTGCCAATTCCTCAAATCACAGTTTCGCAGACCAAGCACAGGAAAAGTCTTCCAAACCAGTGCTCCCAATTCCCAGTGAGAAATGATGTCTGCAATGTAAATAATTCCTCTATGAGAGAGCCTGTGAAAGAAATCCTCCTCAATATTCTCTCCGTCTTGTGTACCCATAATTATGTTGCTTGCAATGGGAATCAACCTTCCATTTCCAAACTTCCAAAACAGTCTATTCCTAATGACTTCTTTGCGTTTTGTCAGATTTCTCCAAATCGTAGAGGCACGCCAGTGGTGGATGTTGGAACCACTGAGAAAAGTGGTCAAGGATCGATCGCGGATGTACTTTCTCTCAATAATTTTGGACCAAGTTCCATTCCCTATCAGCACTCTCCACATGGACTTAGTCATGTTCAAATATGCTATTGTTAGAATTTGTGACGATACAAGAACCTAACATAAATGTTGAGGGTTTCATTTGTCTGGGTGACTGTTTTCTCCTCCTCACCAATACATAATTCCAATAAATTTGAGAGTGAATCTATTCGGAAAATCCTATGCTTAATATTAATCATATAAAAATAATTGACATCATATGTCCATTCAAACCTAGTCACCTAGTCAGCCACACCTTCAACGTTTACAACAATGCCATCAGTGCTCGAGTTAATCTCACTGATTGTTTCATAGAACGAGCAACAATGAAAATGTTAATATATGCATATGTGTTTATACTGTTTTCCATAACAATAATGGCTTATATATTTACATATCAATTTATTGCATTTCTTCTACTATTTATTTTTTTATCGAATAAAATTAAAAATATTGATGTGATCATTTTCCAAGTATTTTTTTAATATTTGATAGATCCAAAATTAAAATAAATTTATTCTTTTAATTAATTATCTTTAATAATTAAATTTGAAATTTTTATTTTAATTTCGGTTTCTCTAGTTATATTCATGTCTATCTTATACCATGAAAAATTGCAAAAATAATTATACTTAAATTGACTATTAATAATAATAAACTACATGCATGCATTAAAAAAAGAATTTAAAATAAAATATTGTTCTTTTTCTTTTATAATTTGAAATAAATTCTCATAAAAACATAGAATTGTTTTTGGAAAATTTACAAATTGTGAAAAAAAAACAATTATAACACAATGACTATCCTTTATGAACAACCAAATACATAGAATTGTTTTCTATCTACTTAATATTGAAATTGTTAAGAATTAGATTTTGGATTTGTATTTCAAACCTATCCTGCTCAACTATGAAAATTAATGTCCTTTAAATGTCAATTAGATTAGCTGTAGATCCAATAATATCCATAAATACCTTAATATAATTTTATAAAAATAATTAAAAAAATCCCAAAAGAACCAACATATTTTATGTACCTTGAGATTATGTAATTATGTAAAACAATCTATTGTTAAAGCATAGTCGAATACATAGATATGTTGATAACAACAATTTTGTTATGTTATCCATAGCATGTATGAGAACCCCAACCATGGATAAAATAAATAGTTTAACAATGCAAATGATATATTTCATGGATCTTGGGATTTGATGAGGAACACGAATGGAGACCTATGAATCCATTTGAAAAATGTTTGATATGGAAAAATATTGTAAGAAAAATCTCGCATTGCTGGAAAATGGCTCGACAAAGGTGAGTGTGATAGAAAATGATACATATAATTGAGAAAATAAGTATCATTAATTTTTATTAGAATTTTTTTATAAGATGGAAGTTGGGATCTGATGATATAAAGAATGAATGAACACAATTATAATTCTGATAGTTTGTAATATTTAGAAGGTTCAATTATAATTATTTTATTTGTAATATTAAAAAAAATCATTTTGTATAGGTTTAAATTTAATTTTAATTAAAAATCCACATATTAAAATATTCAATTGGTTTGGTATTACTTTTTATCTTAAAGAAAACCATTAACAAAATTTTATATGAGAAAAACAAAGCTACTTTTCTATGGTGCAGTCTAGGAGATAAAGATATTATCTATGGAGAATAAATGATATATAAATTATTAAATGAACATTGTTCATTATATATGAATTCAAGTGGAAATTGGAAAAAAATTCCACTAATTAAAAGTTAAAATCATAAATATGTCAATAAACTTAGTGGCATGACAATGTAAACTATATAATAAGTTTAACATTGTAAAATAGTATATTTTACCAACAAATAAATAATATCTAAGAAAAATTGAAATATTTATAATTTTAAAATACTGAAAATCATAAATATGTCAATAAACTTAGTAACATGACAATATAAACTATATAATAAGTTTAACATTGTAAAATGGTATATTTTACCAACAAATAAATAATATCTAAGAAAAATTGAAATATTTATAATTTTAAAATATTGAAAGTAAGTAATACAGATTGAATCATAAATTTTATTTACAATTTACATTCATCCTGATTTAAAAAGAAAATATAATAATCATTAAATATAAATTTTTAAAAGTATTATTATTTAGAAATTATTATAATATTTTTTTTTGTCTCTTAAAAATATTTTTTTAATTATATTTTTAAAATAACTTTAAAATTTTAACATAAAATTTTAAAAAGCATATTAACAATATTATTTTTAATTTAAATATAAAATTTTCAAAAAAATAAATAAACTAACCTATTTCATACAATACTCATTATTATTATTTGGATTAAAAAACTCTTTCCAAAATTACCTTTTTATTTACATACATGTCACCTGAAACAATACAGCAATTATTCGTTGAACTTATTGCATTTAAATGACGGTGGGCTTGTATTCTTCATTGTAAAATTTGCGGTTGTAGCTGTGAATGTCAATAGTGTGGGTAAAAAGTAGATTATTTGTCAGATTGATGTAGGCTTATTTGTTATTAGATAAATAGAAAATTAGTAGATTATCTTCCAAATTGATGTAGGAATATTTGTGACTCTGTGAATAATAATTTTAGTTTATAAGTGGGATTTGATTTTTTATTATTTTTTTGGAAATTATTTGTAAAAAAGTAATGCATAGGTAGTTACAATTTGACTTCAGGATTTTGGGTATTTAGTTGTAAGTAGATACAAATTTGTTTTCAAATTTTGAGATTTGTAATGATACTGAATCTATTTCAACAATTAAACGATGTTTTAACCACTCCCACAATAATATTTTTTTATTTTTTGTTAGATTGTAACAAGAAATTCACAATCTAAAAATAATTATGGTTAGATTGCAACAAGAAATTCAGAGTCAAGGAAAATTGTGGCCACAATGCCAATGAAAAATAGATTATTACTTGGTAAATATAATTAAAAAGAAGAAATGAATTGTAAATAAATATAATTAATAAGAAGGAATTAATTGTAAAATAAATTGCTAAAAGTTTTCAATTGTTAGTTTATTGAAACACATTGTACAATTTTACTTTATAATTATTTTAAATGAAATTATTATAAATGAAAATGACTCTTATATATTAGATTGATGATAATAAAAATAATAATTACATCATTATTTATAAACAAATTTATATATTTTATAATAAGATATCTTTACATTATTAAAATAAATTTGAAAACATATTTATTAAAATAATTAAATTGAAAAAACAAAGAAGTCGATAGTACTTTATGAATTAAAAGATTAATTTTTCAATACTGCTAATAAGAAAAGATAAAAGTTTTATAATAACATTCTAATTAATTATTATTTTTTATGTTTGGCAAATTGTCTATTATTCTATGTGTGGTTTGAGAAGGAGTGCATTTAAGCCATCAAAGTTACCCTATGAACAAGTCTCTCATTAACAAAAAAACACAACCACCATGAAATTTGATTAGACAATCTTGCTAACCAGACTCATTGTTAACTAGTTGTGCACAATTAATTATTAATTTTTAAAATTCTCAAAAAAAAACATATACATTTATATATAATATAATTTCTTCACACTTTTTATTATATTTAATAAACAAATCAGCCCATAATAAATAATTTACCCATCGATTTCCATCCCTTCTTTGAACGCAGGGACATTAACCGTATTAGTGGCAATTTAAGACAGACCGACTTTGAATGGGGATATTGGTGTTCATATCAACTCTTTTTGTTTTGTTTTACTTATCCGACTTTCAAGGTGGAATTCCACCATCATAAAGGAAGAGATCCAAGAAAGGTTTGTCTCATCATATCTGCTATTCAAATTCCGTGGGCAGATCCACCACTCAAATGCCAACCCTGATACCGACTTTTAAGCACTCCTGGAAAATATCCAACACAGGTTTGTCCATCATATCTGCTATTCAAATTCCGTGGGCAGATCCACCACTCAAATTCCAACCCTGATACCGACTTTTAAGCACTCCTGGAAAATATCCAACACAGGTTTGTCTATCATATCTGCTATTCAAATTCCGTGGGCAGATCCACCACTCAAATTCCAACCCAGATACCAACTTTTAACCACGCATGGAATTGATTCTAAAGGAGTGGGTTTTTTTTCCCGCAATTTGAGGTGTGGATCAAAAAGTTAATTTAGTATTCTACACCTAATCCCATCTTATGGCATCTGTATCTATTTATGGACACACAAACACCTAGAACGCATGCCTTAATGTAGTTGGAGGTTTTCTGATGCTGTTTCTGTGGTTTGTGGCCATGGCTGCAACCACTGTAACTGCTGCAACTATTAGTCGCTCTAAGAAGCTATATGCAGATGATTAAGAAAATCGTTTATATCATCATCTGTAGGTGCTCTTGGGTGGAAGTTTTCTTATCTTGATTTTGCTTGAATGAACGCAGGCTGGAGGAAGTTCGTCAATTTACATCATCCATGGACGAGGAGGGGTTGAGAAAATCAGAGAGGCGGGGTCCCTTTTTTCCTTGAGAAAGACAGCTAATTTTGATACAACTGGACTGATGTCCAAATTTACTGCTGAGAACTCACAGAGCGCATGTCCGTGGAATGGTATTTGGTGCACCGAGCACACCGGGGAAGTGGTTCCCATAATCTTTTCCCAATTAGGATTGGAAGGTACCCTTTCCCCATCTCTTGATAGCCTCTAGCTATTGTGCAGTCTGAATCTTTCTCATGAAAAATATTTGACAATGAAAGAATTCCATCAGAGTTTGTGTAGCATAAAGCTTTCCTGGGGAATACATGAACTCAGTTTTAGTTCGCTGTGGGGTTTAATTTCAAGAGCATTCTCTAATTCTGCTCACCTTCAATGGATGAAACTTTTGACTATAAAAGTTTGAGAGGGTCCATAGTATGAATGGTATTAGTGGTAGTATTTCAACTTGTTTGAGTTGCAGAGCCCATCTTGATTCTTTGTATCTGTTTGAGTTGGATCCAGTTAGATCGAACTCGTCCTTAACCCCAGATCTGTAATTTTTGGATAGTGTTTCTGGATTCATTCAATGGATACCACCATTACCTTGATACCGCTGTATAAATAACAGATCTGATGTTATATGGGAACATAGCTTTAAGAGCAACACTGGTGAAGTCCTTGCCAATTTGAGTCAGTTGGCCTTCCTAAGCCTGGGTAAAAGTAGACTTACAAGCAAGATATAAGAAGCCATCATGAGCTGACCTTAAATCTATATGCAAATAATCTGTTGCAGAGTAGTTAAAGCAACTACCCATTTGAGCAGACTTGAACCAAGATTTTCAGCCGATAGCAGTTCTCTGTTCTCATTCTAATCCCTTTGTCAATATTTTGCAATCTTCACCTATTTGCATCAATGCTTGAGTTAATCTTCCATGGCAATCTGGACAGAAACTTTCTAGCATCTATTTGTTTTCTCTGTTCATTGTTCCTCGGCCAACTGTATCCAGTGTGCTGCTCAATGTGAATATGTACACAGCATTTGCAGCTTCTAGAACAGTCTTCGTCAGTGTAATCACTTCTTCGTCACTAGGCCCTGAATCTTGGGCTAGCTCTATCAAGCTGATGGACTTAATGGAAAATGCAGTGACTGATTTGCAGGTACCTAGCACTTTTTAAATGACATTAAGTTGTGCAGAGGGTTTTGTTTCTCTCAATTGTTCATATGCTTTTCTTTGTCAATTGATCACAGATCTTATTTAGTTACTTATTATAATAATTGTGCAGGTGTTGATCTAAATGGATTTTTGAAGCTTCTTTGTTATGGTACAGTAAATCCACCATGACAAGTTTTGAAAATTTGCGATCATGAATGTTTGGGACATCTACAGAGTATACTTGCTTAACAATAGCATGGGAAGCCTTAAGAGCCTGCCATTTGTCTGAAAGGGCAAATCCATGTTCCTCTTCCTCAACAATTACTCTGAGCATTTTATGTAACAGCCATTGTTGACAAATCCGAACAGTTACACAGCTTCAAATCTGCGATTGTCATTTCATTTCAGAGAAAAAATGCATAAAGATCAGACCAGCTAGAGGCGGGCGGTACAGTGGTCCTTCTCCACGACCAAATCCTGTTGGATGGTCCCTCTGAAAAGTTATATGGAAATTGAATCCACTTGTGGTGTGTGCAATTAGGCAAATCTTTTGGATTAGAACCATTGTGGAATAATGGGTAGGTCACGTGCTTTAATCTGTCCAAATTCTGATGAAATTCTTTCTGGCAAATATTAATGAAAAAGATTCCAAGTGCACAATAAGGAGAGGTTGCCAAGAGACGGAGAAAGGGTACCTTCCAACCCTATAATTGAGGGAGATTATGGCGACCACTCTTCTTGTGTGTTGTCTGCACGAAATGCCATTCCACAAGCATACGTTCTTTGAGTTCTCAGCGGCCCAGTTCGACAGCGTTCCAGTGGTATCAGATTTAATTGCCTCTCACAATGAGAATAAAGCCTCCAATTCCCTGGTATTGTCTCCTGAGAGTCGTCCATGGATGATTGGAGTTGATCAGCTTCCTCCAGCATGTGTCCATTCAAATCTAAATCGAGCCAAAGATAACTATCGTCCAAGGGATGATACATGTGATTAAAAGTTGCAGTAGTTCCAGGGAATGCCATGAATACCAGTAGCATCATAACAGCAGCTTTATAAATTTATGGGATGTTTAAGAGTTGAGATTGCATTATGCCCTCAATGGATTGCTGATTGCATTCCTTCTGCATTGTAAATTTCATTGATAATGAAGACGTTGATTATGCTAAAAAATTATTATGTTACAAAAGTTATTTTTATTTTACGTAATTTATTACTTTCACATTTTATAGTTTTATTTTTTAATTTAAAAATATTATTAAAAAACTCTGTGGGTAATTCATGAAATGAAGATAACGATAGTTATTACACCTAAAATGCCAGGTCATATAACTTGAACATACAAAATTAAAAGATGAACCAAAAAAAAAGGTAATGGAGAGATAATGTCTTAATTACGCTAATACCTATCGATATAGACATTCTAAGATGGAACACAAAACCTAATAGAAGGATAAACACTCTATATAAATAAAATTTTTAAAATAGGCTATAATCATGGTATATAAAAAATATTTATAGATTTTAAAAATGTCTATTAAAATATTACACTTATATTTGAAAGTTGGTATTATTTCTGAAATTTAGAATAATGTATTCTATAAAATAAATTGATAATACTAATAAACTTAATGTACGTAAAATATTCATCATTTATAAAAGAAAATTATATTATATTATATTATAAAAAATAAAATATATTATTTATTATCAAAAATATTAAACAATTTTATGTTATATATATATAATTATTTTTAAGATTATTAATAAGATACGCATCAAATTGTTAAGTAAAACTTTTTTGTTTGCGAAATAAGAGATTTCTTTTTTACAGTAAGAATTTATAAAAGTATACCTATTACATAAGTGTCTATTACATAATTTTTGAATTTTAATTTATGACTTCTTAAAAAAAATGCACTTAAATTTATCTCATGTATATCACTGATGTAAATCCACTTTAATTTTAGATTTTTATTTTTATTTTTTACAAAATATATTATAAGAATATCAATCTTTAAAAGAATATGCAATAACCTAGCTTTTGAGTGTCATATTCCCTTATAAATAAATAGTTAACCTTTTTAAAACCATAAATTTATGCTTTCTACTTTATACATGTCGTCTTTATCTCGTTGAAAATAAAATTTGCAAACAAGTATAGATGTTTTACATTTAGCCATTAAAAATACAATACTATAAAATTATGAGAACCATTTACGAGAACCATTAAAGTCATAATAGTGTGTAATATGATATTGAGACCTTGAACGTGTATTATTAGTTATATTATTATGAAATATTATAGTACATAATTGTTTCATTATTATGAGATGTAATAAAGGAAACTCATAGAGAGAATTACAAATAGATTTTTTTTCAAACAAAATTATAGGTTTCAGGAAATTAAGATAGTTTTTAGAACGTTAATGTGGAACATATTAGGGAGAGAAATTTTTTTTTTTTTAATTTGAAAATAATGAAAATGAATTTGAAAGGAAAATTTAGGAAAACAATTAAAATCATGAAGTTAAATATATAAGATGTATTAAAAATTAGAAACTTGATGTTTTTAAATTTTATATGACAAGTCTACATAGAGTGGCATCATGGGATAAGCTAAAATCTAAGAGAAGGTAAGTAATGCTATAGAAAATTTCCATGACCAAGTCAATAACAATGTAAAAGTGTGTTTTTTTCACTTAGAATTATTTTGCATTTGTCTTTTTCTTTTCTTTTTTTGTTTAGTTAGGGTTATTTCACATTTATTAAGTTTTTTTCTCTTTTACATGACATACATTTTAAGGGTGAGTCATGAGATCTAACCTAGATTAGTTGGAAGATTTGATGGGTGTGGTGAATTAGTTTAGTATATTCATAGACATTAAAATTCTTTTCTTTTAACTAGTTAACAGAAACATTAATTTAAATGAGTAGATTAACCCATAATGGCCAACAGATTTAATATGTGAGAAATAAGTAATAAGTAAACTAAAAAAACACATTAACACATGATAGAAACACATATCGACACCATATATAAGTGGAAACCTATAAAGGGAGAAAAATACAACTTTGTTATGGTTGTGATGTAAAGGAAATCACCTACTCCGTTATTACATCTAATTTTCTCTAGGCTTCGACCTACAAGAGGTTGCTACCTCAATTTT
Organism: Pinus albicaulis; assembly: GCA_034641835.2. Taxonomy (NCBI): domain Eukaryota; kingdom Viridiplantae; phylum Streptophyta; class Pinopsida; order Pinales; family Pinaceae; genus Pinus; species Pinus albicaulis. Next base: position 887,482,857 of record CM076571.1, read on the forward strand.
TTTGCATGCTACAACATGCAATAAAGCTCCAACTCCCATAAGTTATCTGCAGGGTACAACCCACATGAGGCTCCTACCTCAACAACCTCTAACATGTTATTTATCAAGCTGCAACTTGAAAGGAGACTACAATCCCATGATACGTAAAGAAAACAACTATGTGTTGGTTACCTAGTCTAGCAATTTGCATATCTCCATCTTTGTTCCTCCTTCTTCTTCTCCTCAAATCTGCTTCACATATATTCTATATGTGTCAGGCAATAAACAACTCAAATCAACACATAGACTTTATAACTCTCTAACATCCTCTTCCTCCGAAAAAAAAACTTATTTTATAAAGATAATGTTGGTTTTTTGTACTCCACATAAGAATATGAAGTGAAGAGGCTTGTCTCTTTTCCTTCGATTCATTCATTCCCAAATTCTCCATATTTTGAAATAAGAACACAAATAAGAGCTCAAATATTATTTTCAGACATCTATAATGATTAAATACACCAAAATAAACATAATACCAACATATGTAAGAAAAAAACACATTATAACATCATAACACATACAAAAACATGTATTCTCCCATATAAGAAATATGCATGCAACATATGAAAGTAATGCATTATTATCCAAAGCCATTTATCTATTTTTCAACATCATTTATCACTACTAATTCATACCATTACCTCAGTAGCCTTAAGTCTTGCCTTGTTTTCCATGGAGTTTTTCCTTTTCTTTGCATCACAACATCTAACTCATTAATGCATACAACAACATAAGCCAACATCACCAACTCATAAACATCCCAAGTATCACAAGCTCAACAGTTTGATTCACATAGCTTGCAACATAACTTGCATATCTCTCTTTAACTAATCTATGTTACACACTAAGCTATGCAAAGTTGTCTATTCTACTTTGCTTTCTCTTGTTATTCCTTTGCCAATAGTCTCTTGCAACATCCTTTTCTTGTTGGTTGTTTGTTTCTCCTTTCCTTGCTTCGTCTTTGCTGCTCCTTTACATGTTCCTTCTTTGTTGCTCCTTTATATTTCTTCTTCGCCTTGTTGTTGCTCCTTTTTCATTCTTTTGCTTCTTATTTTCCTTGTTGCTACTCCCTTTTCATTATGTTCCTTGTTGTTAATCCTTTGTTTCTCCTTTCTTGTTCCGCGTTTTTGCTCTGGTGTTATTCCTTTGTTGTTCGTATCATATTCACCTTATGTTGATCCTTTGTTATTCCTTTGTTGCTCCTTTGTTGTTCCTTGTTACTGCTCCTTTTCTATTCCTTTGTTGTGCTACTCCTTTAGTGTTCCTTGTTGCAACTCCTTTTTCCTTTGTTGGTTTTATATTTCTCCTTTATTATTCCTTCCTTGTGTTGCTCCTTTAGTCTTCCTTACTTCTAATAATTTTCCTTTGCTGGTAGTTTTTATCAATGAAAACATTGTCATCAATCTCCCCCTTTGGCATTGATGGAAAAGTAATTCTATGCTTACCTCCCCCTTTGGCATCAATGGAAAGAGGGTTGAGGAATGAATAAAACTCTCTAACTATCTAAACTTCTATGAGGTAATTTATTCTTCGTATTGATTGTGTCGATATTCTATATGTAGACATCTAATTTATATTTCAAGTAAATTATGTTTCTCTCATGAGGTTTCTTTTGGAAATATCAACTAAAATAACGCATCTTCTTATCTGAGCGTGTATGACTTATTAATTTCTACATGTAACTTGTAAGATGTGAATTAAAATCCTTCTACATGTTCAATATTTTGGGATTTCAAGAATTTATATGAAATATAAATATAATCCTCCTTCAAAATTTGTTTGAAGAAATACCTCCAAAGTCATCACATACTTCTAGAAATTGTGATTGTCATCCATTGGTTTCTTGTAATATTCCAAAATAGGAAAACAAGAATATTGAACATAAAACTGGAAATTGTAGTAAGTATCAAAACATCAAAACATGAGAAAAACATAGAGAAATTCCATTATGTATAATAGAAGAAAATAAGTAAAATGTCTTGAGGAAAAGGTCACTCAAGCTAAGAAAACAAGATTCCCATGATCTAATACATCAAAATGTGAAATACTGCTAATACAAAAAATGTCGGAATGCCATGACTGCACAGTCCAAGAGAGAATAACAGTAGCTAAAGAATATAAATAGAAAGATTTGATGACAAAGTGCTCAGAAAATGTCAGGATCATAGGTCTAGTCTCTCAAGAACCATTCCAAGACAACCCAGAAAGGGTTTCCAAAAATACACTATGTGAAAAATGTAGCCCTAGGCCAAATAACACTCTGCAACCCAATAACTGCAGGGAGGTGGCTGATATGACAAGAAAATAGTTGATACTCCTCCCAATATATCCTCTATATGAAGGGTTTCTCTGTCCACTAGGAAACTAGCTCACAAACTAACTTTTTCAACCCTCCACTGCAACTGCCCTACAAAATAACACAGTTTCTGAAGGAGACTGCACTGTGGTGGATGGATGAAGCTTGGCTTGATGCCAGATGGTGGAATGAAGCTCAAATGTATCGCTCCTAAGTGGGCACTCAAAGTCCCCCGAGGATGAGGGTGGGATTTCTGCCTGGAAACACCATTGTGCTAAACAACACATCAGACTCCTCTAAATAGCTAAAGTGTGCAGAAAGTCATAAAATACCAAGACATAAACAATAATCAGAATTCCTTCTATGGCTTCCATCCCATTCCTTATATGCTTGGTGAGCTTCGTCACCCTTGGTCTCATTCATTGAAGATGTTACTCCCATGCATACACTCCTCCACCATAACTGCACTTTCCTCCACTATCTCCACTCTCTGCATGATAACGCTATTGATTTGGTCATCCTTGACCCCATACACATACATTGAATCCATTCACACCAAGGTTTTCTTTATTTCAACTAGCTACATTGATCTACCTTCACACTAGAAGTGGTTTTATCCCTACTAAAGAGATTTAAGGGTCTCTCTACCCACTTATCCATCTAAGTTATGGAAAAAATAAAAGATTAATATTCCAAATAGCTAAAAGATAATTAGGAATACTACAACCCTCCCCACCTAAATATTTATTGTCCTCAAGAAATTGCAAATACAGATGCTACACAATCTTCTATCATTCCCAACTGGCATCCTCATCTAGTAGATTCCTCCATTGAATCAAATATTCTTTAATCACCCTGCTCCTTAGTTTCCTCTCTAGAGTGTCCAACATAACTTCCGATTGTAAAACCAGATCACCCTCATCATCAATATGTGGGAGATCCATGGTGGCAACCACATGTTGTCCAATGGCCTTCTTGCGACATGAGATATGAAAATTTTTATGAATCTTATTCCCAATGGGGATCTCCAACTCATATGCTACCTCCCCAACACGACGAATCACCCTGTATGACCCATAAAAACGGGGCTTAAGCTTCTCATCCCCCTTGTCCTTCAGTGTAGACTATCTGTAAGGTTGAAGACAAAGATAGACTAAGTCATCCACCTCAAATTGCCTTTCTGTCTAACCACAGTCTTCATACAAATTTTGTTGATTATGGGTTGTAGCAATGTTGTCTTTGAGAGCTCAGAGTATATCCTGACTCTCTTGGATCCACTCCTTGGCTCTACGAGCCTTTCATGCTCCAAAAATCACAACAACAAATGATAAATCATCATACCCATAAAGAGCCTAAAATGGAGACATGCCGATTGACATATGAAATGTTGTGTTGTAGCAATACTCTCCCAAGTGGAGCCAGCATAGCCATGCCCTTTGCTGCCCCAAAACATAGTTTCACAAGTAGCCTTCTAGTCACTTGTTTACTATCTCTCTTTTTCCATCGGTCCAAGGGTGATAACTAGTACTCGGTGTCAACTCGGTACCCACCCACCAAAAAAGCTCCTACCAAAAGCCACGCATGAAGTAGCTATCTCAATCATTGACTATGGTCTTAGGAAGACCATGGAGTCTGAAAAAATCTCTAAAGAAGAGCTCGGCTACCTATGAAGTAGTATATCATGCAGAAATAGAAAATAAATGTGAATACTTAGTTAGTCGATCAACAACTAAAAAGATACAATCGTTAACCTGTACTACTGGTAAACCAATGATGAAGTCCATGGAAATACTCTCCCATTTTTGTTCTAGAATAAGGAATGGATGCAACAACCCTGTAGGATGGTTGTTCTCTCCTTTTCTCTACTAGCGAACTATGCGATCCATGATGTGCTGAAGAACATCCTCCTTGAGACCCTTCCATGAGAATCTCTCTTGAATGGACCGATATGTCTTGGTGAATCCTCGATGGTTTGAAAGTTGTGAATCATGTGCTGCATGCAAAATATTCTCCTTGAATCTAGAATCTTTAGTCAAGAATATTTGGTCTCGGTAATAGATGATCTCATCCATGACTCTAAACCTCTCATCGGTCACCTTTCCATCAAATATTTCACATGCAAAGCAGTCTTTGAAATACTCTACCAATAGTTGGGCCTTCCATTTTGTATCCACACTCAGCAGTGACAACGTTGCTAGTCTCTGTGATAGGACATATGCTACCACATTACTTTTCCCCTTGACATATTAAATGTCAGACTCATATGATTGGATTTTACTAACCCCTTTATGTTTCCTCTCTTCTAGCTACTTCTTCTCAAGAAAAAACTGAAGACTATTGTGATCAGTCTTCACTTGGAATTTGTTGCCCACCAAATAGTGTCAGAAATTGGATAATTCATGCATGATAGCCAATATTTTTTTATCATATATAGAATACACCCTTTCATGAGGCAACAACTTCCGACACTCCAAAAGCTATGGGGTGGGCCCCCTGCATCAAGACTACTCCAATTCCATCTCCTGAAACATCACATTCAAACACAAAGGGCTGGGTAAAACCAGGTAATACCAATGCCGAGAAACTACTCATCACCTCCTTGAGCCTATCAAAGGCCCTATACGTTGTGTCTATCCAACTAAAGGCTCCATTTTCTGTAAAATTTATGAGTGGTGCTACTATTTGAGACAACCCTTTGACAAAATTATGGTAGTAAGTGAAAATGCCTACGAACCCCTCAAGTTCCATTACATTCTTTGGCTTAGACCAATCTCGAATAACACGGATCTTCTCCTCATGAAATCTCACCCCATTTACTCCAATGATGTGGCCCAAATATATCATCTCTATGAGCATAGAGTCACAATTGGAGAGCTTAGCGTAGAATTGTTGTTCCTCAAGAATATGTAATATTTTCTCAATATGTCGTAGATGCTCTGCCCATGTGTGGCTGTAAATAAGAATGTCATCAAAGAAAACCAACACAAACTTAGTTGACCACAAAAGATGTGGTTCATGCAAGACTGAAAAGTAGTCGGAGCATTGGTTAACCCAAAGTGCATCACCAAGAACTCAAGGTGACCATAATGGCATCTAAATATAGTCTTGGGGATATCTTGATCCCTCACCCTGATCTTATGGTACCCCGTCCTCAAATCAATATTTGAGAAGTAATTTGATCCCCTTAGCTCATCCATAAGCTCATCAATCCTAAGAATTGAGTACCTATTCTTCATTGTTTTCTTGTTCAAATATATTTACTCAATGCACATCCTCAGTGTGTCATCCTTCTTCTTCACCAACACCATAGAAGAAGCAAAAGGACTGGTGCTGGGTCATATATGTCTTAAATCCAAGAGCTCCTAAATGGATTTTTCAATCTCATCCTTGTAGGCTTTTGGATGCCTATAGGTTGTGGAGATCACGGCTTGGATCCCCCGCCCTAACTCAATAGCGTGCTCAAAGCCATGGTTTGGTGGCCTCCACGGTGGCATACCCGCAAATAATGTAGAATAACGGTGTAGAATATATTGCACATCCAGCTGTACTAGTTCACCCTTGCCTCTTGCCTCCAACATACATAGTTCCACTGCCCACTCTATGTCTCCTCTACACAAATCAGCCTCCATCCTATGTGTTGAGACAATCTGGGGTGGATAGGTGTGCATACCCCTAATTTTTGGTGCTTACCACTCTCCTTATCTATCCATTCCATCTCTAAGGTCTCCTAATCCGTGGTGACCTTCCCCAACGTAATAAACCACTGAACACCCAATATCACATTGGTGTCTAGAATATCAACAACAAAATATTGATTTGTCAATGTGTAAGTCCCCAAAGTGATAGTCAATGCTGGAACATAATTGACACACCGTATGGTTGTAGCTCGTGGAACCAAGACTCACTACAAGGAAAATACCATCTAGTGTAGGTTATAAAGGATGTTTTTAGTGTTATAAAATCGGCCAAAATTGTAAAAAAAACATTTGCTACAACATCCGTTTTTGGTAACAGAGGTTTTGGTGGAGCTTTTAACGAAATTTAAACACAACTAGAAAAACCTGGGTAGCCTAAAGTTATTACGGATGTTTTTTTCATCTGTGTGCTACTAATGATTCAACACACCAGTGCGTGTAGTATAGACTGTCACCCCAGGGCGGTGGAAGGTGCATGCACCAGGCAGTAAAGGTATACAACTGCATCGAGTGCACTGTAGGTGATACAATGCATGGGGCCATTCTAAATGGTACTGGGATTTGTGTGCTACCCATATGTCATATCAATGCACCGGTACATATCCTTATAGAACCGCACTGGTGCGTAGTATCAGACAAATGGATCAATTGTTGTAATTCGTATTAGTATTTTTGCGGTGCCCATTGGTCGTTGAAACACACTGGTGTGCAGTCTCACATAAAAGCTCTGATGCACAGTATCGCACAAACACATCGAAATTTATAATTGGTATTGGTATTTTTGCGGTGCCCAAAGGTCGTAGAAACACACAAGTGTATAGAAACTGACACACACTAGTGTTCATTTTGTATTTTTTAGAAACATCGACCTATGACAGTGCAATTATTGTGATCTTTTAAAATTCATTATTCATAAAAATCGACACATCTTATAACAATATTCATATTAATTAATTTTTTATTAATGCATTTGAATGTGATGTTTATATTAATTTGTTATGTCATATCATAATTATTGTAATTTTTTAAAATTCATTATTCATCAAAAGACGACACATATATTATAATAATATTCATATCAATTAATTTTTTATTAGTGCATTTGAATGTGATTTTTGGATTAATTTATTATATCATATCATCATATTTCACATCTCTTCATTATAATATTTAATCATCCATAAATTTAATCAGTGGTGTTACATTTCACAACGACAATGGAGAACGCAAACGAATAAATTAAAATGTGTATATATATATATATATATATATATATATATATATATATATAAGACAGTCTTTGTCATACAGAATAGGACAGTTATTGGTATCCCTTTGTATTTCAAATGGGATACTGTGTCCATTACATTAAAAAAAATGTTTGATTTCACAGACAAATATTTCAAAAAATACAACACCTTGCTTTGATATCCAAACATAATCATCATCATTATTTGCTTGAACTGTTGTCACTATTAGAGCTACTTCCATGACTTGGGTTATTTTCAACAATGTTTTGCTCACGGTGTTGATTGTTTTTTTCTTTTTTACCTTCCATCTACAAACATAAAAATAAACTATAATGAGTGTATATACATTGGTGAGAATAATGAAAATTGCAATATGAAATAATATACATCAACGTAAATTGAAAATAAATGATGTGCCATAGCAAAAATTAACTCATGAACTATACACATTCTTTCAAAACCATGTAGTATGCCATATTTTTAGATTTCATCTGTTGACACAATTCCATACTTTGTTTCCTACAAGTTTTATACCCCACAACAAATCATATATTTAATATAAAATATTTGTTTATTCTATTAATTATGGATGGATCTAAGTAAAACAAGATCGATATATGCTTACAAATTCCACAATTAATTTCTGATATGCCAAAATATACTAACAACCCATATTCAACCCAATGTCAATCAATTCGTCTTTTGGTTCTTCTTTGCATGTTAGCACCTATTTGAAGACATTCAATGATGATTTTGTAAAGCAACTTAAAATATACAAAAATGAAATCTAGTTAAGTTGTTATAAGGAAGTAACAATTACTCACAAACTTAGATATCAATACTTTTCTTCCTTGTCATCCTGTTTTATGTGTTGAATGGGTTCCATTTTATTTTCTTTTCTGCAAGAAGATACTTGAAAATTAATATTTAATGCTAAATTTTTTATTTATTGTACCTAATGGTTGAAAAATTCAATTATTACATATTACATTTGAAACACGTTGTTGTTGAGATGGCTCCTCCTGCGATGCAATTTTGTCCATTTCTTTGACCATCTCCTTGTACACCTTTTTGGACATTCCTACTCGCATATTTATGATATCAGTTGATTCATCTTTTGAGATTTTCATAATATTCCTAAAAACGTAACATGAAAATAAACTATTTAATTTTTATATTGATATATGAAAAGTAAATATAAGAAAAGTGATATTTATAAATAATTCTAGAAAAACATTTAAAGGAATATTAATTTTTCATTCCTAAATTTGTTGTTATTGTACGTTTTTGCTATTAAAAGTTTGAAATGTCTCATTGACCAATTCTCTGGAAACTCTTCCTGTAGTTTAGATAAAATTTGGTTCTTGGAATCATTGGATTGATTTTTGTATTGTAAGTGGAAAGAACGTCTATACATTCATTCCACTAGATCCTTCAAAATTTTGTAAAATTTTTCGCCTTTCATTATCCTCCAGCACGCTAAGGAGCAATTCATTTTCATTTGTGTGTTCTATTTTTTTTCTTTTCTTAGAACACCATTCCTTTTCTGAATTGTTTTTCCATTTAGAACATTAAACAGATGTGAATTAATAGAGTGTTTGAAACATGTTATCTAATAATTTTAAGTACATTATTAATGAAAATTAAAAAAAAGGAAACTCATGTTGGATCGATAGTATTTTTTCATTCACCTGATTCATCCTTTTGCAATTTTTTGATCAAGATTTTATGCTCTTCTAGTCCTATATCATAAATAATATTATCGAGCTTCGTCATTTTGTGGCTCTAAATGATACACAATAAACAATACATATTAGTTAAACTTACACATAGTTCAAAAATAATATTTTTTGTAAATAATTTACAAAAAACTTGCCTTTTCTTCTTTTCTTAATGTGTTATCAGTATTTTTGTTACTTGATATATTGTCAGCCATTTCTTTATCAATATGAAACATGTACCATATCAATTATAAATATATTTTATAAATAAATTATCAACTTTTCTGGTTTAAAAAAATATATCAAGAAACCGATGCACTTTTCATGGTGTACACACCAATAGCGGTGCATGCTGGTCTTATAAGCGCATCGCCCAAATAGTATAAAACACCGTACGGTACTATATTACAACAAGGAGCATTTTTTTGTTACATGTCAACCACCACACCGATGAACAAAGACAAAATAATAATAATTATCTAGTGTTAGTTTTTGTAGCAGATCGTGTCGTGGAGGGGGTGATGTGGCCTATTGTTATAAATGCCCTGCGCAAACAAGGGACCACCATATGGTGCTCTGTGTCAAGTAAGAGACTAGGTGTGGTGCATTATATGTTACATTGTGCACCAATTAACAGAATAATTTTTTTTTTTTGTGAAATAGTACATACGCGATGCGCCATAATGATGTAGCACACCGGTGCCCTATTTTACATATGGCACATGCATTAAAAAAATGTTTTTTTTAATTTTTTATCAAACATTAAGTGAACGGTGCGCTAGGATAAGTCAGCGCACTAGTGCGCTAGGTTACGCAGGACGCACCATTTTAAAAAATTATGTTCCTTTTAAAATTCACACAAGGGCTGACATGGATTGGGATCTGACTATGCAAGTCGTCCCGTGGGTTGGATGTCATAGGCCTATATAGAGAAATATAAACCCTATAAATATAAAATGAAAAGCCCTAAATAAATCACAGAAATAGGGAGAAGAAAGCGAAGAAACAAAAATAATGAAGGTTTTATGGTAAAAATGGATTTATTTTTATTTGTTTTCTGAAAATGAACAACAAATTGAAATTTTTTACTTATTATGTAAAAAAACTGCAGAAAATGTAAAAAAAAAAATAAAATTTAATCACGAGATCGTTTCAAATGATATGCTACAGGGTTTGAACCACCATAGGTTTAGAATTTTGATTGTCCAAATAATTCTGTTCGAATGTATTTCACTGCTCCACAATTCTTTCGTGCTCTCTTGCTTCGGGTATGTATCCTGCAAATATCTAGGTGAATTTTTTTGAAAAAATAGTGAAATAATGAAATTTTTTTAGTGTTTAAAGAATTGTTTTATGAAATTAGATTTTCGAAAATCTTTTCTTGACCATTTTTTAATTTACCACTTTTTTTTCACTTAAAAAAAAATATAGTTGCATTTTTTTTATTTGCGGTTACTCATCGGTCTGTCACTTAATAGCACCGCATTGGTGCATCCCTTGATAACACGGCACCAGTGAGTAGTAACTAAAACACATCGGTGAAATTATCTATAAATTAGCACCGATAACAAGAAGTCAATTTTTAAGGCACCGAAATTTCTTTTAGGTGTGTACACCATAATTTATTGTTGATTTTGCTCAAATGTAGGGAGAAAATATCATAATTATATCGAATGGACAGTTATTCAAAATCCAACTCATTCCATAATATTTCTCAAAGTCCATTGCAGATTTCTCCCTATCCATCTCGAGACGTAATATTTACTTCATATTTTATTTATATTTCATTATCTAATTGAATTAATGTTTTTTATCCATGTCAATCATGCACAAATTAATTAAATTTATAATGTATACAAATTTGCAGGTTCATGCAGATTCATAATCGAGTTCAGATGCACAAAATATTTAAACAACTCCAAAACGTCAGAAGCTCTTATCAGGAAAAGCATACCGCAAGGCGCATTTGGTAGATGAAAATGGACAGTCGCTTCACCTTGCCAATTGTAACAATATTGCATCTTCTAGCCACAATCCTGGGACAATGATGGTAATAATTATAATTATTTGGTATAGTGATTATAAATGTAATTATTTCAACTTCAAACCAATTAATCATGTAATATTGTCAACGTGCTTACTAATTGATATCATATATTTTGTACTAATCATGTTCAAATATTTTTTTTTTTAATTCTTAGGATTCTAGTGATGAGCGACCTACCTACCATATTCTGTTGTGCCCCATAACAATGTCAAATCGAGAGAAGACTAAATTAAGAGAAAAAATTAGAGAGGAGCGATACTAAGAATGGTTAAATCAACCACCAATTAAATTCCCGCTACGTCTAGATTCACCAATTATTAATGACTATATGATGTAGGAGCATCAGATCCAAATTTTCATTATTCAATTATGTAATAAGGGGGGTGAGACATTTTAATTATTTTATTAATTAAATTACTTAATTTTAATAAATTAGGAGAGAAATTATAAATGTGAGGATTTTTTGTAAATATTTCTTAAATAGAAAAGGATATGAGTGGAGTTAATTTAGGTAGATAATTTAGGGATGAGAAATTCCATAAACAGGACTTATTTGGGTCCAAAATAATATTAATCTAAATTAGATTTTAAGTTGAGATTTATGAGGAGAAAATTATGGAGTGGAACAAATTATTTTTATGTATAAATATGTAGCTTATGATGGTTTGAAGGGGAGAGCCAAAAGGCTGCCCAATGTAATATTTGGCCTAATAATTTTTCTTTCTTAATATCAGACTTTTTTTTACAGTATGGCTCTCTTTCTCTTTATGCATATTTTGGGCAGCATCCGCTGTTTTGTTTAATGAAGAATTGAGAATTTTTATGCTGGGTGAAGTAATCTGTGTTTACATGTTAGGACTATGATTTAACACGTAATCTCTGCATCATTTTGGTATCATAGCCATAAGGGCCTGGACCTGTGCCCCTCCTGGGCTGAGGAAAATAAGAGAGAAAGTATAATTTTGGTTTTATTTTTTTAATTTTCATTAAAGAATGTTGTGCATTTAAATAGCTCGATGACTGGGGCGTGAGGCGCTAGTGGAGCTGAATTCCGTGAAGTGAACGCATGTGATGGTCGACGATCGAACACCATTTTTATGTGATGCATCTTTTAAAGAGTGTTGTGTGAGGAGCGTTGTGCTGCCGTGGTTTAATTAAGTCTCCGTGGTTGAGATTTCTACCGGCGTTGAACTACGAAGTTTCTTGGGAACCAGAATCCCTGGTTTAAAATTTTCATGGTGGAATCTCATGGCAATAAGTGAGATGCTGAAGGTAAAGCCAGGGCAGTGTTGATTTATGCATTGACCAAGTGCAGATGTGCTACCATGTGTGGTGTGGAGTTGCTCAATGGAAGAGTGAGGAGTATAGATGAGCATTGGTGTGGAAGATCGATGTCCAGGCTGATCGGTGGCATAACGGTGGTATATTGCTTCAACGAACAATAAGGTGATAAATTGTGAAATCGTTGAGCTGGAGTGGTGAGATTTTCTAGTAGTTTTCTACGCTGCCCAAGGTTGCGTTCTTCCTACGATTACAATGCATGCTACCCACCAAATCGTTGGAGGAAGTGAGGATTGCTAGAGGTCATTTTCTCAAGATCGTGATAGCTGGAGTGCGTGAGGATTGAAGCCATTTGCTAGAGGATTGAGGCTGGAGCTACTGTAGAGGAGAAAATGTGATCACTGCTAGCGTAATATATTTTTATGAGGTTCTTCACTGGGTATTCAATATTCCATTGGTTGTAAATACAATTGTGTGGTAAGTGTTGTGAAAGGGAGTGTTCATGGAAGCGGTGAAGGATTTCCTTGTCGGTGAAAATAAATGGAAGGATTTAAAACCTTCTTAGGAATTCATCGCAGAGGAAACAGAGTGAAGCGTTGAATTTTTGTTAGTGAAGCATTCAGGGATGAGTTGAGTTTTGTGATCGAGTTTGAAAGGAAGTGAAAACCGCGACCACCCTTTGCATGCTATTGGCCACCAATAGTTGAAGGACCGATTATGGTATTGTGGGTCATAGTATTAAAGTTCATTGTGTAAGGTCGTGCTACCAGACGTAGCATTGAAGTAAGGATGAGTTGGTTGGCATAGTTAATACATAGAGAGGCAGCATTCACATGAGAAATAATGCAGACGAAGGGTCGACAAAGTAGCGTTAGCATTTTGAAGTTGCAGCCAATGCATAGATGCAGAGTGAATGTATGTGAAACACACAGTATTGAAATTGATTTCCAAATGACAAAATATCTACGATTGAAGTGTTTTCATGGGAAAAGTTTGTCAACGATGCAATCAACATATAATTTGTGTTGTGAAAAGGTCCATTTGCAAATAAGGTATGGTTTTAAAATTAAATTCATAAGGTGAGGCATAGTTGCAACGATCTCTTGCAGACCTAACAAACATTTAAGGGAATTGTTGAGTAAGAGAATGTTTGTATTGAAATTGCAATGATAAATTGACAAGTTAATCAACTTCTTTATGGAAGAAGATAAGCTTGGTCGTTCATAGAAGTGGGTAATTTTAAATTAATTGAGAAAAGAATTTTCCAAAGAAGGAGTTGTTGTAGAACTACATCATTTTGGTGTCAGAAGTGAGAAAGAGATTGCGTGGAGAGAATTGCAGTGCTAGGAGCATTATTTTTTTGAAGTTTGGTGAGAAAATCAATTTAATTATATGTTTGTACTATTGAGTGTTTTTTCTCACATGTTGTTCAAGATTGTGAAATCAACGTGAAAAGGTGTAGAGACATTTTTGAAAACCAACAAGGGTTTTCACACAGCTTTGGAGAGAATATATCTATTGATCGTGAAATCATTGGATTGATGGATGAGGCTTCATTTTGAAAGGTCTGAAGATGGTGGAGATTTGAAACTAAAGAGAGTAGCAGTAAATGTGCTATGGGCGCAGAAGGTAAATCATAATTTTTATTGTTATTTCATGGAGGATAACACAGTGATGGTGTTAACGAAGTTCCAATAAAGTTGTGTGAACTTTTTATTTTGATTACGTGATGTGGATTTTCACCATGCTAAAGTGTATTGAAATCTTGAAACATGCAAATTTTGCATAATGTGGATTCTTCACAATTTTGGTTACATCACTTTGGATCAAAATTTGTAGTTGGAGGACTTTGTGATTTATGTTTATGGTTGAAAACACAGAAAAACCTCAATTTCCTGATGTTGTAAAACCTTTGTTTTACCATCATGTGACAGCATTTAAGGAGGTGATATTTAGGATAAACACAATGTACGGGTTGTACATCGAAGAGGTTTCTTGTTCTCTATACACAGGTGAAGAGATGTGAATTGATGTTGCATGGTGTATAAAAGTGCAGGGAAATGTTTGCATTAAGATAACAAACTTATGGGCATGAGAGTGTTTAGAGTGACAAAGACAACACAAAAGAGTGGAAATCAGAGAATTGAGACTGCATAGAGAGAGGTTTATTAACAACCTTAATAGGACATGAGGTATGGTAATTCGGGAATGTAATTTTAAACATTGAATATTGAATGGTTTATTTATTTTCACCTTAAAATAAATCTTGGAAAACCTGAATTGCAATTCGACTAAAGACTTCAGCATCATGTGAAATGATAAGGGAAAACTGATGATTTTTCATAAGAATGAAGTATGAAAGAGGGTGAAGATTTTACATCCTAAAATGTATTAGGGGTGTATTTTTATTGAAAAATTTTATAACTTCAATTAAGTCAAAATATCCACTATCATTGTTATTGGGACAAAGCTTGAAGTGAAAACAGATGTTAGAATCAAATGAAAGTTTGGATAGTTTGAGTTGAGATTGCATATTTTTCATCCAAGATGACAAATTAGTGTAAGCCTGAAGTTGAAGAGTCATAAACTAATTAAAGAGTATGAATTTAATGGCATACATGATCAACAGAGCCTGACACCCAAATAATTGGTTATTATAACACATGCATTACTAAAGTGTTGTTTGCAACAAAATTGCAGCAAGAGGGTTGCCAAAGATTGGTTCCAAGACAGAGGGCCAAGTGCAAGAGGAGAAATTGCATTTTGATGAATGGAAAGTGTGAAGGATTGCTGAGAAGTGGATTAAATGAAGTCCACGTGTGAACATATACAATTCACAAAGAAGGGGAAGATGACTATTGATATTCATTTTCGAAGATCTGATGAAGACCACAACAGAGGGGAGAAGAAGGAAAATGCCAAGGTATGAGTACGATGTGAAAAATTGACGGATGAAGAGTACGAGCGGGAGAAGGCTGAGATAAAAATTCACCTTGCATTGTTAATGGAGTTGTTGCAGGAAAATGTGAAAAACTAGGCACATGATTGGAATATGAGAAAGAAGGTGAAGTGGTAGAAGCTACATGCAAAGAGGGAAAAGTAGGTAAAAATACAGTTGAAAGAAGAGATAAGGAAGCTCGAGAAGATGTTGAGTTGTGAAGAACTCAGAGAGGCTAAGTTAAAAATGGATGTTTCCATTTGTGGCCCAGAACATGGTGCAATGCTGGGTGAAGAGATCAGTGAGGAAGATCTCATGAACTATTGGGATAGTTCAGAAGCATTTGAAGATGAGTTGGCGAAAGAAAAATATGAGGCCATGAAGCCTTACATTTTTTCTCACAGTCTATGTATGTTTGCAGGATATGCAAAAGATGGTCAGTGTGATGGAACTGTCACAAAGTGGAATGAAAATCTTGAGGTAAAGTCTAGTAGAGAATTCCTTCCAATGAAGGAAGGTAATGATTTGTTACAATAGGAAGAAACCATAAATGAATTCTTGATTGGGGTAAGACAACAAGTCGAAGTTGTTATGGAGCAGGAGAAAAATGGAAATGCCAAAGAAAATTTCCAAGGAGATAAACAAATGTATTTTTTTAATGAAATTTCCGACGAAATTTTGCAGTATGATGAAACATAAAATAGGATAACTCACGAGGACTGTTGGAGAAAGGATGAAATTTTATTGAGTGAGATTGAAAGTTTCGAAGAAAAATATAATGATGTCTATCTTTCAGGTGAAGATAAAATTGAATTTTTGCAACAAAAGGAGTTCATAAATTCCTTGTTTTTATGAAAGAAATTGTTTCAGTGGAGGTTATACAGTTATTTCTTATGATGAAGAATTTATTATTGATAATGATAGTGAGAAATTGATTTTCTTAAAAGGGAAAAGAGAAAATGATGGACAAAAAACTAAAAATATTGCAGAGATAGAAGATTAGAATTCTATTCTGATGAAGAATGAAGAGATAGTATCAAGAGGAAACTTGACTCGTGACAAAGAAGAAGATAGTGAAGAATGTACAAATATTTTTTCAGATGAAATGACATACTTGTGGCAGGAATTGAGTATTACGGAGAAGAGGCTAGAAAAATAGAGGATAAGTGTTCAAGTCGCAAAGTCAGAGTTGAATGAGAATGAGAAAGTTCATTATTATGAACTAGAGAAAAGAGACATCCTTGAAACAGATGATGTGGAGGAAAGACTATCTGATAGTCTTGAGAATTCTTTGAAGAATTTGAATTAGCATACTGATGTGTTGATAATGGATAAAATGTCAGAGTAGCAAATAAAAATGTTGCCAGAAGAAGGAGAGACCTAAAGGTCTGATCTTTTTAAAACTAACAGTTTGTTGGTGAATGTAGGTACAGCACTAGATGAGGTAATTGTTACTATAAAAATAATCAATAGCTATAGCTATGATGAAGAATAAATTCTCAATTTTTTTCCATTGCAGGAAGTTGAGAGTTCAACTCAGTTGAAGATGAAAGAATTTGACAAAGAAGAATTGCTCTGAGGAATTGGTGAAAGAAAGTGTTGGAGAAGCCGATGGAATCCGATCGACAGAGTGGACGATGAGTTATCAAATCGAGTTGATACTTCGGAGGACCAGCGAAAAAAAAGAGTATAGAATCTTGGGGGGAGTAAGTCATTAGGACTTGTGTCTGTCGCAGTATTACAGAAAAGCGACGAACCTTATAGACATGAGTCTATGAAAATTTCTCTACTTAAGGAGTTTGATGCAGGAGCATCAGAGCCAAATTTTCATTATTCAATTATGTAATAAGGGGGGTGAGACATTTTTATTATTTTATTAATTAAAGTACTTAATTTTAATAAATTAGGAGAGAAATTATAAATGTGAGGATTTTTTGCAAATATTCCTTAAATAAATAAGGATATGAGTGGAGTTAATTTAGGTAGATAATTTAGGGATGATAAATTCCATAAACGGGACTTAGTTGGGTCCAAAATAATATTGATCTAAATTAGATTTTAAGTTTTGATTTATGAGGAGAAAATTATGGAGTGGAACAAATTGTTTCTATATATAAATATGTAGCTTATGATGGTTTGAAGGGGAGAGGGTGTGAAGTGAGGAGTGCAGAGGATCAGAAAGATGGTTTGAAGGGTCGAGAGCCAAAAGGCCGCCCAATGTAATATTTGGCCTAAGAGTTTTTCTGTCTTAATATCAGATATTTTTTTTTTACTGTATGGATCTCTTTCTCTTTATGCATATTTCAGGCAACATTCATTGTTATGTTTAATGAAGAATTGAGAATTTTCATGCTGGGTGAAGTAATCTGTGCTTACATGCTAGGATTCTGATTTAACACAGAATCCCTGCATCACTATAGCAATAGTAGTTCTTCAAAAGTTGGCAATGGAGGCAATCAAATAGAGGTTGGTATGGATGATTACTTAAGGGATATGGCTACCATGGAGACAATGTTGTTAGATGCATTCCAAAACAATGATTAACTAGGGGATGATGCTCATATCATTGACACCTTTTTCGAAAGCCTTAAATTTGCTTCCACCACCCCTCTCTTTGGACCTAGTGGTCAGTCAAAGTCAACTCGGTTGGGGAAAACAATGTTACTGTACAACCTGAAAGCAAATTTTGGCTTGTCGAATGTATGTTTCTCGGAATTTTTGAGGTAAGTTACCATAAAGTCCTCCCTTATATAAATTTGAGAAATATAATCAGTACATAATGAATATTACAAATGGTCAATTTTATGAATGTTAATAATTATATTGGCATTAATGTAAATTTATTAATATTTTTCATGATCACCAACTACAGGTTA
This sequence comes from Pinus albicaulis, assembly GCA_034641835.2. NCBI lineage: Eukaryota > Viridiplantae > Streptophyta > Pinopsida > Pinales > Pinaceae > Pinus > Pinus albicaulis. The sequence goes on from CM076571.1 coordinate 887,501,000, forward strand.
TTCAAAGATAAGGTTCTTCCGAGTGATAATGTCTTGCCTGATAGCTGCGAAGAGGCAAAGAAATTGTTGAAAATGTTGGCTGTTGAGTACATACAATATCATGCATGTCCAAATTATTGTATTCTATATAGAGGAGAATATGTAGACAAAGAGATATGTCCCAAATGTGGGCATGACAAGTATGATAAATAAAAAAAGAAGGGTAAATCATATGGTCCTCTTTTTAAGATATTGAGGCACATGCCTATAATCCCAAGGATTCAAATGCTCTTTCGTTGCAAAGAATTAGCTATTTTGCATAGATGGCATGCATCACACAAAAGTGAGTTGGGAGTTATGCGAATCCCAAATGATTCAATAACCATGAAGCATATAGAAGATACATGGCCCGAAAAATTTAAGGATGAAGTACAAAGTCTACAACTCATCATAGCCATGGATGACGTCAACCCATATTCCCTCCAGAACACCAACTATTATGTTTTGCATGTAGTAGTGATCAATAACAATATCCCCCCAAGGTTTTCCATGAATAATGAAAATCTTATGTTAGCTCTCATAGTCCTTGGTAGAAGACAAATGAAGAACATGGATGTATACTTACAACCATTGGTATATGAATTGAAGGAATTATGGGATGGGATAAATGTATACGATGTATCAAGACCCATCACAGTAGAGAGGAGTTTTACGTTGTATGGCATATGTTCTTACATGACACATGATTATCGAGGCTTAGGATTTTGTTTTGGTAGATTACATGTTTATTGATTTGTTGAAATACGTAACAATATTCTTTCACATTTTAGTTATTTAATTCGTTAAAGTTTTTCTGATCTTCATGATATTCTTTAACATGCCATGCATATAAATTGTATACAATAATCTCGCAGGTCTTGCAAGAAAAGGGTATTTTTGATGTAAATTTTGTGGACCTTCTCTGAAAGCTAAATGGTCCAAGTACCTACGAAAGCCAGTGTATCATTGCTCCAGGTTATTACTCCCAGAAGAACACCCTCACAGAATAGCATCATCTACTTTCAATGGTAAATGAGAGAGAACCCAAAGGCCTCCAATAACGACACCAGCTGAATGGCTTAGAGCATATGAGAGAGAGAAGGAGAAGGAGTTCATAGAAATATTCGATTCAAATAGGGAGCCTATGTTCGGTCATCCAAAATTCTTTGATACCTTTGTTTAGAAATTGGTCATTGGGATGAAAAGTAAATCTATCTTTCATAACCTCCCATATTGGGAGCATCTAAATATTATCCACTTATTAAATCCCTTGTATATATTTAAAAATGTTTCATCTTCTTTGTGGAGGAACATATCATCGAAACAAAGTGACACATTGGTTGTTAGGAAATATCTTATTACTTCAAAAACTAAAAAGAAAAATTGGTCAATATTATTATAAAGTATAGGATCAGAGGTAGGCGTTGGTCCCTCTAATTCATGATATTTCAAAGAAGGTGATGTCCCATGGATTTTAAAAAAAGATGATATTTCTTTGGCAAAGGAAGTTATAATGGGTGTGAGGGTACCATCTTCATACTGGTCTTCACTATGGCGCTGCTACATAGTGGATGACCATCTGTCAGGGTTGAAATTGCATGACCATTTGAATCTTCTAATAGTACCTATAATGTCAAAAGCATGATTTTATTATTTTTTATATCAATAAATTTTATCCCATGCAGGGATCATAAAACATAACTAATTTTGTATATTATTGCACGTGTTTATAACTTTGCAGTGTCATTATCCTTTTTTTCATGCATGGGTGTGTGAAACATGAATTCCCTCAAGACCTAGGACATGCCATATCTAAATTATCTGCATTTTTACATTCAATCACGTCAAAGGAGATTCATGTGGCTAGCATAATGCGGTGGCGACAAGAGATAGTTGAGATTGTTTCTATGTTTGATAAGGAACTGCCGATGAGATTCATGGAGTTCCAGGTTCATCTTCTAATCCACCCAATAGATGAGGTTGAATTAGTTGGCGTGGTTTCTTGTCATTGGATGTTCTTCTTAGAGAGGTACATGAAGAAATTGAAAGGTTTTGTTCAAAAAAGGGAAAAACTTGAGGGGTCTATGGCAGAGGGGTACATATCATATGAGTCTTTCTATTATGCTACTGCGTACATCAAGCATATCGACAACAGACCAAGTGCGGTGATTTGGGACGATGAAAGGGATGAAGACAAAAGAGAAGGGGAGGTGCTCCAAACGAGTAGAAAAAAAGGCTTGATAAAGGGTAAGCGACTTATAATTTTTCAAATTTATACAAAGTAAATATTCATTTTGAACTTCGATATAATGTATATTTTGATCTCTATGTACTATATAATGTCAGTTTGATTTTATCAGTGAATGCAAAAATTGAAGTAATCAATAAATTTATTCTTTACAATTCCGAAGAGACACAACCGTGGGTTGCATTGTATGAACAAAAGAGGATGAAATGCGATAGTATCAGGAAATAATCCATACGGTTGAATGGTAGAAGTGTTCCTTGTCCTGATCATTTAAAAGAAAATATGCCAAAAACATGGCCCAACAGTTGGGTTACTGACCAAGTCATAGGGAAATAAGGTGCAACGTCTGGTCATTACATGCGTGCTAAAGAGGATGTGCTAAATGTAGGGATTGGGTGCAGTAACTCGATAATAATCTATTTAATTTATATGCACATTTGAAATTTAATAATTTACCTTTCAAATGTAATTACATCTGTATTTAATATTTTAACTGTTGGGTTATTATAAGACACATGAGACTATGATTTTCAACTTTTTTATAATAGGTGCATTTGTTCCCATCTATGTGGGCATATGGATACCATTTTTCGCACAGAAAATGTCGATGCTAGACATAGCACACAAGACTATGGACATGAATTTGAGTTCGATCAATCTAGTCAAACTAGCCACCGTGATCAAAACTTAGTACAAGGGGCGTTAGGTTATGTCGGAAAGATACAAGAGATCATTGAAGTTAATTTATCTTCTTTCCATTTTGTTATTTTTATGTGCAAGTGGTGGGGCACCTTTGATAGGAATAATGTAAAGGAAGATCGCAATAGTAGGTTGATATGTATCAATGCTAGAAAGATGTGGGATGAAGCTAAGGAGCCCTATGTTTTCCCCAAACACTGCAACCAGGATTTTTTCTTACCCAGATGCGTTGGATAGGGATTGGTGGTTCGTATTGAGACATGAACCTAGATCAAAACATATTTTTGAGAACAATAATTTTATTATGCCATGCGAGGTAGAAGATAATGAGGGTGATCATGAGAACCAAGAGTGATATGGTACATGTTTTATTTCATCAATATTTATACTTTTTAAGATGGTTTTTTCGAAACATTATAATATTTATTCTGAATTAATTGGTAATTTGCATTATGATAATGTTAAATCAATATTTCACTTGATAATTTGCAATTATGTTGATCTCAAAAACAATGGCGTACTATATAAAACTTCTTTTTTTGTATGTAAGATCATTGTAAAATAATAATAATTCTAATGTACATGAATTTATTTGCATTAAATTCTAAAATTTATTATTTTACAAAAATTCATATTATTCGAGATTATTATTTTACAATTATTTCAAATTTTACAAATTTACAAATTTAAAAATTTTAATAAAATAATTTCACATTAATACAATTAAAATTTTACAAATATTTTACATACAATTAGAATTAGAATTAGAATTAGAATTTTATAATTTTACATAGATTTACAATTAAACATACAATTTTACAATTACAATCATTTCACAGTTATATAATCAAACTTTTACAAATATTTTACATACAATTAGAAATAGAATTACAATTACAATTTTAGAATTTTACATACAACTACAATTTTACAATCTTACATATATACAATTACAATCATTTCACAATAAATTAAATATTACAATTACAATTACAATTTTATAAATATTTTACATACAATTACAATTTTTGAATTGTACATACAATTAGAATTACAATTACAATTTTACAATATCATGATCATTTAATATTAAATTAATTAATAAGCATCATGATCATGATAACCATGGTACAAACATCATATTTGACTAAAAAACACATCCAAATTCGCTAACATCATCGTGATCATGATCATCTAAGAAAACACAATTAGCATTGTATAACATCATCACAACACAAACATCAAATATACATGTCATGTGAAATAACTGCTATCACATACACATCTATCTGCAAGATGCACATTAAATCAACATATCTAACATGACCTAACAATATACACATAATGATGATCACCAACATGTAAATTAAGCACAACTTCAACATGAACATAAAATACATGGACCATATATATATATATATATATAACTGAATAATGTCAAAAATATATAACTGTAATATAAATTTCATATATCAGCTAGTGGTACATCATCAATAGCGGTACTAGTCGAGGCCTGCTCAATAAATGGTGCAGCCTCAACAAGATCAGATACATGTTGATCATCACATGCGGCCTCCTGATCTAGTACTGGTGCCTCATGCTGATTAGGATCAACTATCAGCTGCTCATCGTGATGACTGGACATGGTTGATGGTCCAGCCTGCTCATGATCGTGAGTACTGGTGGATGCTACATGTTGCTGACCTGACGTGGCCGATGTTCCAACCTACTCTCGATGATGAATACTAGTCCAAGCTAGTGGAGGCTCCTCATCTGGCACAACGTGAGGTGAATGATGATCACTTCCCTGATCGTGATCATCATATGATGTGTCACTTCTCGCAGACTGTCGATCATGTGTTACATCTCGACCATGCCTATAATGTGCAAGGGTCCTCCTCAACCACATAACTAAGGTGGTAGCTCCTATGACGTGCTGCATCAGGATGTACATGTCACGCGACATGTGTCTCCACATATGTACCATCCTACAATCATCCTGTATGTCTTTCATAGTAGTGGCCCTGACTCTAGCCTCAACAAACAATGCACAGAGTTGGTCGCCCAAATCCATCCTAAAACTAGAACACATGGAGGATGTGCGTAGATTATTAGGCACTAAAAAAAATCACGGTGAAAAACCAATACCCTTTCCCTTGCATTGATTATTTGTTATATGAATTAAAGAATCCTCTCTATTTCACCAAATTGAATTTGTGTAGTGGTTATCACCAGGTCATAATTGCAAAGCAGGACATGTGGAAAAGCACCTTCAATACCAAGCAGGGGTTGTTCGAATGGATGGTGATGTCATTTGGACTGTGCAACGTACGAACCACATTCATGAGGGTCATGAAAGATATTTTTAGGTTTTCATTGATGAATTTGTCCTTGTATATTTAGATTATATCCTTCTCTTTTGTGGGACTTGGGATGAACATGTATTCCATGTAAAGAAAGTTCTTGATGTATTAAAAAGGGAAGAACCTTATGTGAAATTGTCAAAGTGTGAGTTTGGGAAAACCTCTTCAGTTTACCTAGGTCATATTGTTGGCAATGTTCATTTAAAAATAGAGCCCTCCAAAGTTGAGGTGATTGTAAAATGGCCTAAGCCTACCAATGTAATAGAGGTCCACAATTTTCTAGGTGCAGTACAGTATTGGAGAAGATTCATTTCCAACTTCTACATTATTGCATCACCCTTACATGCACTGAAAAGTGTAAAACAAGCCTTTCAATGGGGAGGAAAGAAGCAGAAGTCCTTCGAAGAACTGAAAGATAAAATTACCACCGCACTAGTTCTGGCTTTACCCGATCTCCAACAACCTTTTGAGATCAAAACTGATGCCAATGGGTATGCGATGGGGGTTGTACTATTGCAGAAAAAGAAGCCGATATGTTACCATTCATAGAAGTTATCCTAGGCTGTCATAAATTAATCCAGTTATGACAACGACCTGTATGCCTTGGTCCGAAGTGTGAGAAAGTGGAAATGCTACCTGGTCGGTAAGGAAACCATTATCCATATGAATCACCAGCCCTTGCAATACCTTTAATCACACACCAAGTTAGAACAAGCTCGTCATTTTAGGTGTGTGGATTTTCTACAAAAATTTCATCTAGTAATAAAATATAGGAAGATAACTAGCAACAAAGTAGTAGATATGCTCTCTCGTCCTCCTATTGTTGCTTCTATTATTTTTCATAATGCTTCGTTGTCTTTTAAAAGTTATGTTGAGAAATACTCTAACGATGATGAATTTAAAGCAATATATGCAAAAATAACTCATGGATCACAAGTGGAAAACTATCATTTGCAGGGGAATTTATTGTATCACCTTGGAAAAATGTGCATACCCACAGCGAAAAGGGTACATGTAATTCGAAAGGTGCACACCTCTCTTGTGTCAGGTCACTTTGGTCTCGAAAAAACCTTATGTAATTTACAAAGGTTTTTCTTTTCGTCTCATATGAAAAACATTGCAACCCAATTTGTAAAGGAATGTATGATGTGTTTTGTTTCAAAGCCCTCTAATAGAAAACTTGGGCTCTACACACCACTTCTCATTCTGGGTCATCCATGGGAAAGTGTGTCGATGGAATTTGTAGGAGGTTTTCATATGTCTAGAAAGGGTCACAACTATTTGTATGTCATCGTAGATCATTTTGGAAAAATGTGCATATTAATGCCTTGTAAAAAATAGATCACTCCTTAGTAGACGGATTATCTTTTCTTTCAGTTTGTTTGGGTCCACTTTCAGTTTCCCACATTAATTGTGTCAGATTGAGACTCTCGCTTCCTTGGAGATTTTTGGACCAGCTTGTGGTGAATGATGGACACCAAGTTGAAGAGAAGTATGACATTCCATCTACAAAATAGTGGACAGACAAAGGTCATAAACCGTACCGTGGTACACTTTTTGTTGAGTTATTGCAACAAACATTCCAAGTTTTGGGATGAGCATATTCCATATGTGCAACATGCCTACAACTGAGCAGTGGATTCTTCTATGTAGCCTTCACCATTTGAGACATGTTTTGGTTACCTACAAAAGGACCATTTTGACATTATCTATGCAAGGGATGAAGATGCCAATGGACGTGATGATAGGGGCAAAGTACATCGGTTCATAGAATGGATATAGATAATTCACCAAGAAGTGCAAGAGCAGTTGGAAAAGAGTCAGGCTCGATATAAGGCCCAACATGATAAGCACTGAGTCAACCACTAGTTTCAGGTCATTGACAAGGTGTGGTTCCACACCAGCAAGGATCAAATGAAGAGGGAAGGAAAGAAATTGTGACCAATTCGGTATGGTCCATTTACCATATTGTAGAAGATTGGGAATAACTCTTTCCAACTCTATTTGCATGTATACATGAAAATGTACTTGGTCGTGAATGTAAAAAATCTAAATCTTTATGAACCACCATTAATTATGGACACCATTGAGGTGGAATCAGTTCCTACAGTGCATGAATTTGTAGTAGAGTATCTCGATGAATTGCCAAAAGACATCATTCTCGATCGAAGAACCAGGCCATCGCGATCGGGAGATGTGGAATATCTCCATGTTGGTTTCAAAGGGATGCACCCAAGTAAAGCTAAGTGGCTAGAATGGGAGAAGGTGAGTGATAAATTCCCTCACTTCCCTATTTATTGATAAGGCTTTTGGCAGTCCAAAAGATCCTCAGTGGGGAGGAATGATCCAGGAGGATCATACAGGTCCAAGAACAAGTGACTTAAGTACAAAGGCTCAAAAATCAAAGTGTCAGAAATGTGGCAAACTTAATGTCAACTTGAAGATCTCATATTTCTGATTCCAACATCGTAGATGACACTCAATACCGAGTCCTTATGGAGGAGTTGTAAGTAGTAAATGTTTATGGGTTAACTTGGTGATGTGGAAGCTTAAGGAGGCGAAACATTTACAGAAATCTAGCCACCCAATTCAGGCCAAATCTGGCCAGATTCCAGGGGAATTTGTGGGACAGTTAGTTTGACACCTTCAGTCAGATTCCATAAATTTTAAAAAGGGCAGGATGTTTTTTTAAAATATAAAAAAAAAAATATAAAAAAATGGTAGGGTGGGCCATGACCCCTACCTTACCCCAATGGATCATATAGATGGTCCAACATCCTTGACCCAACTTCCCACCATATTTATATTAAAACAACCAATGTGGGTGGGGCATAGGTTAGCAACCCCACCGTCCCCCATACCATACAACATGGAGGATTGTAATACGGGCAGGCTGCCCAAAGTGGGTCCCCCCCCCGACCATCTCTAATGGGGACCCTTTTTAAAACATTAAACAATTGTTTATAAAATAGTATATGCCTAACGTGGTAGGGGGTAGGGTTTGACCGCACAACCTCCTCCCTCATAACATGGATCACAACCAAATCACTAATGGCAGACTTGGTGAAGTCTACCCACCTCTTGGTATTTAAAACTTCCTCTCGAAAGTTCACCCATGCAAACCTAGAGTGGTACGCTTACCAAGACAAAGTGGAACCATGAGCGCCTTATAGGAGGGGGGCAGAACCATGAACTGAGCTCATTTCCAGAGGGCCAAGATTTTTCCAGCGACAGAATAAGGAAAACTTTATATGGATTTGGCACCTCTCAGCGACACGAGTTCAATGGTGATGTTTGTTTCTTCATCAGAGGTCTCCAATTTTCAGGCACTTTCAGCTATGGAGATATAAGGGTGTAATTTTGCGTTGATTATTTTTCTTTCATTTTATTGTCCACTTAATGAAAGAGGGCCTCACCACTGATTGAGTAGGGCCCGGAGATGTAGTCCCTCTTGGATGAACTCTGTTATCAAGTTCTTGTCTTCTTTCTATGATTTTATGTGCTTCTCTCTTCTTATGTTCACACCTCTCAAGTTTCATGGTTAAGATGCAATTTTACATGTAATTCTTTAATCCATCTCAAAGCTAAAAATTTTGGATCAATTATCATCTACAAGAAACTCTTCATCATCCCATTCCTCAGTGGAACTCTCATAATCCTTGGGATTAGGCCTAAGTCGAATATTTAAATTTTCATTCAGTAGAAATTCTTTATCCTGCCCCTCCCCTTCCTCACTGGTGCTCTCATAACCCTGAGGATTAGGATTAAGTGGAGGCCTTGAATCTCTATTTATTGGAATTTCTTCATCCTCTCCTTCATGAGTTGTGCTATTATAATCCTTAGCATTAGGATGAAGTGGAAATTTTGACTCTAGATATTCATTCTCCCCTTCATTAGTGGTGCTCTCCTAATCCTTACGATTGGGAAGAAGTGTATATTTTGACTCTGGAAATTCTTCATTCTCCTGTTCATCAGTGGTGCTCACATAATCCTTAGGATTAGGACAAAGTGGATACTTTTAACTGTGGAAATTCTTCGTTCCCTTATTCATCAGTGGTGCTTGCATAACCCTTAGGATTAGGACGAAGTGGATATTTTGACTTTGGAAATTCTTGATTCCCCTCTTAATTAGTGTTGCTCACATTATCCTTAGTATTAGCACGAAGTGTATATTTTGACTCTGGAAATTCTTCATTCCCCTCTTCATCATTCGTGCTCACATAATCCTTAGGATTAGGACGAAGTGGATATTTTGATTCTGGAAATTCTTCATTCCCCTCTTCATCAGTGGTGCTCGTATAATCCTTAGGATTAGGACGAAGTGGATATTTTGAATCTGGAATTCTTGATCCCCCCATTCATGAGTGGTGCCCTCATAATCCTTAGGATTAGGACTAAGTGAAAATTTTGACTCTATAAATTATTCATCATGCCCTTCATCATTGGTATTCTCATTATCCTTAGGATTAACACTAAGTGGAATAGCTTACTCTCAATTTACAAAAATTTCTTTTTACTTCCCTTCATCAATTATGTTCTCATCATCCTTAGGATTATGATCAAGTCGAAAATTTGACTCTCTTTTTATGGTGAATGAACTTCTGTTATATTCATCAATCTGAATAGAGTTGTTGCATGGTGAAGATGTTGATGTTGCAAAAAGAAAAATTCCACTATCAGAACAACCTATGACTTTCAACAAGAATATGTTGAATGATACAATTACACTCTCTCCCAATTACAATATATAGCTTAAAGACTGAACATTTTCCTCTAAAATTGCCCTCCGAAAATTATTGCTAAATGTTTTCCCTCCAAATTTTCTCGCCAAAATTTTTGGCTAAATATTTCCCTCCAAAATTTTTGTTTGAAATAATTTCCCTACAAAATATTCGTCTAAAATGTATTTCAAAACATTTTGATAAAAAGTTGGTCTTCAAATATTTCGCCCTACTTTATATTCAAAATATCCACAAAATATTCCTTTGATGCATTTCTTCCACTAAACCAAATTTCTTATTTGAATGATTTAACATTAACTACATGTCAAAATAAATTTTTAAATTTATGTTTAATTTTTTTGTTGGCATTGAATAAAAGTTAATATAAACCTATAATACTAACTACATATTAACTCTCTTAATTTTAAACTTTAATCCAACATTCGTGAAATGGTAAAGAAATCATAAAATGTTCGCTATATAATAACAATCACTGCTTCTATTCCTCACATCATATTAAGTCTTCTGGGTTTTGTTGGAGCAATTTTGTGGAGGCGTTTCGTATCCATTGATAATAGACTAAACAACAATTTTTCGCATTTCAAAGGTTACTTTTCCTTCTATTATGTCTATTAAAAGATGAATTTAGGGAGAATCTGTATTTTTTTTATGGTTTTTATGTTCGAAAACTATGTTTTATGGTTTTTATGTTAAAAACCCTATTTTTTTATATTTTTATAGCAAAGGAAATGGAAAAAAAAAAACTCAAATTTTTAGGGCTTTTAGGACAAAAATTTAATGTTTTTTCTTTAAACATTAAATTTTATTTTTTAAAATTGCATTATATATTTTGATGTTTTTTTATTTAAAATAATATATATATATATATATATATATATAGTTTTTATTAAACATTTGTTTTTTTTATTATAAATATATTTTGAAATTAAAAGAACAATTTAATTTAAAAAAAAAATATTAAGTTATGTTAAAAGATATTTAAAAGAAAATTAGAATAAAAAAATTTAATTTACAAAAAAGTTTAATATTATCCTTTTGTTTTTAAAATTTTAAAAATTTAATTTAATTTTTAAAAATTTTAAATTTAATTTTGTAATTTTATAATTTAAATTTTTATTTTTATTTTAATTATTCTATTTGTTTTTTTTTTAATATATATTTTTTTAATTTAATTTTATTTTTTATTATATTGAAAATCTATTGTTTTTTCACCTCTCGTGGAGGATCTGAGGCCAGCCGGGGGCATCATGGAGCGCTTCTTGGACAACCTCCAGCCCCCGACTAATAAGAGCGGGCGGTTAAAATAATTTTTTTATTTAAACGATTAATATTTACAAGTTTAAAAATTTATATTTAAAATTTTAAAATCAAATTTTTTTAAACATTTAAAATTTAAAAATTTTAAGAAATTTTGATTTTTTAAAATTAAATTTTAAATTTTAAAATTAAATTTTAAATTTTTTAAAATTAAATTTTAATTTTTTTAAAATTAAATTTTAATATTTGAAATTAAATTATAATTTCTAAAATTAAATTTTAAATTGTTAAAATAAAATTTATTTGTTTTATGTTAAAAAAAAAATCAATTTTTTATTTTAAATTAAAAAAAAAAAACGAAAAAAGAAAAACGAAAAACTTAGCATGAATACATTTTTCAAATTATTATTTTTTAAATTGTTTTAAAAAACAACTTTACATTTAAAAACTTTTTAAAACTAATTTCGTTTTTTCATAAAATGTATTAAAAAAATGTTATATATATATGTGTGTGTGTGTGTGTGTGTGTTGGTTTTAAATGGAATATATATGTTTTTATAATTTAAAAAATAAATAGTTATATTTTAGAAAGCTATATAGTTAATTTTATTTTATTTTCTTAATTTATTTTATAGACATTAATTTTCGATTAATTTTACATTTATATTGGCAAACCTTAAAAAAAAATTATTAATTAATATATGTGTTTTCTATATATATATGTGTGTGTGTGTGTGTGTGTGTGTGTGTGAGGAAGATGGCATCAAAAAGGGTTTTTGTGAATGTTTCTAGACCAAGGGTAGCAACTGTCAAATCTAAAGGTGGAGCTCGACGCACTACGGATACTAGTGGACACAATAAGGTTATTGATGGACACACTATGCATATTGTTGAAGACACAAAAATTGAAAAATGTAATAAAAGTCAAGCAAGTGACCAACCAGGTTCATTAAAGCTTTTTTCGGAATGAAAGAACGTATAGGAAATAAATCAAACTGATTTTTCATGTTATCTTGCAGAGAATGAAATGGAGGATGATATAGATATCTATCTAATTTGTGGTATGATTCACTTAGGTGCATCATATCAAGTGATGGGCAAAGTACGAGAAATATGTTTGGTGAAGAATCAAAACACTATTTATGTTCTTGCAAGAATGGCTAATAAACGTGATAAGGTTAGATATCATTTATCAAAGGTCAAGTACGAAACAAATGAAACATCTACGAAGTTGTGTGCAGAAATCGTAAGCAGCATTGGAAATGACGTTGTAAGTATGCTTATTTGTATTTGTGTAATGCATTATTGTAAGGATCATTCAATTTTTTAGAAATTATTTTCATTGACATGTTTTATTTTGTTTCATAGGATTTTTTTGAGCCTCTTACAAACATGTTTGAGGGTATTTATTATATGGATCCAAATGCTATGACTGTGATCAAGAATTTCCATAGAGACAAAGAAGAGGAGAGGAGAATGAAGAAAAGATCAATAACTCATGACATTGCAATAGTACAAAGAAGGGATCAACCGAGAGTCACTAAAGTGAGTCAATCTAGTTAACCTAAACATGTTTATTTTGAATATGTGGTAGATAAGGCTAAAAATTCTGATAAAATTTGTGAGGAGGAGATTATAAATTTATTGCAACTGGAGAAACAAATAAAAATAAAAAAAATAAAAGTGGCAAAATATTTCTCTCTTCTACCTGATGATGAAGAGCTTGTTTATAAAAAAAATGAAATGTTAACCCAAAAGAAGAAGAAATCAAATTTTGGTTAACCTATAAAATTCATGAGCAGTAGTGAAGAACAAATTGAATGCTCTAAAGGAAGCTGAGAAATCATAACACTAGGTGTTGAGTTAGAGGATTGCATTATTAAAATAAAAAAAAATTCCATTTGATATGAGTTGAGGAAGAATAAATTAATTTGTGTTGGCCAAACATTTGAGCTTAATGTCAACCAATTTTATTGGCCAGATGAAGGACAATATCAATATCAAATTATAAAGGCACGTCAGATACATGTACATAATCCGAAAACATTGTTTATGTCCAATCCATATGCACATTGGGTGGATTATGTGGTTCTTGTTGATCCATGTTAGGTTCCCAACAAACAGGCATTTAACAATACAAAATGTTTTGATTATAAATATTATGTAATTGGAGGGAACCATTCAGTAGAGGCTAAAAGACAATTGATTGAGGAATATCCCAATAACTATATTTTTCAAATGGTGAAATGCATCATTTACGTTGGTTTAACAGAAACAAAATCAAATTTATTGGCATGGGATCATAATGTACATAATGAGTACAAAATGAGAACGGATTTCATCTAAAGGTTCAGATTTATTCATAATGAATTCATAGAAAAATGTGGTGGGGATAAGGAAAAAGTTAGTCTAACCTTTCGGAAGGAATTTTTAATGGAAACAAGTTATCAAATTGATGAAAAAATCAAATCAGAAGATAGAAAAATGCATTTAAATATGTTCAGAAGCCTGGATTTTTTTTTCAAATGGCATTTAGAGTTGGGGAAATATGGGAATTGGTTGATGATACTTTTGAGCAGTGGGAGAATATTTCCATAAAAAACTAGAAGGTTAAAAAGAGTAAACCCATAATATGCACCAACAATAGAACATGTCCTAAAATGAAGCAACTTCCAGAGAAAATGACTATCACACAGTGGAGAATAATGCAAGGAGTGAAGGATGATAAACTAGTCAAAGAAATACTATCCCATGTGATGTTAGGTGAATTATCGATGGATGAAATGTGCACAAAATTTCAAAAGTAAGTTTCTTGAATCATTTATACTTTTCCTTTGATTATAATTTTTTTTTAAATAAAACATAATTTTATTGGTAAAATTTTCTATACATATCACTATATTAAGAATTTTAACTTTATTTATTTAGTGAGAAGATTTATGTGAAAAATAAAAGAATATGGTTAAAATGACGAATGAAGATAGTTGATATGATGTTGCGCGCCACTACCCAAAATCAAGTTCTACAACAACACTTAAAATTTTTTATATTGCATTCAATAAGGCGTGTTGATTTATACATTCATTTTATTCATACGTAAACTATTTTTATTTTATTATTTATACATATATATTTTTTATGTCATTAAATATGTCGAAGAGTGATGGAAATGGAGTACCATATACTTTTAAAAGCTTTATTGAAAAAATTAAGTTGGAAAATATCAGAAAGTAATGTATTATGAATGTTGAACTTGATCCTACTCTTTATCATTTCATTCAGAAGGAGCTCGATAGTATCCAATATCAAATAATACAATGTGACTGTGAAGACATTTCAAAACTCATGCCTAAAAGGTCATATGCCCTATTTATTACAGATACTCCTCATGGTTTCAATTTCCCTGACATTGAATATGGCAGTGAACCATATACTTATCAAGATTTTAGTAAAGTGGTTATGAGTTTTTAAGAAGTCAACATCACCACTTTCGATATTTGTGATATTTCATTAAGACAGACAGTTTGCAATGTTTTTCTTTTTCTAAATTATGCTAATTCTATTATGAAGACATAGTGTTACAAAATTGCCATAGTTCAGCTATGGAAGCTTGAAGACTGGGCTTGATGTCCATGCTTTAAAAAAATATCGAACTGCCCAGAATGGGAAACCAGTTCTTTGAAGCGTAGTTTCACTGCCCTTGAGAGGGAAACTAATGCAATGTTAATTACATACATCATAATAAAACAAAAATACAAGAGTAACTGGCAGCTGTTGCTGCAGTAGAAAGCCAGTAAAAAAACAAAGGATCTCCCAAGACAGTAAAACGAGAGTACCATGATGAACTAGGACAGGGTGGAATTACTACTCGCGAGCTGGAGAAGGTGGCTCCTCCACTATACGGCACCAATACTCGCTTTCTGAATCTTTAGCATCACCTTTATGTTCGCCATCTTTGCGCATGGTACCCGCATCCACCTGCATGGGTTGATTGTCCAAGTCTGGAAGTGCTGGACCTGGGGTCTTGTCCGGTTTCTCAGGAGAATTCGCAGCTAGCGTGGGGCTGTGACCAAGGTGAGGGGGGTTAGGTCCAGAGGAGGGGGTAGGACCTCAGGTCACTTCCTCCCTTAGGTTGACTGTTACATATACAGTGACAGAAGGTTGATTTAAAGCACAATCAAAGTGGAGCTCTGCCCTTTGAGAGGTTTGGCGAAGGGTGGGACTATCTGAAGCAGGCAGGGTAGGAGAAACCAGATGGGTCGGAGCAGTTGAAGGATACGGATAGGGCTGGGCTGTGTGCGCAAATCCAGGATGGATGTCGTGCCCACTGTGGCTGCAAGTGACAGGAGGGCGCCTCCACTCAGCAGTCTCAAAAGAGGTCTCTGCATTAGAGCTCGTGGAGGGATGTGAGCGCGTAGTTCATCCACGACTTGTACCCCTACGACAGCGCATCCGGTGTCACAGCCTAGGCATGGAAGGAGCAAAATTATGAGCCTGTGTGAGACACGAAAAGCTGGAAGAGGTCGGAGGGAACCTGCAAAGATCGTCATAGTAGTAAGGCAAACAAGAATTGGAGCAACAGGATAAACTTTGGGTGAAATGCAAACCAGAAGTGGTCTCCAAGCAATAGAACAGTGAGAAGCATCACAATGTCTGTGTTCGGGTGCTTGGCTCGGCACAAGCAGCAGGGCAAGCGCTCCATAGAGGATGTATATGGCGAATACACTCAGAGCAGGAGCAATTCGAATCACCCAGAACGAAATCCATAATGAACCAGCTGAGTAGGAGGTGAATGAAAAATCATCGGCGGGGAGGAGTAAATGTGCATGGGGCTGGCGTAGTTATGGCACTGTTAATGGAGCCGCAAGGGGCCATATGGCCACCCCATGCGAGCCTCCTTGGGATGTGGCCGGGGACTGACGTCATGTCAGGCTTCCATATCATCCGCATCCGAAACTTGGCGATCATTGTGCACTAGCTTGATGCAGGTCTGAAGAGTATCTCTATTATGGATGGTTTGAAGGGAGCCATGCTAGAGAGTATTGTTGCTATCGACTCCTAAATTGGCTAGGAGATCTGCCACTTTGTTACCTTCCCTCTTGGTGTGGATGAAGGATATTGCCTGGTTGTTTTTTAGCCAGTTGCTTATTTTCTCAATTCTAGAAGCCAAACGCCAACTTGTGGCTGTTTTCACTGAAATGGTACCATGAAGCAGCTGGTTGGCCATGTTGATGAGAATCCGGGAGTCCACTTCAATGATGGTAGGGGAGAAGTTGTAGTGATGAATAAGATTCAACCCTTGCCAAAGTCCTTCCAATTCTGCTGAATTGTTGGTGTCCCAGCCTATGGAGCCAAAGTAGATTGCAAGGGCATCTCCTTTGGAGTTTCTGAATATGCCACCAAATCCAGCTTGACCTGGATTGCCTTTCGAGGCTCCATCAAAGTTCAGTTTGATGATTCCTGGAGGAGGAGGAGTCCCGTGAAGCGGGGAGTCTGGATTCTTTCGACTGTTGGTGCTGGAGATAGTCGATATTTTGAGCTGCCAGTTTTGCCATATGGAGATTTCCTTTGGTTGTTTGGGTAGGTATTTTTCCTGCCAATATTGGAGAGCAAGCGTCTCTTGGAGGTTATTACTGAAGTTATTCCACAAGGTGTCCAAAGGAGTGGTTTAATATTTGAAAATTCTTTTGTTTCGGTCTTTCCAAAGAGACCAAAAGAGAAGACTCGGGATGAGTTGCCAAAGAGTACTTAGAAGAGGACTGTTGTAAGGATGTCTAGGCCAGTTGCGTATGATGTTGGTTAAATCCCCATTTGGCTTGCTCTTTTGACACCTGAAGTAGATTTTCTCCCAAAGAGTGCTGGCTAGCTTGCAGGAGATCATGATATGTTGAGTTGTTTCGTTGCTTTGTTTGAAATTGGGACATTGTGAAGGACCAAAGAATCATTGCTTGAGCAGATTGTCCCAAGTGAGGATTCTTTTCTGGTTGAGTATCCAGAGAAACGTAGAGACCTTGGGCCATGTGCCTAGAGACCAAACAAATTTCCATAGCGGATCATGGGGAAAAGGGACAGGGTGCATGAGGGAGAAGGCTTCTTTTGTGGAGAACATGCCTCGAGTCAAATATCCCCATCGAAGAACATCAGGATCCTCCGAATATTTGATCTTCTCGCATTGTAATTCCTCACTGAGTGTTTCCCAGGTATCGTCCTGTGCGTGAGGGATGATATGAGTAGGGTGCTGCCATTGTATGTATTCATTGCATCTAGTGGGGAGCCAGAACTGGCTGAATTTGACTTCTAGAGGTCCGATGATGTTTCCACCGTAGAGGCTGAGAGTATCAATCAACTTTGGGTTCTGCTTCCATGAGTCAACCCAGAATCTGGCTGTGTCCCCATTACGAATTTCCCAGAAGCTATGTTTTTGTATGAGAGAAAAATGTTGTTTGGCTGTATTCCAGATGAGGGAGCCCGCTCTTTCTGGAGCCAGCCTGATTAGATCTTCAGGGGGTCTGTTATTTGCATACTTGGCTGTCCAAAGTTTGGCCCAGGGCATGTGGGGATTTGAGAGCCATTTCCACCAAAGACGATCTCCCATGACTTCATTGTTGTCAAGAGGATCTCTGAGTCCAAGTCCTCCTGCCTCTCTTGGGGAGAAAACCGTGTTCCAGTTGACTAATGCCCATTTCCGATTTTGGCCTGATGACCCCCAAAGAAATTTGCGTTGTAATACCTTAATCTGCTTGAGAACCCATTTCGGCGCTGCAAGGACGGAGAAGAGATAAAGTGGCATGGATTGCAACATAGCTTTAATGAGAATGAGACGGCTTGCCAGATTAAGCGCTCTAAAATTCCAAGAAGAAAATATGGCTTCCAATTTTTCCAAGAGAAGGTTCCATGAAGAGTGTTTAATGGCAGAATCTATGAGCGGCGCTCCCAGGTATTTGGCTGGAAGGGACGTGATAGAGAAACCAAGAATATAGAAAATGGTGGCTTGGGTTCGGGGAGGAGTATTGAAAAAGAAGAGTTGGGATTTGGATTCATTGACACACATGCCGGAAGCTGTTGAGAAAAGGTTCAATATGGCTTTAAAGGATCGGGCTTCTTGGGCAGATGGGAATCCAAAGAGCATGTTGTCATCTAAAAATTGTTGGTGAGTGGTAGTGGGAGAATCATGAAGGGAGATGCCATGTAATTTCCTGGTATGGACAGCATGATGGATAAGTTTGTTGAGGCCTTCAGCCATGAGTACAAAGATAAAGGGGGATAGTGGATCCCCTTGTCTGATGCCTCTGGTTGGAGAAAAAGGAGTGGAGGGGATGCCATTGATGATAATGGAATACAAGGGGGTAGTGATAAGGCTCATTATCCATCTTATCCACATCTGATCAAAGCCAAAATCTCTTAGGAGGTGTTCAATATAACGCCAACATAATTTATCAAATTCCTTAGAAAGATCAATTTTAAGGAGCATACCTAGCTTCTTGGTACTCTTTAAGGAATGAATGACTTCATGCGTTAAGATGATGTTGTCCATTATTTGAAGTCCCTCCACATATCCAGTTTTCTCAGGCGATATTAGAAGCAGAATAAGGGGCTTGAGTCGATTGGCTATGACTTTGGATACGACTTTGTAGATTACATTGCAGAGAGCAATGGTCTATACTTTTTTGGAGTACTCGGGTGCTCTTCTTTTGGAACCAGAGCTATGAAGGTTGCGTTGAGCAAAGGGAGGAGCCAATGTGAAGTTCTTGATTCCTCTACAAGCTTCCAGACTTCCATTTTGATGAGATCCCAGAAGTGGTGAAAGAAATTTGAGGTAAATCCATCGGGACCTGGAGCTTTCACTTCCTTAGATTGAGCCATCGTTGTTTCAACCTCCTTAAGGGAGACAGGGCACAGTAACATGTGATTGTGCTCAGTGCTGACTAGCTTGGGTATCAGCTGCATTATTTTATCAATGGCTGGTTGCCTTTCTATGTTGAGCTCTTCCTGCTGTATGCTTTTAAAATAGTTCAGAAGCACTTGCTCAATCTCCTCGTGTTCCTCCACTTGTTCTCCTTGCGGATTGGTGATATGGGTAATGTAGTTTTTCATTCTTCTTTGAACCGTAGATCTGTGGAAGAAATTAGTGTTTCTTTCACCTTATTTTAACCAATGCACTCTGGATTTTTGTCTCCAGAAGATTTCCTCTTGCTTGTGCCTCTCCTCCAGCTGATTCTGTATGTCATGTTCTTTGGATGCCAGGAGATCTATTCTTCCCTCGTGGATGATTTTTTGCTGAATTTCTTCCATTTTGTTTTCAAGTGTCTTTATCTCCTGGAATATGTTTCCAAAGACTGAAGAGTTCTAATTTTTGATGAGGCATTTGAGGTGTTTAAGATTTTGCTGGAACTGGAACATTTTTTATCCTTCTGGTGGAGTGAAGTTGTTCCAAGCAGCGGTGACCATGGATTTGAATGAGGGATGAGAGAGCCAGAAGGCCTCAAATTTGAAAGGCCTTTTGAATTGGGTGCCGATGTTTTTCCAATGAAGCGAGATATGCCAATGGTCTGATCCTGCCAATGGAAGTATCGAAGTAGAGAGGTCCCCTCCCAAATAGAAATGTTGTCCGAAATAAGAAATCGGTCCAATTTTGAGGCTATCTGCTGATTTCCTGCTCTCCTGTTGTTCCATGTGAAGGAGCCATTTGAGAAAGGGAGGTATATTAGCTAGCTGTTGTTTATAAAGTATTTGAATTGAGAGCATTTTGGATCCAGTCTTGGTCTTCCTCCAATCTTTTCTTCCAGCTTGGTAATCATGTTGAAGTCTCCTCCGACAATCTAAAGAGGATGAGGTCTGTTGGAGTTTAGAGCTTCCACGGTGTTCAAAAGTGCTATTTTCCTGGTTCGGTCCTGGGGAAAATATACATTTGAGAGGATCCCATGTCGATTTGTTCTAATAGGATGAAAAGTGGCCTGAATGAGACTATGCGCTGCATGAAAACTTGCGAGCATTATGATGTGAGTATCCCAAGCTATCGCAAGACCTCCTGAAGATCCTGAGGCAGCCACTGCAACTGAGTTACAGCTAGGCCAAGCTTTGGATAGGATTGAGCCTAGTGCCTCACTGTTACATTTTTTTTCTTGGAGAAAGAGAATATTCGGTCTCTCTTTCTGAATCATGTTTTTGATCATTTTGTATTTTCCAGGGCTATTGAGCCCTCTGACATTCCATGAGATGAGCTTCATGGGGAACTATTAGCAAGAGGTTTGAAGAACCGTGTTAGCTTGGGGTATCACCCTGAGTTCACCAACATCTCCCCTAAAGTGATGGTGTGTTGCCAATCTGGTTTTTGACCCCTCTTCTTGGATTCCTTTGTGACTTTCAGACTGTCCCAATGACTGCCTAACTAAATGCCTAATTTCTTTTTCTGTTGGACTTTGGTTAGGACCATTTCGAGTTTTTCGATTTGACAAGGATTGATTTTATCAAAATCCTTGTGCCTACAAGCATCTTCTAGTCCTAGAATATCAAGCTCTCCAAGGTCTAAACCTTCAGAATCTTCTTCCATGAAACTTGGTTGACTGCTTCTAGGATTTTCCTCGTTTGTGGTATTGGGATTAGCCTTTGGATCGTCAATTTCCATGATGATGGGGTTCCAAGTTAGGAGTTTGGTTGCAGGATGGGATTTGGGCTCAGATGCTTCACTAGATTGCTTCTCCTGCTGGGCCGACACAGGGTTAGGATGATCGGGGATGCCGGAGGGAGCAGAGGGTTTAAGGGTTGGATCTGGGGGTAGAGGATTAATCCCAGAAGAGGGGTCTGAGTTGGAGAGGACGGTAAATATGTTACTGGTAGAAGGAGAAGTGGAGGAGGGGATAGGTTTCTTCCCTCCTACTGAGGGTTTCTTGCTATGTCTTTTGCGAGAGGGAACCTTAGTGAAGCCATCTAGTTCCGATTTATCTTCAGCTTCCTTATTCAGGGTTTGAGATTTGAGAGAACAATCTCTGAATAAATGCCCATGAGCATGACACCTGCGACATCTAAATGGAACATGTTCATACTCTAAAGGTTGAATCCATTCAAAATCATGATACAAACTTACTGCATCTGGCAAAGCGTTGTCCAAATGCATGTAGACATAGATTCTTGCATAGGAGGTATACCTGCGAAGTTTTGTCTCTTCTTCTATCTTGATGAACTCTCCTAATCCTCTGCCAATTTCCTAAAGTGAGTCTTCATCCCAATATTCCAGTTGCAATGAGTACAGGCGAATCCATACTGGTTCCCAGTTGAAATTTTCTTTATCTGGGTTGAATCTTTCAACCCAGTTTCTGAGATACAACCCTACTAAGTTGAAGAAGTAGGGTCCTTCATCCATAACCTTGTTTCGGTCCTAAATGCAGTTGAAGATGGCAGTGAAGAAGCCTTTCGGTCAAAGCTAGAGAGTAACGTGTCCCTTGGGCTTCCATTTGGAGGCGATCCATCCTTGCAGAGCTTTTTCAGTTTGCCAGAAACCGATAAATTTCCATATGAGGGCATGATCCCTCATGTACTAGATCTGAGCATTTATACGATGGGTTGGTAAGTCGATCTTGGGTCTTTCTGGAGTGATAGGCTTGCATGTAGAGGATGTGGGTACTGCCGCTTCCTGCCTATTCTGCGCAGTTGGCGTCTGAGATGATGCTAACCCTTTCCCTTTGTCAGAGGCTTCAACGTCTTGGACAGTATTGGCACGCATTTATTCATTGTCTGTAAGGGGGGTTGGACGTCCCCCCCCAAACTTGTCGCCATGGCTGGTTACCAGATGATGTGTGCATTTCAGATTTGCGTCGTCAGGTCTGAGCAGGTCTGCTATGTCGTGAGAGTTTCTGCAGTCTGGTGAGAAAGTAAACCCTAGTAGAGCGTCTCATTCTGATTCCTCTTACAAAGCTCTTCGTACAGTTATTCCTATTAGGGGCGTGACATGTTCATGATTTTTTTTCGATAGTTTGCAATGTTATTAACAAGCTTCAAGGGAAAAAAAAACTCAAGGATGCAACTTACATGGTAAGACATTGAGATTGTATGTTCGATTACTGTTAATTTTTTTTATTTATCTACAATTTAATTGAAATTTTACTATGTTATGTTACAGAGAGAATTCAAATCTTGTTTATTCCGAATATTGGGCTATTATAAATGATTGTGAGTTCATCCATGTTGAATGTTGGACAAAAGAGGATAGCTATAAGCCTATTCTTCTGAATCAAGTAAATGGGAAGAGTCATAGTCAAGTATTGGTTCATGATGTTGTTGTAAGAAAACTAACATATGAGGATAAAGATGCAAAAGGAGATATCGTTAACATTTATAAAAGGTCGCATGCATTGATTAAATATCTTATAGATTTATGTTCAAATGAATGAGATTGGGTTTTCAATTTATTCTCAGGTTCAGGTAAGTTTTATTATACAAAATTGAATTTAAATATTTTAGTTTTTAGTTTTTATGTGTTTATAAAGATTTTCTTAACTATTTATTTTGTGTTTGATGATTAGGCAGAACACTAGAATGTTTCCTAAAGAAGGAAGAAATTTCAATGACACTGAGAAAGGCCCAATGCAATGAAAATTTATTCAATAAAGAATTAATTCTCTTCAATTTCTTCCAAATGCAATGCAAGAAGTTGGTTTGAGGAAAGGGGATTTCAGTGAATTACGTGTGACAAAAAATCAAAGGAACCTCAACCACCATTATATGGAATGATTGGAAAAGGACACTTTGGAAGATTTGCACACATGAAAGGTCCATTAGAAGATGAAAATGACCAAAATGAAGCATAAAATGTTGCGGACTAAGACATTAATGATGTTTTAGAAGATGTTGAACATGGATTAGTTGATATTATTGATCTTTAAGTTATGCATGCAAATAAAGCTTAGTTTTGAGAGCTATTAATCAGTTTTACTTGTAATGTTTAGAATTTGATATTTTATGAAAATAATCCTTATTTTTTGCAATAAGCCTATGATTACTATTAATTTTTGACATAAAATTCATAAAAAATGTTATTTTCTTAACTTTTTTTGTTAATATTTTCCTAAACAATTAGTTTATTTAACGTGTTTTTTTTTAAGTGTATTTTTCCATTTTATTTATACTAAAAATGTGTATTTTTTTCATATGGTTAAAAATATGGGTCTTTTAGTGACAATTATTTGATGTGTGTTGAAATATTAATTAACAATACATAAACATATAGAAAATCTAAACTTTAAAATATTGACCCTTTTTTAAATTTTTTAATTATGTGAAAAAATAAAGATTTCATTACAAAAAAAATTAATTAAAAAAAACAAGTACATAAATGAATTTAAAAATAAACATCTCGAGGAAGAAGAAGATATTAGAAAATGTATAGTGTCAAAATAAACCCTCTAAAAAAAGGTGGGTCATTATGCACCACCACTTTTCAAAATCAACATGAAAATAATCACATTAAAAAAAAAAATTAAGAAATTAAAGTGCCAAAAAAATGATCTAAAAAAACGGTGATTCTGCATTGTGAATTTTCAAAATTGGGTGTTTTTAATGTTGTCAAAAAATTAGGTACCAGGTCACTTACCTATTTGATCGGTAACAATGTTCCTACCCCATTTCCTTTTTTGGGTTCTTTTTTTCCTAAGGGTAAGTATTCTGCAAAATTTGTCCTGTTTAGTAACATGATCGACACCTAAATGCCATATTTTCATAACCCAAAAGTTGGTTCCACTCGATTTTTCTATGTTTCAATTGAAAGATGTGAGAGAGGCCTTTACTAAGATCAATTTCTACACGCATTTTTGTTAAGGTAAATAACCCGTTCTCCATTCTTTCGAGATCCATGTTTTTTATTGACTTCAAGGTGTTGCAAATTTTCTCAAGAACCTTTTGATGCCAGAAGGGAAAGGGAAGATTTAGTAGCCTCATCCATAATTGAAGTATTGAGACCACCATTATTTTTGAATCAAAATATGGGAACCAAGGGGTAATGAAGAGTCCCACATTTCCCTAAAACCAGCGCCCTTCTTTCAATGGTATTAAATTGAACAACGAAGAAACCTTTTGAGCGAAGCTATATGTCGTAGTTTTTGGTCCAGGTTGTAGAATCTCATTGATGCAAAGCATTGGATCTGGGACAAAAACTATTGAATCTACAAATCACTGCCCTGGATTGAAGAACAAAAAACAGGTTTATTTACCTTTGTTAGGTTTACCTCAATGGTAGAGACTTGTTGTTGTTGTTCAACCATGTCAGATTTTCTAGGATTGTATTGTGGTTGATCCAATGAATTAGATCATTTTCCGTATGCCACATCCTTGTAGGAAAAAAATCCTCCTCAATTTATGGCTCTCGAAACACCCCCATGCAACCTTAGATTCAAACCAATGGTGGAATTTCTTAATATCTGGTAATATTGCAACCGAAAATGATCTTGTAGCTACTTTCCTTCATGAAGGATAGATTTTCTATCTACAGGATATCCCAACCGATTTTGTTTCTATTGCTTGAGATGCGCCACATAATCCAAACCTAAAACCCAAAAAGGAGAGGACTTCCCATTATAGGTTTTAATGAATATTTGAAAGTCCTCCCCCTATTTTAAACCTTCAAACCCTTCACCAGATCTAGATCGATTAGGGAAAAAGGGTTTTTCTGGTAGATTTGTTGCATTATAAGGGATGTCGAGATTGTGTAA
Organism: Pinus albicaulis; assembly: GCA_034641835.2. Taxonomy (NCBI): domain Eukaryota; kingdom Viridiplantae; phylum Streptophyta; class Pinopsida; order Pinales; family Pinaceae; genus Pinus; species Pinus albicaulis. The sequence continues at coordinate 887,526,027 of CM076571.1, forward strand.
GATGAGATATGGGCTTTTGACCCAATAAAACTAAAGAGGTGGGCCAAATCCAGCCTCATCTAAAAAATCAGTAGAAAATAGCTCTAAACAAAAATTTGATAGTATAGGTGGTGTAGATGACCATACATTTTCATCGAAACACACTCCCTGTAGGCCTTGGTAGTGCCACCGAGCATGAGCAAAGGGTCCCTACAAGCCCCCTTCTCACCTCTGGAGACCCCATTCCCAAGTACAACAAGCCCTTCTTAACCACCTTCTTGGCCCTCCAACTCAATGTTCTCGTACCACTTATTTCCCCTAACTATGATGCAATCATTGAGTTTCATGTAGTCAAAGAGTGTTGAGACAGTATAGTCGATCAAAACCCTAACCTTAAAGAAGATGACCACTACCTTCAGCTTCTAGATAATTTTTACAAAATGTTCAAATTATGACAAGCAAAATACAATATATTTTATATTGTAACTATTTTTTTAACGATAAATACTAAAGGGCTTTTCCCATGTATCTAATAATATGATTGTTATAAATTGTAGTTTTGACTTACATTTCATGCATATCGTGATATGCTCAACCATGAGAGTTATGGTATGTTATGTACGTTTCATTAAAAAAAAAAGAAAAAACTGTAAATTTAAATTATGTTTACAAGTGAAAAAAAATTATATATAAAGAAAACCAATCCTAAAGAATCTACTTACTTTATGCCCACTAAACGTATAAAATTTAACATAATTGCATTCATGTTTATTAAATTAGGCCAGAATAACAGTGAAACTATTAATAAATTATTGAAAATATAAATAATAATATTTGTAATCATTCACATATAAGTTGAAAATTTTAATTTTAACTTAAAAATGAAACCTAAAAAGAAAGGATTTCAGTTTGTACTACATAGCAAATATAAAATGTATCATGTTTTAAACAAGTTTGATGTGATATATGCGTTGTTGACGTTCCACTTAAAAGGCTCTCCCACCAACGACACCCTTATTATTTACATCCATTAAAAAAACAACCACAACACCCTTATTGTTTACATCCATTAAAAATCATCACATGCCAAACAGTTCATGTAATGTAAAAAGGGATGCCTCGCTTTCATTAATTTGTTGAAATCATTGCGTTTTAAATGACCAGGAAACATTACGGTGGCTCTCTCATAAATTTCTAATTGAGAGTAAGAAATGTCTAATTGATAGTAATGGATAGTAAGAGTAGTGTTGATAGTTTTTTTTTTGGGGATTAATCATATTATTAGATTATTTAATAATAGTAAGAATATTGTAGATGATTTTGTAAGATTAATCATATTAAAGGATCAGTTTGAAATTTAATGTGCTTTATTTTTTAATCACTAATATGATTATCATCAATTGGTCTTAATGATAAACCATATAAAATGATTCAAAATATCAATCTTATTTTAATAATTTGATTAATTCTAAAAACTCATCTATAATATTATGAATCACAATAATCTAAAATCTAATAATAAAAATATTCTTAACAACATCTAAAATCTAATAAAAAAAATATTGTTAACAACATTTTTTAAAAGATTTTTATAAATAATTATTTCTTTATCTAATTTGTAAATAATTATCAAATATAATTAAAATGCAAAATAAAATTATCTCGTTATGATGAAATTGCAGCATCGTAACTTTTTGTTGAGAGCATTACTTTGATAAGATTAGTTGAACCCACAAAAGGACGATGGGAATGTTACTGGCGATATTACTTTCTCAATCTTTAGAAAATCGGGACATTCCAAGGAAATAAGGGTGGTTATATTATATTTTGGGTTGTTTTTATGTGTGATATTTTAGTGTTTTTATAATAGTGAGTATAAAGTTAAGGTGGAATTTTGATTTTTGTTGTTTAAATTGAGTTTTTGATTATATATTTAGATTTAGTATTCTGAAAAATTTCAAGATATTTTAATTGTGCAAAGTTTACTCATTAAAATAGTAATTTCAATAAATGATTTAAATGAATCTCTACCATATTCTAAATAATTTAACTCAAAAAATTAACCAAAAAACTTTTCAAAAAATCACATTTACAAATTTTGACAAACTCATTTCCAAAATAAAATTTCTCAATCAATAAGTTGTAGCCATATTTACTTTACAAATCCCAACCCAAAAATTTCTCCAATATCTACCGGAAAAATTCTACCCTCGAAATCGACTTTTTTTCACCAATGTCATTGCTTCCCAATGTGTTGGGCAGAAAACAAGCAGCACTCAGTGAGAAGCTGCATCTTTATAAAGAAACTCCGTCTTTATACAGTCAAATTCCAACCTAGCTAGCTACTTTTTGGCACCAATGGCATTGCTGCTACGTGTGTTAGTAATAAAACAAGCAACACTAAGTAAGAAACTCCATCTTTATAAAGAAACTCCGTCTTTATAAGGTCAAATTCCAACCTCGCTATCGACTTTTTTGGCACCAATGGTATTGCTTCTAAATGTGTCAAGTAATAAACAAGCAACTTCATCTTTATAAAGAAACTCCGTCTTTATATGGAATATGATTACGCCACTTTGTCACATGAATTTCTTGACATGGAGTTACTTTCTTGACATGGAGTTATTTTCAAATGAAATTATCATGGAGGTCATGGCTTTACATGATAAGTTTAAAAGTATCATGGAGGTCATTTCTTTGGATGATAAGTTAAAAAGGGCGGTGGAATTTGAAAAATAAAATATTTATTTAAGAAGAGGGATTTTTTTCTTGGGTCATTCAATGAAGTGGCATTTTTGGATCAATTAATTGTTGGATTTTTTATTATCAAACTTGCTACTATGTAATATTTCTAATTAGCGATAGCTAATTGGAATATTCGATTTTGTTTAGTTTGCCGTCTATAGTTTGTAAATAAATAAAAAGTGAGTGAATAGGGTCTAACTCACTTAAGTGAAATAAGACATCCACCTAGTAGCACAACGTTGTGACTTAAGTGGGAGTCAAGGGGGGTCTAACACCACGTAGAGGAGGGGGGCCTATGTACACTCTAGAAATTTCTGCAAGCTTCTGCACGGATAAGCATGATTATGTGGAGGAGAGAGAGGCTACGTTGGGTTTTGGAGGGAAACCAACATTATAAAAGATGGAGGAGCCTCCTCATTTCATTTATTCTGGAGTTGATGATTTTTGAGTGAGACGTTTGTCTTCTCGAGCACGGTGGCTGTTTAGCCTGTCTACAACATTGTTTAGTGCATTGAGTGTCTCAGGTTGGAGATCTTGCCCTTAGCTCCGAGGGACTTCAAGTTCCTTCTCGGGCAAGGTTGGTTTTCAGTGTTTTGTGAGTCATTTTATTGTTTGGGTTTGTTGTGGAGCTGGAGCTTAAAGAGACTGTGCAGTCACTGGGAGAGAGGACGCTGTCCCTTGTGGAGGAGCTTTGGATTGGGGTTTATGAAGGTGATTTCACTAGGATTTTGAGCAGGGGGAGAGTCTTTGCCCCTAGGAGACTTTTGGTGGAGTTTGTTGCAGTATTTCAGTTGTTTTCATCTAGCCACTGCGCAGAGCCTTGGAGGCCAGCATAATTCACTGGGGAGACAGTTTCTGGTGATTTCTGAGGTTGGCCATTCTTGGAATGGTATTTGGATTTTGTCTGAATTGTTGAGGAGAGGAGGTTTGCCAATTATGAGCTCATTCTGGCAAGGGGATCAGCCCCTAATCTTCAGTCCATTCCAGCAGTAACAGCTACACGGTAGTTTTCCAGCAGCTGGGACGCAGTTCATAGAAAAGCTATTTCCTGTCTTTTCTGAGAGTGTATCTTCACTTGCTTTGGGCAAGATCGCTTCTTGTACTCCATTACATTTCTCATAGTAATAAAATGGCTCAGCATTTTCTCTCTTGTTTTCTGGTTGAGTTGTCATAGTTGTCGTTGTTGCCGTAATTGTTGTATTCTCTTGCTATTATATGTCTATTATTATTTTTGAGCGTTCTAGTTCTATACCACTTGGTGCATTTATCTTTCACTCTTAGACAGAGTCTGGGAAAGGGCCAGGTAGCCTCTGGTTCTTGTCCTCTTAGAGGCGAAATATCTGGTAAAGTCTATCTTTGGTTGGAGTTTTGCCTTGTTTTAGAGATATCCTCGAAACGGGATATTACATACTATATTGTTCACTTTAAAGTACCATATCAGTGAGTGTCTTTCATCTTATTTGTGTTTATATACACATCCTAAAAGAGTTGTGCTAGCTTGTGAGACTACTCACTTTTTATATCCTCATGTCATTCTTGAGAATACTTTGGTTATGGTTTATCCCTCAAATAATGAAGAAGCTTTAGGAACATGGAAATTTGACTCTATATCACGTGACCTTAGCATGGTATTCCATATGTTGTGTGTAATGACATATGTGTTCATACATGTCAATATCTTAATCTTCATAGTCACGGATTTATAATGTGTAATCTATCAAATTATGTCACACTTTGTATAGTATGTAGTTAGTGTTTAGTGTGTGCCGTGGGTGTTTTTTTTATTTTTTCATGTGAGTTGATTTGGTTCACCAAATTATTTATCATGTTTGGTGCTTGATTTGAAGATATCAATCATACCCATTTGGTACTCATCATAGGCACACCCATGGGGAGACCATAATGTTGCATATAATATTTCTATAGCTATGTTGCCAATTGTCACAATTATTGAGCATTAAAAAAAGAATGCACGTGCACAAAACATGGAATTTGAGTCATAAATTGAAATAGTAAATAAAACATGAACCACAAATTCTTAATACATCATGCCAAAAAATAAAATTATAATTATAAAATTAAAAAAAAAAAAATCTATTTTTATCTGGTCCAAACAAAAGAGAATTGTGTTGATGGAATCTCTTGTAATTTGCATTGAAAATTTTGAGCGGTCAATACCTTTCATTCCTTCAATCAATGTTTCATTATTTCCTTTTTGATATTTTACTACGCACTTTAACCATGGGTCTGCTATTTTTGGATGGTGTTTAGAATATGGGTCCCATTTTTATTATAACATCCACTAAACTGAAGGTATACATTCTGAACTAGCATATAGAGATATGTTTTTCCTTGAATTTCTCTGTAACATTATTAACCATCTTTGTTACAATGAATGTTCCTTAGCATTAGTCCCACCAAGTTATGACATTAGCCTTTCCTTGATGCACAACATAATTAACGTGGTAGTGCCTATGATTCATGGGTGCCATATAGTAGAACCAAATTCCTATTTTGGTATGCATGCTCAGACATTTCGTATGCTAAAAAATCCTCCTATAATCATCCCATGACATGAAGTTAAGTTGCATTCTTCTCTCTCATCTTGATTCTACCCATATTGGGAGGAGTTTCACAATTTTTTTTATGTTTCTTTGTTGCATATATATATATATATATATATATATAATAATTTCTAAGTACCTGTTACTACATTGTTGTTCTCCTTGACCCCACTTACTACCACAATATTCACACTTGAGCTCTTGCCATTTATAGTAGTTTCAGTTATATTTTGTAACCTTGTCATTCCTTTGGGAGGTAATGTTGTAATTAATGTGTTTCCCTTTCTAGGCTCTTTGCAATCATTTTTCTTAATTCAATTTCACCAACATGGAACTAGGTGCATACCATTGTGCCATTCATTTCTCTTCTATGAGCTTCTTTTCCATTCTTCTCCTGCTCATTAAATAATGAAAAATTATAGGCTCACTCTTCTCCATTTATATTTCTTATTAAACTATGATAAATATATCACATTCAACATCATTTTACATATTTTTTTCACCTATTAAACTCTATCAAAAAGACACCCAATTGAGTGCAATTTTAATTCTCTTTTGCGGCTCAATAAAACTAAATGAAAAGTAACCTAACAAGCTTACCTGTATTCTCTTTCATGTTCGTTATCCATAAAAGAGATATGAAACATCGAAATAATGGTGAGAGGAGGGGGAAGTGAAGGTTTATGGGGGGGAATGAGGGATTAATGATATTTGTGTCAGGAGTGGAAATCATTAACCACATCACCCTTGACCATGGAACCTATTTGTACCATTTCCTTACAAATGACTTATAACTTTAATAGGATTCATACCATAAATATGACTAATATTATCATGTGGTTGGTTACCTTTTAGTCACTATGGAGAGTGATTTGAAGCTTCACATGCCATTGCACTTTATTAGTGGTTCTCTTTAGTCAATGCTTCCAAGACATTCTTATATCATTCCTACTACATTCTAATTGGATTACCAGAAGTAACGCTCTTTAAATTAATATCATGTTCTTATTTTGTTTCCTTTTATATAGCTAATTTTCTAAAATTAATCATTTCATCCTGGAAGGGAAAGAAATTATATGAGAAGATGGAAAAGTCCCATCAAGATTCTACCCAACCCACTCTTGGAAAGGGAACACTCTACATAAGAGATACATTATTATATTCCATATACAAGTTTAACCATGACCTTTTGAATAATTACGTTGAGAATTAAAAAGAAAAAAGAAAAAAAGTAACAACAACATACATATTGTCTAACCACTACACATAAAGGTGTTATCAAGATGCACACTCTAATATATGTCATGGTATTAATATTAGCTAAAAGCATTCAATATTACCAAATCTCTATGTGTAAGTAATGTAGTGGGCTAGCCATACATCACAAACATTATACTTATCTTTCCATACACTGTACAATACAATTGACACCCCGCTAAAATAATAAAATTTTTCAAGTCACATACTATAGTCACAATCCCTAAATTTACATCACAAAAAATGATAAAACATTAACACCAATAGAAGTATAAAATGAACATTCAAGGAGTCTTAAACACTAAAAAAGAGTAACCATGCATTATCAAGAATAAATGATTTTGGAATTCACTAGCCATTGTTTTAAAAATGAAAGGTTTGATAATTTTAACATTATAAGCATGAATTTTTATAGTCAAAAAATAAACAAGGTGGATTGTGAGGAAGCAAGTATGTGCCTTAAGTAGTTGACCCGCAACCCATATGCTTATTTGTCACTGCCACGACTCAATAAATAACCCGTTAACCGAATGAGAGCAATTGATCCAACAACTTTAATTGAAGCAATTGATCCTTAACCAATTGATTCAATTGACTAAGTAATTGATCCACTAGTAGCATAGTTCCAGCAAAGGAAAATAATAACATACACACACATAGCGAATAGGATAAAGAATAGGCACATGGGTGGTAGATCTTGTTTCATATATTTCATATGCAGGGGAAGTAGCATCACCTTTTTTATCATGTTCAAATAGCACCAATTCCAATAGCATTACCAGCAGTGAAGGTGAAGGGAACTAGAGCAATTCAATTTCTTTACTATGGCATTCGAATCAAACATGAATAATTCTTTCGCTAGGTGGGAAAAATTTCTCCTTTGTTGCCTTGTGTCCCCAATAACGGAATGAATGAGCCATTCTTAATTATCACATATATAGGGTAGGTTGTAGTGATATTTTAGGAGAAATGTTCGATGTGGGGCTCCTGATCATGAACTCACCTAGTAATTAGCAAGTAGATAGATATGATCCTATGTTGGGACCACAAACAAATTAGGTGCTTGTTGCAACGACTAATTTTATCTAGACCATTTCGATGACTATAGTCCCATTCCTAACAATAAAAAGTAATAAAGTATTAATAACAAAGTATCAAGAAAATTATTAGAAAATATTTCCTCTATCGTTATGTTAAAGTGCTTTCTATATATTCTTTATTTCCTTAAATCTACATATGTGAGTGCCAAAATTATTAAAAGCCTATACATATAATTTATCAATATATTATAAATAATATTCTAAAGTGACAAAACTCTAGCCTACATCGGTGACTTCTTTCGCCTGTTTGGCAAAAACAACTATTGTTATTTATAAATATTGTTGCAATTATTTCACGTTAAAATATGATATTGTTATAATTTATCATGACACAAGAACTTGACCTAGCTAACTAGGGTTTCACTTGTTGGGCAAGTGCTTTCTCTTGCTCAGCAATAAGAAATTTCAATAAATTTGATCATGAAACTATTGGGAAAATCCTATGATTAACATTAATCATAAAAAAAAATTGGCATTGGATTTCCATTCAAACCTTTTCAACCTCACCCTCAAAGTTTACAGTGTCACTCACTAATGGTTTCATCTAGTACGAACAGCAATGAAAATTTTAATATACACATATGCATGTTTGTATTCTATCCATAACAATAATGGATTGTATATCTACATATCCATCTATTGCATTTCCTTTACTATCCATAATTTTATCAAATAGAATTAAACCTAGCTCTGTCCAGAGGATGTAATTATTTTTCAAATAGTTTATTTGTTAAATATTAGAGTAAGACATATTATTGGTTGTTAAATAAATTTTAGTAAATTTTCACTTTTAGAAATTTGATTTCTCTTTATGCTTAATAAATCCAAAGTTGAGATAAATCTAATCTAATAATTAACTAACATTACGAATTAAATTTAATTTTTTTATCTTAATTTAAATTTATAAGATTATATATATCTCACCCTTATATCATGAAAATTTTATTTATATCTCACTTTTCCAAATACAACTTCTATAATAACGAATTCAACTTTTCTTTAGAATGTTTTTCAAACATCCAATAATATAAATAACATTATCAGGGAAAAACTTTGTGTTAAGATATGTCCTCTATCATTATATTAATGTACTTCTTATATATTTTGTATATCCACTGAGTGTTTCATTTGTCTGGGCTACTGCTTTCTCCTTCTCAACAATAATAAATTTCAATAAATTTGAGTGTGAATCTATTCGTAAAAAAATATGATTAATATTAATCATAAAAAATTGATTGGCATCAGATGTCCATTCAAAACCTCGTCAGCCGCACCTTCAACGTTTACAGCAATGCCATTGGTCCTAGAATTAACCTTACTGATTGCTTCATCAAGTACCAGCAAAAATGCAAATTTTAATATATATAAATGTGTCTGTAACAATCTCCATAATAATAATGGCTTATAGATATACATATCCATCTATTGCATCTTCTGTACTATCCGTTGTTCTATCAAATAAAATTGAAACTCATTCTATCCAGAGGATGCGGGTATTTTCTAAGTAGTTTATTTGTTAAAGGTTGGAGTAATACATACAATTGGTTGTCAAATAAATTGGAGTAAAAGTTTGTATTTAAATATATTTGATTTTTTTTAATATTTAATAAATTTAGAATTAAGATGAATCTAATTTAATAGTTAATTAATATTAGTGATTAAATTTGAATTTTTTTTATTTTAATTTCAATTAATAAAATTATATTCATCTCATTCTTATACCATAAAAAATTAATAACAAAGTCGACTTTTCTCTTCACTGAATATTTAATAAAACTTTCAAACATCCAATAATATGAAAATAATTATTATGTTAAAGTATGTATTCTTGTCATTATTTTAAAATAATTCCTATATTTTTTTGTATTTCTTTAAATCTACATGTGTGAGTGCCAAATTATTAGAAGCCTATATGTGTAATTCATCAATCTATATTGTAAAGAAAATTTTATTGTTGAAACTCTCACCTACATGGATGACTTCTTTCTCGTGCTCCGCAAAAACAAATATTGTAATTTATCAATATATCGTTGGTATTATTTCGTGTTCTAATATGTTATTGTTAGAATTTATGACGATACAAGAACCTGACATAAATGTTGAGGGTTTCATTTGTCTGGGCGACTTTTTTCTCCTCCTCACCAATATGAAATTCCAATAAATTTGAGAGTGAATCTATTCGGAAAATCCTATGCTTAATATTAGTCATAAAAATATAATTGGCATCAGATGTCCATTCAAACCTAGTCAGCCACACCTTCAATGTTTACAGCAACGGCATCAGTGCTCGAGTAAAGCTCCCTGATTGTTTCATAGTACGAGAAACAATGCAAATTTTAATATATGCATATGTGTGTTTATACTGTTTTCCATAACAATAATGATAAAAACCGTATATAAACTAAATGGCTCTCCAGGTGAGAACCTGGAGAGTGTGCAAACACTCACACAATCTAATACATTCAATCAAGAGAACAACCTAGTACATATAGGCTTTCTCACAATCAGGTAGTTTTAACCACTCCCTGAATATTAGGATCTAAGATCTAGAATTAGAATCTCAATCCTATCCTAACTGAACTTTCTCCATTAATTCTAACACTCCCCTTTAATGGAGAAAGGGTATTGAAAAATAACATATGCCTGCTGGTTTAGTCTTAGCTAGGCTTACAATGGTAAAAGACATAAAAAACTTGGTAACAGAGTTTTCATCTTAGTCTTTATGCTTCTGAGACCATATTTTTTCATTCATGGATGAGGCTTCATCTTCACTTTCTTTGCCATGATATAGTGATGTATCTTCACCTCATTTCTTCCCCTGTGAAGGAAAACTTGATTTCTTGCTGTCATCCTTTTTAGAATTATGGCAGGATGGATAGGAGAATTTTCGTTCTCACTATTTCCGGTGGCAATCATCTGAATATCAGTGATGATATCTTCACCATTGATTACAATAATTTCTATGTTAATTTCATAAAGGCATGGTGTTTCAAGCCATGCTTCAAGAAACTTCAATTCTTCTTCAAAATTCATTTTTGTTTCTTGCCTACCAATATCTACACAAAAAACAATGTTAGATTCATAAAGATGGCCACAATTACTTTCATCTTCCTGATCCTTCAGGAGAGATTTCATTTCACCATCTCTCCCTACTTCATCCGTTTCTGTTGAAATAATTATGCCTTCATCCAGTTATGTTGCTGCAAGCATGTTCTGCATTTGGTCTGTATGTGAAGATAGGCCTTCCTTCTCACCAAACAATAATTCATCAATTTGATGTTTTTCAATCATCAAATTGATCCACTCATCATGAGATATATAAGTCTCATCAATCTTGATTTCTGCATCAGGAAAAATTTCAGGTTCTACAATAATGGATGTGTTTTCATCATTACAAGTTTCAATTACAGATACACATGCATCACCCATCATTGCATCTTCAGTTTCACAATCAAATATGGGATCATTATCAAGAATAATATCTTGAGCATCATTTCCCTTATTCAAACAGTATTTCATCTCTAAAACATCCCATAAAAAATGTGTACTAGGAATCTCTCCATATTCATATATTATGCTGAATATGATGTTGTCATCTACTGCAGATATTATAAGACTTAATACTGCTGTATATCCACTATCATTAATAACATCTTCAACATAATCTAGTAAATTTAACTTCCATAGTACTATTTTCATTTCATTTTTCCAGCTTTCATAATTCATACCTGAAAAAGATGGTAAATCTGGCATTAACAATTTAATAATCTCACCAAATTCCAAATCAGCACCTTGATCAGTAGCTGGTCCATCACCGTCAACTTGAAACAAATCACAAAAATCTGCAACATAATATTTTTCACTTCTCCGTTGATGCTTTCTCCCGAAATTTCTTCAAGACTCTTTCAATTTACTTTGACGACCCATTTTCTCCTTCTATTTTCTCCTTTGCAAGAACACTTTTTCCACTGCAGAATTAACCAACACCTCACACTCCTCCTAACTGAGGGCTGAGACAACACCGAAGCCTCAATGCATCAAATCTCAAATTCTATATAGGTTACACAAGTGAGATATAAAAGGAAGGTGATGCAGCAAACAAGAACAGGCTCCCGGAACAATGCAGCAAATCCCAGGTCCAACACTTTGAAATTTGAAGGTTGTCTTTCCACACGCAGGAAAAAAAAAAAAAAAAAAAAACTCTGTAGGAACACCACAATAAGCAGATTTTGATTGGAGCGATTTTGATCTCAACAAAACCACAGAAACACGACCTCTTTAAGGCAAGTCTTTCATGACTTCCTGAACAAATCAACTTTGATCTGCTACAAATTTGCACCCTCGCCTCCTCTAATAACCTCCGGTCATTAATTGATAGAAGGGAAACAAATACTTTTTGGCAATCTTCTACCACTACTAAGAGTTTGAAATATTAACTAACGGAAGAGGAGGATATACTGATATGGAAGCAAACGAAAGTGGTAATGCAAGTTCACTTTACTGCATAACAAGCTCCACAACAATTTTCACTCATACCATCAATTTGCGCCTCCTCTGAATGTGAGGCTCAAACGGGCTTCCATCTCAGTAAATAACACTTAAGATAAACAACTCACTATAGCCACAATAGGGAAATTTCCCTTGCGACTTCTCCTTGCAAGAACCTAGTTGAAGCGCCACCGCTACTTATCACAACAACATACAAAATGATTATTTGAATTGATTGTTGGTTATTAAGTAATCGACCTGCTCCATATTTGAATCTACACGATGAGGGGTCTCACTAGTAAACCAGAATATGATCAACGCAAATAGCCGAGAATGCCCAACTAGAATCTTCAATATGATGCACACATTACCTTAGAAATATATTGAAGTAGACACAAGTTGGGTTCCGATTGTATAATTTACAGAGACGTAAATGCAAGCTGGGATCCAATTCTAAGTCTTTCAGCGAAGCAATCAAATGGCTTCTCCTCTTTTTCTATCTACCTTATTGACTGGGCGAAAATTGTGAATGGGTGAAGAATGTGAATGAAATCCCCTCCAATCTAATGGCACTTAATCAATAACCCCATGTTTTCTCCTTTTTCAAGTAATAATCATGGCAACGTGACATTTACCCTAATGGTCCATCAAATTAAGGAATTAATTTTTCCACTTTCGAAAGCCAAGATGCATTGTTTTTGTTTCCTTATTTCGACAAAGGATTGTGAAAACTGATAAAACACGGATTTACCACAGCGCAGTCTCAAATTAACAGCAACGAAAAACAACATTGTCTCAACCTAATTATGGATTGCAGAAAACGGTGCTCCAACAGTGTTACCATGCAAACATTAAAAGAAAATGCTGCAAAAAATAAAAAATTACCATGCAAGCCGATCTGAGCAGATCAGTCCACCACACTACCGATCTAAGGCACGCTTCCGCTGCAAGTCACTAGTAGCCACGAGGGTAAAACTCGGCCTTCACGGCCTCCACTCGTTATCGATCACCCACAGACTCTGCTGTTGAGCACAGCCTTCACGACCTTCACTCCATGATGTCTTATGAACCGGCAAGGCCTGTGCACCTCCGATCAGGATCACTACACCGATCCTCAGAGCTTTCCACTGCGCTGTCTCTCAGACTCGAAATCGACCATGCTGCTGCTGCTGTTTCTCCTCGGCACCCACGTAGACAGCCTCCACCACAAGACTCAGTCACGAGCTCTATCCACGGCTCACAGTCCAAGCGCTGGCAATGCCGATGCCCTGGTTACACTTCCTCTCCATAGCAATCGACACCCGGCACCTCCAAAATTTCTTATCCACAGCATGGGAATGCTCTCAACCGTAACACAGCTCCTCTTCAACAAACCTTGGCCTACTGTTGGCTCTGCGTTCATGGACCAAGCAACATCTAGGCATCAAACAACACAAACAACAGGCTTCAATTTGCAAATTCGCCTTCACAGCCTCCACACAAGCTCTTGGGCTCCCAACGCACAGGTCTTTGATCTTCTGCGCTCTGATACAATGATAAAAACCATATATAAACTAAATTTCTCTCCAGGTAAGAACTTGGAGAGTGTGTAAACACTCACACAATCTAATACATTCAATCAAGAGAACAACCTAGTACATATAGGCTTTCTCACAATCAGGTAGTTTTTTAACCACTCCCTGAATGTTAGGATCTGAGATCTAGAATTAGAATCTCAATCCTATCCTAACTGAAATTTCTCCATTAATTCTAAAAAATAATGGCTTACATATCTACATATCCATTTATTGCATCTCTTCTACTATCTATTTTTTTATCAAATAAAATTAAAAATCTTTCTCGAAGAGGATGTGATCATTTTCCAAGTAGATTATTTGATAAATATTGGAGTAATTGTTAAATATTAGAGTAACAAACACTAATGGTTGTTAAATAAATGTCAATAAATTTGAGAAAAAGTTTGTACTTCAATAGTTTTGATATTTTTCAATATTGTTTGATAAATCTAAAGTTAGAATGAATCTAGTCTCGTAGTTAAATAATATTAGTAATTAAATTTGAAATTTTTATTTTAATTTCAGTTTGTCTAATTATATTCATCACAATATTATACCATGAAAAATTGCAAAAATAATTGTACTTGAATTGACCATTGGTAATAATAAACTACATGCATGCATTAAAAAGGAATTTCTAAATAAAATATTGCTATTTTTCTTTTATAATTTAAATGAATTCTCTTAAAAACATAGAATATTTTTTGTAATTTTCTAAATTGTGACAAAAAAAACAATTATAGCACAATTACCATCCTTTGTGAACAACCAAATACATGGGATTGTTCTCTATCTATGTAATGTTTGAGATTTTTAAGAATTACAATTTGGATTTGTATTTAAAACATATTATGCTTAACTATGAGAGTTAGTGTCCTTTAAAAAATTAATTAATATTGTAGTTTAGTGGTAGATCCCATTAAGAAAGAAGAAACTATAAAAGTTATTAATACCTTAATTAATTGGCCATAATTTAAAAAAAAAAAAAAAACCCAAAAAGAACCAATGAGATTATGTAATTATGTAAAACAATCATAGTCCTGAATACATAGATATGTCATTAGCAACAATTTTGTTATATTATCCATAGCATGCATGAGAACCCCAACCATGGATAAAAAAAAATAGTTTAACAATGAAAATGATATATTTCATGGATCTTAGGCTTTGATGACGAACACGAATGGAGACCTATGAATCCATTTGAATAATGTTTGATATGGAAAAATATTGTAACGAAGATCTCGCATTTCTAGAAATACCATGAAAACACTCATGTGATAGAAAATGATGCATATAATTGAGAAAATAAGTATCATTAATTTTTATAAGACATTTTTATAGAAATGGCGATCTACTTGCAGATCTAAAAATTAATACAGAGAAATCACAAAACAAAATATAGACATGAAACATGAATAACACAACATCAGAAACAGTACCACGGTCTTTATTATGAGGAAGAGATGAGCATTTTATAAACAATGCAATCATTCTCCTTATTTTCTATTTTGTAATTACAAAAGATAAAATCAAATGCATTATTAGATAAAGCCAATATATTGAGATGTTTCCTTCTTTCCTAGTTTTTCAGATGTTTCCAAGGAAAGAGTGCACTTTTTCTTGGTTGCCCAATCAGTGAGAGTTTGTTGATTTTTGTGTCCTTCTTGGTTGCCCAATTCCTCCCTGTCTAGATGGGGAAGCTTCCTAGATTTCTCCACCAAATGAGGGAAAGTGCGTTGCAATGTTTATGTAGTCGTCCATTTTTCTTGTGCTGGTGTGTGTCCCGTCCGACCAACCAGATATGAGAAGTATGGATGATGTTGTCTATTCCATTTCTTGAAGTCTAGAATTGTATCTTTGAGCATAGGAGGATGAAAATCTGGAATATTATCGATCGAATGACAAATTGTAAAAGATTCCTCAAGGAGAGGTGGTTCAAATCGTTTGAGACTATTAACATTAATAACATCGTTGATGCCAAGCTGGGAAGGTAGGTCCAAGCGATATACATTTTCTCCAATGCGTTCCAGAACGGTATACAGGCCATATCGCAGAGGGTGTAGTTTATGACGCTAACCCTTGAAGTGTTGCTTGTCCAACAATAGCCACACACGATCTCCAAGTTGAAAATACAAGGGTGTTCGCTGCTTGTCATGCCTCTGTTTGGTTTGATCTTGGGCTGCTTGAAAAGCAACAATTACTTGAGCTTGGCATTGAGAAACGGAGTGTATAAAATGATGAGCTAATTTTTGTTCCTATTGTTGATGTGCAGAGCCAAAAGGGGTGATCATCAGTGGCATCTCAGAGGATGCACTTGGTTGAAACCCAAAGAAAACCTCAAAAGGTGAGAAACTAATTGTGGAGTGTGTTGCCCGATTGTAAATATGTTGAATGATGTGCAACTATGTATCCCATTGTTTTTTTTTGGAAAAATAATTACAAAGTGAGTGAACCAAAGTACGATTGACAACTTCAGTTTTTCCATTTGTTTGTGGGTGGAAGGAAGCGGATAAATGAAGTTGGAAACCCAATAAATACCAAAGAGTACACTAAAATGTACTGAGAAAATGAGAGTCATGATCAGAAATAATGCTACTCGGTAAACCAAAGTGTGGCCACACATGCTGGAAGAAGAGATCCGCGGTCTCAACAGCATAAGTAGTATTATAAAAACGAAGAAATATAGCCATCTTGGAGAAATCACATACCACTACCCAGATAGCATCATGTTTGTGAAAAGTAGTAGGAAGGCCACTTAAAAATTCCATAGAAAAGTATTCTCAAGGATGAGAGGGAATTGGTAATGACTGATACAAACCATGCTTACGGTTTGAGGGCTTTCTTTGTGAACAAATAGAACATGCACAAATGAATTTTTCCACTTGATTGGGTAAGGCAGGCTAATAGAAATGGCATTGAAGATTGAGAATGGTCTAGGTTGTGCCAAAATTCCCTCCAAATGAAGAGGCATGTGCTTCATCGATGAGAAGGAGATGATCATCAGATTGTGGCACACATAGTTGGTTAAGTTTATACAACCAACCATCATGAATGGTATAATCAAGAAAGGGTGTTTGGTTTATGACTGTAGGTTGTTGCAGAGCTTCTCATATCTCACCAAAGATCGGATTTGTTGCATACATATCTTTCCAAGCATCATATCTAGCACAACACGGCTCTAGAATGTGTAGGACCTGAGTAGGTGGTCGACTTAACAGATCATCCATCTTATTACTTTTCCACTTCTCATATTTAATCACTAGATGGAATTGTTGAATGTAAGTTGCCCACTTTAAATCGCGTTTCTCTTGAATCTTGTGTTGTGACTTGACGAAGATTAGCAGATGATGATCTGTATGGAGGATGGTCTCTTTGCTAAGAATGTAATGGCACCATTGCTTCAAAGCTTCCACTAAACTATATAATTCCTTATCATAGGTGTTGTACATGATCTTAGCATCCACGAGTGCCTCATAATGGTATACCACACGGTGGCCTCCCTATTTAAGAATAGCTCCAATGGCGAATTGAGAGGCATCCATTTCCATCTCAAATGGTTGATTCATATATGGAAAACGAAGAAAAGGGGCAGAGCATAAGGCATTCTTGAGTTGAGAAAATTGTTGCTCAAATTCATCATCCCAAATAAACTTTTGTTGATGAGACAACTGGTGCAAAGGGAGACCCAACTATGAGAAATGAGAGACAAAATTTATGTAGAAATTAATACCTCCCATGAGGCTCTTGAGGTCATGTGCATTGGAAGGGGCTGGCCATTGCACCAAATATTCTACACGAGAGGAATCTGGACAAACCCCTGTGTTGTTAATAATAAATCCCAGATATTGAACTGATGTTTGTCCAAAATCAGATTTATTTCTTTGCCCTGAAGGTGATGTTCTCGCAATAACTCAAGTATGGTGTGAACATGCTGAAGATGGTCTTCCCAAGATTTACTGAATAATAAAATGTCATCAAGGTAGATGACCACAAATTTACCCAAATGTGCCCTGAAAACATTATTAATGAATCTCATAAAGGTGGTCAGTGCCTTGGTTAGTCCAAATGGCATGACCAACCATTCAAATAGCCCAAAATTTGTTTTAAAAGTAGTTTTCCATGTGTCGGTTGCATTCATGCAAACTTGATGGTAGCCTACAGTTAAATCCATGTTTGTGAAGAAACAAGCCAGGTGTAAGTGGTCCAACAAATCCTCAATGCGGGGAAGGGGATAGCCATTTTTAATAGTGGATTTATTAAGGGATTGATAGTCTATCACGAGGCGCCATTCAGAAGTATCCTTTTTGGGAATAATGAAAGCTGGAGATGCACATGGTGAGGATGAAGTGTGAATATGACCAGATGTTAAAAATTATTCAATTTGGCATTCTATCTCAGCTTCCACTCGAGGAGAAAGGTGATAAGATGGGGTATTGGGTAAGGAAGCACGAGGAATAACATCTATGTGGTGTTCAATAGACCGTGCTGGAGGTAGCCCTGCGGGTTGGGTGAAGACATCTGAAAATTCGTGGAGTAGAGGAGCCATTGAAGAAGGGACTAGATTGGTGAGGTTTTCTGGCTTGAGAGGGCGAACCAAGAAAAAAGAAACATCTTGGTCTAAATTGAACCTCATAATGGGAGATTTTCCAATGGAAGGTTGGGTTGATGTGCTAGGTGAGGATGTGAGAACATAGGTGCGCCCATCGTGTTGCAAGTGGTATTGATGATCTGTAGCATGATAAACAGCATGTCGAGCCTCTTGGTATGGAATTCCTAGCAATAAATCATCAAAATCGAGATGGGAAACATCACGTACCACAGTATCACGAAAAGGTCCAATAGAAAAGGTGACATCACACCATTGGGAGATGGTAAGACAAGGACCATCCTTTTTGACCCAACCAAGCTAATACAGGTGTGGGTGAGGAGTGGTGGGAAGGCAAAGGCGTTCAACCAAGTCCCATGACACAAGATTATTTTGATTCCCATTGTCAAGAATAAGTGTGGCCAACTCATGTTTGATTTGACAATTATGGGTAAACAAAGGAATAACAGAGGTGTTTTTTGCATTGGAAATCATGAGGATGAGAGAGGGGTCCACTTCTGTCGGATTGTTGAGAGAAACAACTGGAAGTGGGGTAGTGGCATTTAGTTTTTCAACCTCTGTAAAAAGAGTCTTATGAGGGCGGAGTTTTTCCAGTTCTCGACAATATTCAGAAGCATGTGAGTAGGTCTTATGAAATGTGCACCAGGGGGTATTGTGAGGTGCAGGAGACGAGGAAGAGGTTACATTAGAAAAACCAAAGAGAGATGGACCATTTCTGGCTTGAGGAGCTCAGATTTTAGTACCCACTTTGCGTTCCACAGCCAGGGCCCAAATAAAGGCATTTTCTAATGAAGAATTATCAAACAACTCAACTTCATGTCGAAAAACCATTAGCAAACTATAATTAAATTTGATAATTATTACCTCTTCTGGATCGGATATATGGAGTTGAATGTGCAACTTGGAGAAGGAATCAATGTAAGCTTGCACTGATTAATTGGATAGTTTTCGAAGTTGTAACCATTTGGCAAGGATATTTTGTATATATCGTGGAGTATAGAAGCATTCTCATAAGGCCTCACAAAAGAGATTCCAATATGTGAGAGTCGTCGATTTGGTCTCGGCTTGTTCTCCAAGTTTGACAACCAAGGACATATTCTCAAGATGAGTATCCCACCATGTTTGTGCTAGGCCTTCCAATTGTAGACCGGAAATCTAAAGTTTCATCTCCTCTTCCATCGTTGGACATGTTCTGAAATAGGTGGAGGGACTGTGGAGCCAAGAATTAACAGTCTCACCATTCATTTGCCCTCAATATTTGGGTAGTTGAAAGCATGTATCAAACTACATTTTCCCTGGAGGATGTTGTTGTTGCAGTGTAACTAGCTCTTGAAGAGCGCTAGCTAAATCATTTATTGGTCAGTTTGTAGTGGAGGGCTCTTGATGCTCTTGCCGAGGCAGCATGAGTTTCATCCACCGAATGGATTGAAATATATGACCCTTTAAAAAGAAAAGAAAAAAACTTCGAACAATTGGATGGCTTCCAAGCTCTTATGCTCTGATACCAATTGATCTACTTACAGATCTGAAAATTAATGTAGAGAAATCACATAACATAATATAGACACGAAATAGGAATAACGCAACTCTAGAAATAATACCAGAGTCTTTAGTATGAGGAATAGATGAGCATTTTATAAATAATGCAATCATTCTCCTTATATTTTATTTGTAATTACAAAAGATAAAATCAAATGCATTATTAGATAAAGCCAATATATTGAGATGTTTCCTTCTTTCCTAGTTTTTCAGATGTTTGCCTCTTTTCTACTCTTAGATGTTTCCAAGGAAATAGTGCGATTTTTCTTGGTTGCCCAATCAGTGAGAGGTTGTTGATTTTGTGTCCTTCTTGGTTGCCCAAGTGGAGATGTGATCGTGTAAAAAATGAACTAACAAAATTATAATTCTCATAACTTGTAATATTAAGAAGGTTCAATTATAATTATGATAGCTTGTAATATTAAAAAAAAATTGTTTGTATAGGTTTATATTTAATTTTAATTAAGACCATACAAGCTAAAATATTCCCTTAATTTGATATTACTTTTTATCCCTAAAAGAACCATTAACAAAATTTTATATGAAAAAAACAAAGCTACTCTCACATTCTAATTAATTATTAATTTTTTTTGTTTGTCAGATTGTTATGTGGTTTAAGCAGCCCTGCATCTAAGTCATGTCACCCTCTAAAGCATTCACAGCTTAGGCCACATCAAACCTTAGCTCACTCTATTTTTTAGCATGTGGTCTCCCCTTAGCAGAGAGCAAAACCACCTTAAGATTTGATCGTAGACAATCTTACTAAATAGACTCGCAGTCATCAAAGGTTCGAATCCCTTCCCCAACCCAATAATGTATTTAGACATGTTAATGAAGATAGAGTTAAAAAAAAAGGTGAAAAAATAACACAAATGAAAATTGTTACCAAAGTTACAAAAAAAACATAAATAATAAATATATATATTTTTTAATTCTAATATATATATATATATATATATATATATATTAATTTCTTCAAACTTTTTATGATGTTTAATAAACCAATCATTCCATAATAAATAATTTACCCATCGATTTCCATCCGTTGTAATGGCGCCATTGCTTCAAAGCCTACACTAAACTGTATAATTCCTTTTCATAGGTGTTGTACATGATCTTAGCATCTGCGAGTGACTCATAATGGTATACCACACAGTGGCCTCCCTATTTAAGAATAGCTCCAATGGCGAATTGAGAGGCATCCATTTCCATCTCAACTGGTTGATTCATATATGGAAAAAGAGGAAAAGGGGAAGAGCATAAGGTATTCTTGAGTTGAGAAAATTGTCTCTCAAATTCATCATCCCAAATAAAATTTTCTTGATGAGACAACTGGTGCAAGGGGAGACCCAACTGTGAGAAATGAGAGACAAAATTTCTGTAGAAATTAATACCTCCCATGAAGCTCTTGAGGTCGTGTGCATTGGAAGGTGCTAGCCATTGCACAAAATATTGTACATGAGAGGGATCTGGGCAAACCCTTGTGCTGTCAATAATAAATTCCAAATATTGAACTGATGTTTGTCCAAAATAGGATTTATTTCTTTGACCCGGAGGTGATGTTCTCACAATAACTCAAGTATGGTGTGAAAATGCTGAAGATGTTCCTCCCAAGATTTACTGAATAATAAAATGTCATCAAGGTAGACGACCACAAACTTACCCAAATGTGCCCTGAAAACATCATTAATGAATCTCATAAAGGTGGTCGATGCCTTGGTTAGTCCAAATGGCATGACCAACCATTCAAATAGCCCAAACTTTGTTTTAAAAGTATTTTTCCATGTGTCAGTTGCATGCATGCGAAATTGATGGTAGCCTACAGTTAAATCCATCTTTATGAAGAAACAAGCCTCGTCTAAGTGGTCCAACAAATCCTCAATGCGGGGAAGGGGATAGCGGTTTTTAATAGTGGCTTTATTAAGGGATTGATAGTCTATCACGAGGCGCCATTCAGAAGTATCCTTTTTGGGAATAATGAAATCTGGAGATGCACATGGCGAGGATGAAGTGTGAATATGATCGGATGTTAAAAATTCTTCAATTTGGCATTCTATCTCAGCTTCCTCTCGAGGAGAAAGGTGATAATATGGGGTATTGGGTAAGGAAGCACCATGAATAACATCTATGTGGTGTTTAATAGAGCGTGCTGGAGGTAGCCTTGCAGGTTGGGAGAAGAGATCTGCAAATTCATGGAGTAGAGGATCCATTGAAGGAGGGACTAGATTGGTGAGGTTGTCTAGATTGACAAGGCGAACCAAGAACAAAGAAACATCTTGGTTTAAATTGAATCTCATAACTGGGAGCTATTCTAATGGAAGGTTGGGTTGATGTGCTAGGTGAGGATGAGAGAACATGGGTGCACCCATCGTGTTGCAAGTGGTATTGATGATCTGTAGCATGATAAACAGCATGTCGAGCCTATTGGTATGGAATTCCTAGCAATAAATCATCAAAATTGAGATGAGGAACGTCACATACCACAGTATCATGAAAAGGTCCAATAGCAAAGGTGACATCACACCATTGGGAGATGGTAAGACAAGGACCATCCTTTTTGACCCAACCAAGCTAATACGAGTGTGGGTGAGGAGTGGTGGGAAGGCAAAGGCATTCAACCAAGTCCCGTGACACAAGATTATTTTGACTCCCATTGTCAAGAATAAGTGTGGTCAACTCGTGTTTGATTTGACAATTATGGGTAAACAAAGGAATAACAGAGGTGTTTTTTGCATTGGCAATCATGAGGATGAGAGAGTGGTCCACTTCTGTCATATTTTTGAGAGAAACAACTAGAAGTGGGGTAGTGGCATTTGGTTGTTCGACCTCTGTAAAAAGAGTCTTATGAGGGTGGAGTTTTTTCAGTTCTCGACAATATTCAGAAGAATGTGATTAGGTCTTATGAAATGTGCACCAGGGGGTATTGTGAGGTGCAGGAGATGAGGCAAAGGCGACATTAGAAGAACCAGAGGGAGATGGACCATTTCTGGCTTGAGGAGCTCGGATTCGAGTACCCACTTTGCGTGTCAAGGCCCGAATAAAGGCTTTGTCTAATGAAGAACTATCAAACAAATCAACTTCACATCGAAAAATAATTAGCAAACTATAATTAAATTTGATAATTAGTACCTCTTTTGGATCGGATATATGGAGTTAAATGTGCAACTTGGAGAAGAAATCAATGTAAGCTTGCACTGATTGACTGGGTAGTTTTCGAAGTTGTAACCATTTGAAAAGGATATTTTGTATATATCGTGGAGTATAGAAGCATTCTCATAAGGCCTCACAAAAGATATTCCAAGATGTGAGAGCCGTCGATTTGGTCTCGGCTTGTTCTCCAAGTTTGACAACCAAGGACATATTCTCAAGATGAGTATCCCACCATGTTTGTGCTAGGCCTTCCAATTGTAGACTGGAAATATGAAGTTTCATCTCCTCTTCCATCGTTGGACATGTTCTAAAATAGGTGGAGAGACTACAGAGCCAAGAATTAACAGTCTCACCATTCATTTTCCCTCAATATTTGGGTAGTTGAAAGCATGTATCAAGCTGCATTTTCCCTAGAGGATGTTATTGTTGTTGTAGTGTAATTAGCTCTTGAAGAGCCCTAGATAAATCATTTATTGGCGAGTTTGTAGTGGAGAGATCTTGACGCTCTTGACGGGGCAGCATGATTTTCATCCACCGAATGGATTGAAATGTATGACCCTTAAAAATAAAAATAAAAACTTCAAACAATTGGATGGCTTCCAAGATCTTATGCTCTGATACCAATTGATCTAATTGCAGATCTGAAAATTAATGTAGAGAAATCACATAACATATAGAGACGAAACAGGGATAACACAACTCTAGAAACAATACAAGAGTCTTTATTATGAGGAATAGATGAGCGTTTTATAAATAATGCAATCATTCTCCTTATTTTTTATTTTGTAATTACAAAAGATAAAATCAAATGCATTATTAGATAAAGCCAATATATTGAGATGTTTCCTTCTTTCCTAGTTTTTCAAATGTTTGGCTCTTTTCTACTCTTAGATGTTTCCAAGGAAAGAGTGTGTTTTTTCTTGGTTTCTCAATCAGTGAGAGGTTGTTGATTTTTGTGTCATTTTTGGTTGCCCAAATGTAGATGATATCCTGTAAAAAATGAATTAACACAATTATAATTCTCATAACTTGTAATATTAAGAAGGTTCAATTATAATCATGATAGCTTGTAATATTAAAAAAAATTAGTTCGTGTAGGTTTATATTTAATTTTAATTAAGAACATACATGCTAAAATATTCACTTATTCTGTCTTAAATTATTCTGTCTTAAGTGGAGTTGGTGTCCATATCAACTCTTTTTGTTTTGTTTTACATATCCCACTTTGAAGGTGGAAATTCCACCAGCATAAAGGAAAAGATCAAAGAAAGTTTTGTCTATCATATCTGCTATTCAAGTTCCGTGGGCAGATCCACCACTCAAATTCCAACCCTGAACCGACTTTTAAGCACTCCTGGAAAATATCTAACAAAGGTTTGCCTCTCATATCTGCTATTAAAATTCCGTGGGCAGATCCACCACTCAAATTCCAACCAAGACACCGACGTTTAAGCACACATGGTGTTGATTCTAAAGGAGTGGGGTTTTTTCCCGCAATTTGAGGTGTGGATCAAAAAGTTAATTTAGTGTTCTACACGTAATCCCACCTTACCTAATTCCATGTGATACAACTCATGTGGACGAGTCATTTTTCCACCCACTACAGAGTCCTTATGAAATCTGTATCTATTTATGGGCACACAAACACCTAGAACGTATGCCTTCATGTAATTGGAGGTTATCTCATGCTGTTTCTGTGGTTTGTGGTCATGGCCTCCGCCATGGCTGCAATCACTGTAACTGCTGCAACTATTAGTCGCTCTTAGAAGCGATATTCAGATCATTAAGAAAATCGTTTATATCATCATCTGTATGTGCTCTTGGATGGAAGGTTTTTTGTCTTGATTTTGTTTGAATGAACGCAGGCTGAAGGAAGTTCGTCAATTTACATCATCCATAGACGAGGATGGGTTCAGAAAAACAGAGAGGCGGGGTCCCTTTTGTCCTTCAGAAAGGCAGCTAAATTTGATTCAACTGGATTGATGTCCAAATTTACTGCTGAGAACTCACACAGCGCATGTCCGTGGAATGGTATTTGGTGCACCGAGCACACCGGAGAAGTGGTTACCATAATCTTTTCCCAATTAGGATTTGAAGGTACCCTTACCCCATCTCTTGATAGCCTTTAGCTATTGTGCAGTCCGAATCTTTCTCATGAAAAATATTTGACAATGAAAGAATTCCATCAGAGTTTGTGTAGCATAAAGCTCTCCTGGGGAATACATGAACTCAGATTTAGTTCGCTGTGGGGTTTAATTTCAAGAGCATTCTCTAATTCTGCTCCCCTTCAATGGATGAAACTTTTGACTATAAAAGTTTGAGAGGGTCCATAGAATGAATGGTATTAGTGGAACTATTTCAACTTGTTTGTATTGCTGAACCCATCTTGATTCTCTGTATCTGTTTGAGTTGGATCCAGTTAGATCGAACTGATCTTTAGCCCCAGATCTGTAATTTTTGGATAGTGTTTGTGGATTCATTCAATGGATCCCACCATTACATTGATAACGCTATATAAATAACAGATCTGATCTTATATGGGAACATAGCTTTAAGAGCAACACCGGTGAAGCCATTGCCAATTTGAGTCAGTTGGCCTTCCTAAGCCTGGGTAGAAGTAGACTTACTGAGCGGACCTTAAGTAGAAGAAGCCATCATGAGCGGACTTTAATCTACATGCAAATAATCTGTGGCACAGTAGTTAAAGTAACTACCCATTTGTGCAGACTTGAACCAAGATTTTCACCCGATGGCAGTTCTCTGTTGATCTCATTCTAATCGATTCTTTGTCAATATTTTGCAATCTTCGGCTATTTGCATTAAAGCTCCAGCTAATCTTCAATGACAATCTGGACAAAAACGTTCTAGCATGTGTTTGTATTCTCTGTTCATTGTTCCTCGGCCAACTGTATCAAGTGTGTTGTCCAATGTGAATATGGACACAGCATTTGCAGCTTCGAGAGCAGTCTTCGTCAATGAAACCACTTCTTGGTCACTAGGCCCTCAATCTTGGGCTAATTCTATCAAGGTGATGGATTTAATGGAAAATGCAGTGACTGATTTTGCAGGTACCTAGCACTTTTACAATGATATTAAGTTGTGCAGAGGGTTTTGTTTCTCTCAATTCTTGATCTGTTTTTTTTGTCAATTGATCACAGATCTTATTAAGTTACTTATTATAATAATAATTGTGCAGGTGTTGATCTAAATGGATTTTTGAAGCTTGTTTGTTATGGTACAGTAAATCCACCATGACAAGTTTTAAAAATTTGCAATCATGAATGTTTGGGATATCTACAGAGTATACTTGCTTAACAATAGCATGGGAAGCCTTAAGAGCCTGCCATTTGTCTGAAAGGGCAAATACATGTTCCTCTTCCTCAACAATTACTCTGAGCATTTTATGTAACAGCCATTGTTGACAAATCCGAACAGTTACACAGCTTCAAATCTGTGATTGTGATTTCATTTCAGAGAAAAAATGCATAAAGATCAGACCAGCTAGAGGCGGGCGGTACAGTGGTCCTTCTCCACGACCAAATCCTGTTGGATGGTCCCTCTGAAAAGTTATATGGAAATTGAATTAGGCAAATCTTTAGGCAATTAGGCAAATCTTTTGGATTAGAACCCCATTGTGGAATAATGGGTAGGTCAAGTAATATTCCAGTAGTGCTTTAATCTGTCCAAATTCTGATGAAATTCTTTCTGGCAAATATTAATGAAAAAGATACAAAGTGCACAATAAGGAGAGGTTGCCAAGAGACGGCGAAAGCGTACCTTCCAACCCTATAATTGAGGGAGATTATGGCGACCACTCTTCTTGTGTGTTGTCTGCACGAAATGCCATTCCACAAGCATACGTTCTTTGAGTTCTCAGCGGCCCAGTTCGACAGCGTTCCAGTGGTATCAGATTTAATTGCCTCTCACAATGAGAATAAAGCCTCCAATTCCCTGGTATTGTCTCCTTAGAGTCGTCCATGGATGATTGGAGTTGATCAGCTTCCTCCACCATGTGTCCATTCAAATCTAAATCAAGCCAAAGATAACTATCGTCCAAGGGATGATACATGCGATTAAAAGTTGCAGTAGTTCCAGGGAATGCCATGAATACCAGTAGCATCATAACAGCAGCTTTATAAATTTATGGGATGTTTAAGAGTTGAGATTGCATTATGCCCTCAATGGATTGCTGATTGCATTCCTTCTGCATTGTAAATTTCATTGATAATGAAGACGTTGATTATGCTAAAAAAATTATTATGTTACAAAAGTTATTTTTATTTTACGTAATTTATTACTTTCACAATTTATAGTTTTATTTTTTAATTTAAAATATTATTAAAAAACCCTGTGGATAATTCATGAAATGAAGATAACGATAGTTATTACACCTAAAATGCCAGGTCATATAACTTGAACATACAAAATTAAAAGATAAACAAAAAAAAAGAAGGTAATGGAGAGATACTGTCTTAATTACGCTAATACCTATCGATATAGATATTCAAATCTGAAACACAAAACCTAATACAATGATAAACACTCTATATAAATAAAATTTTTAAAATAGACTATAATCATGGTATATAAAAAATATTTATAGATTTTAAAAATGTCTATTAAAATATTACACTTATATTTGAAAGTTGGTATTATTTATGAAATTTAGAATAATGTATTTTATAAAATAAATTGATAATACTAATAAACCTAATGTAAGTAAAATATTCATCATTTGTAAGAGAAAATTATATTATATTATTAAAAAATAAAATATATTATTTATTATAAAAAATATTAAATAATTATTTTTAAGATTATTAATAAAGTAGACATCAAATTGTTAAGTAAAACTTTTTTGTTTGTGAAATAAGAGATTTTTATAAAAGTGTACCTATTACATAATTTTTTGAATTTTAATTTATAACTTTAAAAAAATGCACTTAAATTCATCTCATGTATATCACTGATGTAAATCCACTTTAATTTTAGATTTTTATTTTTATTTTTTACAAAATATATTATAAGAATATCAATCTTTAAAAGAATATGCAATAACCTAGCTTTGAGTGTTATATTCCCTTATAAAAAATAAATAGTTAACCTTTTTAAAACCATAAATTTATGCTTTCTACTTTATAGATGTCGTCTTTATCTCGTTGAAAATTAAATTTGCAAACAAGTATAGATGTTTTACATTTAGCCATTAAAAATATAATACTATAAAATTATGAGAACCATTAAAGTCATGATAGTGTCTAATATGATATTGAGACCTTGAACGTGTATTATTAGTTATATTATTATGAAATATTATAGTACAGATTTGTTTCATTATTATGACATGTAATAAAGGAAACTCATAAAGAGAATTATAAATAGATTTTTTTTATAACAAAATTATAGGTTTCAGGAAGTTAAGATAGTTTTTAGAAAGTTAATGTGGAACATATTATGGAGAATTTTTAAATTTTTTTTTTAATTTCAAAATAATGAAAATGAATTTGAAAGGAAAATTTAGGAAAACATTTAAAATCATGAAGTTAAATATATAAGATGTATTAAAAATTAGAAATTTAATTCTTTTAAATTTTGCATGAGAAGTCTACCTAGAGTGGCATCATGGGATAAGCTAATATCTAAGATAAGGTAAGTAATGCAAGAGAAACTTTCCATGACCAAGTCAACAGCAATGTAAAAGTGTGTTTCTTTCACTTAGAATTATTTTGCATTTGTCATTTTTGTGTGTGTGTGTTTAGTTAGGGTTATTTCACATTTATTAAGTTGTTTTCTCTTTTACATGACATACATTTTAAGGGTGAGTCATGAGATCTAACCTAGATTAGTTGGAAGATTTGATGGGTGTGGTGAATTAGTTTAGTATATTCATAGACATTAAAATTCTTTTCTTTTAACTAGTTAATCAAAACATTAATTTAAATGAGCAGATTAACCGATAATGGCCAACAGATTTAATATGTGAGAAATAAGTAATAAGTAAACTAAAAAAAACACATTAACACATGATAGAAACACATATCGACACCATATATAAGTGGAAACCTATAAAGGGATAAAACCAAAACTTTGTTATTGTTGTGATGTAAAGGAAATCACCTACTCCCTTATTACATCTAATTTTCTATAGGCTTCAACCTACAAGAGGTTGCTACCTCAATTTTTTTTCATGCTGCAACATGCAATAAAGCTCCAACTCCCATAAGTTATCTGCAGGGTACAACCCACCTGAGGCTCCTACCTCAACAACCTCCAACATGTTATTTATCAAGTTGCAACTTGAAAGGAGGCTACAATCCCATGATACATAAAGAAAACAACTATGTGTTGGTTACCTAGTCTAGCAATTTGCATATCTCCATCTTTGTTCCTCCTTCTTCTTCTCCTCAAATCTACTTCACATCTATTCTATATGTGTCAGGTAATAAACAACTCAAATCAACACACAGACTTTATAACTCTCTAACACCCTCTTCCTCCCAAAAAAAAACATATTTTATAAAGATAATGTTGGTTTTTTGTACTCCACATAAGAATATGAAGTGAAGAGGCTTGTCTCTTTTCCTTCGATTCATTCATTCCCATATTCTCTATATTTTGAAATAAGAACACAAATAAGAGCTCACACATTATTTTTAGACATCTATAATGATTAAATACACCAAAATCAACATAATACCAACATATGTAAGCAAAAAACACATTATAACATCATAACACATATAAAAACATGAATTCTCTCATGTAAGTGATATGCATGCAACATATGAAAGTAATGCATCATTCTCCAAAGCCATTTATCTATTTTGCAACATCATTTATCAAAACTAATTCATACCATTACTCAGTAGCCTTAAGTCTTGCCTTGTTTTCCATGGAGTTTTTCCTTTTCTTTGCATCACAACATCTAACTCATTAATGCATACAACAACATAAGCCAACATCACCAACTCATAAACATCCCAAGTATCACAAGCTCAACAGTTTGATTCACATAGCTTGCAACATAAATTGCATCTCTCTCTTTAACTAATCTATGTTACACAGTAAGCTATGCAACATTGTCTATTCTACCTTGCTTTCTCTTGTTATTCCGTTGCCAATAGTCTCTTGCAACATCATTTTCTTGTCGCTTGTTTGTCTCTCCTTTCCTTGCTTCGTCTTTGCTGCTCCTTTACATGTTCCTTCTTTGTTGCTCCTTTAGATTTATTCTTCGCCTTGTTGTTGCTCCTTTGTCATTCTTTTGCTTCTAATTTTCCTTGTTGCTACTCCTTTTTCATTATGTTCCTTGTTGTTAATCCTTTGTTTCTCCTTTGTTGTTCCTCGTTTTTGCTCCGGTGTTATTCCTTTGTTGTCCATATCATATTCACCTTATGTTGATCCTTTGTTATTCCTTTGTTTCTCCTTTGTTTTTCCTTGCTACTGCTCTATTTCTATTCCTTTGTTGGGTTGCTCCTTTAGTGTTCCTTGTTGCAACTCCTTTTTCCTTTGTTGGTTTTATATTTATCCTTTATTATTCCTTCCTTGTGTTGCTCCTTTAGTATTCCTTACTTCTAATAGTTTTCCTTTGCTGGTACTTTTTATCAATGAAAACATTGTCATCAATCTCCCCCTTTGGCATTGATGGAAAAGTAATTCTATGCTTACCTCCCCCTTTGGCATCAATGGAAAGAGGGTTGAGGAATGAATAAAACTCTCTAACTGTCTAAACTGCTATGAGGTAAGTTATTCTTCCTATTGATTGTGTCGATCCTCTATATGTAGACATCTAATTTATATTTCAAGTCAATTATGTTTCTCTCATGAGGTTTCTTTTGGAAATATCAACTAAAAGAACGCCTCTTCTTATCTGAGCATGTATGACTTATTAATTTCTACATGTAACTTGTAAGATGTCAATGAAAATCCCTCTACATGTTGAATATTTTGGGATTTCAAGAATTGATATGAAATATAAATATCATCCTCCTTTAAAATTTCTATGTAGAAATACCTCCAAAGTCATCACATACTTCTAGAAATTGTGATTGTCAACCCTTGGTTTCTTGTAATATTCCAAAACAGGAAAACAAGAATATTGAACATAAAACTGGAAATTGTAGTAAATATCAAAACATCAAAACATGAGAAAAGCATAGAGAAATTCCGTTATGTATAATAGCAGAAAATCAGCAAAATGTCTTGAGGAAAAGGTCACTCAAGCTAATCAAACAAGCCTCCCATGATCCAATACATCAAAATGTGAAATACTGCTAATACAAAAAATGTTGGAATGCCATGAGTGTGTATTCCAAGAGAGAATAATTGCAGCTAAAGAATATAAATAGAAAGATTTGACGACATAGTGCTCAGAAAATGTCAGGATTATAGCTCTAGTCTCTCAAGAACCATTCCAAGACAACCTAGAAAGGGTTTCCAGATATACACTATGTGAAAAATGTAGCCCTAGGCTAAAGAAAACTCTGTAACCTAATAAATGGAGTGAGGTGGATGATATGACAAGAAAATATTTGATACTCCTCCCAATATATCCTCTAGATGAAGGGTTTCTCTGTCCACTAGGAAACTAGCTCACAAACTAAAATTTTCAACCCTCCACTGCAACTACACTACAAAATAACACAGTTTCTGAAGGATACTGCACTGTGGTGGATGGATGAAGCTTGGCTTGATGCCAGATGGTGGAATTGAGCTCAAATGTAGCACTCCTAAGTGGGCACTCGAATTCCCCTGAGGATGAGTATGGGATTTCTACTTGGAATCACCATTGTGCTAAACAACACAACAGACTCCTCTAAACAACTGAAGCATACTGAAAGTCATAAAATACCAAGACATAAAAAATAATCAGAATGCCTTCTATGGCTTCCATCCCCTTCCTTATATGCTTGGTGAGCTTCGTCTCCCTTGGTCCGATTCATTGAAGATGTTACTCCCATGCACACACTCCTCCACCATAACTACACTTTCCTCCACTACCTCCACTCTCTGCATGATAACGCTATTGATTTGGTCATCCTTGACCCCATCCACATACATTGAATCCATTCACACCAAGGGTTTCTTTATTTCAACTAGTTACATTGATCCATCTTCACACTAGAAGTGGTTTTATCCCTACTAAAGAGATTTAAGGGTCTCTCTACCCACTTATCCATCTAAGTTATGAAAAATAGAAAAAATTAATATTCCAAATAGATAAAAGATAATTAGGAATACTGCATCCCTCCCCTCCTAAATATTTGTTGTCCTTAAGCAACTGCAAAAACAGATGCTACACAATCTTCTCTCATTCCCAAGTGGCATCCTCATCTAGTAGATTCCTCCATTGAATCAAATATTCTTTAATCACCCTGTTCCTTAGTTGCCTCTCTCGAGTGTCCAACATAACTTGTGTTTGTAAAACAAAATGACCCTCATCATCAATAGATGGGAGATCCATGGTGGCAACCACATGTTGTCCAATGGCCTTCTTGCAGCATGAGATATGAAAAATTTTATGAATCTTACTCCCAATGGGGAGCTCCAACTCATATGCTACCTCCCCAACATGACGAATCACCCTGTATGACCCATAAAAATGGGGCTTAAGCTTCTCATCCCCATTCTCCTTCAGTGTAGACTATCTGTAAGGCTGAAGATGAAGATAGACTAAGTCATCCACCTCAAACTGCCTCTCTATCCGACCATGGTCTTCATACAACTTCTATTGATTCTGGGTTGTAGCAATGTTGTCTTTGAGAGCTCAGAGTATATCCTAACTTTCTTGGATCCACTCCTTGGCTCTACGGGCCTTTCTTGCTCCAAAAATCACAACAACAAATGATAAATCATCATACCCATAAAGAGCCTAAAATGGAGACATGTTGATTGACATATGAAATGTTGTGTTGTAGCAATACTATCCCAAGTGGAGCCAGCATGACCATGCCCTTTTCTACCCCAAAACATAGTTTCACAAGTATCCTTCTAGTCACTTGTTTACTATCTCAGTTTTTCTATCGGTCCGAGGGTGATAAATGGTACTCGATGTCAACTTGGTACCCACCCACTGAAAAAGCTCCTACCAAAAGCCACGCATGAAGTAACTATCTCAATCACTAACTATGGTCTTAGGAAGACCATGGAGTCTAAAAAATCTCTAAAGAAGAGCTCGGCTGCCTATGAAGCAGTATATCATGCAGAAATAGCAAATAAATGTGAATACTTAGTTAGTCGATCAACAACTAAAAATATACAATCCTTACCTTGTACTACCGGTAAAACAGTGATGAAGTCCATGGAAATACTCTCCCATTTTCGTTCTAGAATAGGGAATGGATGCAACAACCCTGCAGGATGGCTGTTCTCCCCTTTTCTCTACTAGTAAACTATGCACTCCATGATGTGCTGAAGCACATCCTCCTTGAGACCCTTCCATGAGAATCTCTCCCGAATGGACCGATATGTCTTGGTGAATTCTTGATGGCCTGAAAGTTTTGAATCATGTGTTGCATGCAAAATATTCTCCTTGAATCTAGAATCTTTAGTCAAGAAAATTTGGTCTCGGTAATAGATGATCTCATCCATGACTCTAAACCTCTCATCAGTCACCTGTCCATAAAATATCTCACATGCAAAGCAGTCTTTAGAATACTCTACCAATAGCTGGGCCTTCCATTCTGTATCCACACTCAGCAGTGACAACGCTGCTAGTCTCTGTGATAGGGCATCTGCTACCACATTACTCTTCCCCTTGAAATATTAAATGTCAGACTCATATGCTTGGATTTTACTAACCCCTTTATGTTGCCTCTCTTCCAGCTACTTCTGCTGAAGAAAAAACCGAAGACTATTGTGATCAGTCTTCACTTGGAATCTGTTACCCACCAAATAGTGTTGAAAATTAGATAATTCATGCATGATAGCCAACATTTCCTTATCATGTATAGAATACAACCTTTCATGAGGCAACAACTTCTGACTCTCAAATGTTATGGAGTGGCCCCCCTGCATCAAGACTGCTGCATTTCCATCTCCTGAAACATCACATTCCAACACAGAGGATTGGGTAAAATTAGGTAATACCAATACCGAGAAACTACTCATCACCTCCTTGAGCCTATCAAAGGCCCTCTGCGCCATGTTTGTCCAACTAAAGGCTCCATTTTTTGTAAAATTTATGAGTGGTGCTACTATTTGAGAGAACCCTTTGACAAACTTATGGTAGTAAGTGAAAATCCCTACGAACCCCTCAATTTCCATTACATTTTTTTGCTTAGACCATTCTCGAATAACACGGATCTTCTTGTCATGAAATCTCACCCCATTTAATCCAATGATGTGGCCCAAATAGAGCATCTCTATGAGCACAAACTCACAATTGGATAGCTTGGCATAGAATTGTTGTTCCTCAAGAATATGTAATATTGTCTCAATATGTTGTAGATGCTCTGCCCATGTGCAGCTGTAAATAAGAATGTCATCAAGGAAAACCAACACAAATTTCCTTAGCTGACCACAGAAGATATGGTTCAAGCAAGACTGAAAAGTAGTCGGAGCATTAGTTAACCCAAAGTGCATCACCGGGAACTCAAGGTGACCATAATGGCATCTAAATATAGTCTTGGGGATATCTTGATCCCTCACCCTGATCTTATGGTACCTCGACCTCAAATCAATCTTTGAGAAGTAATTTGATCCCATTAGGTCATCTATAAGCTCATCGATCCTGAGAATTGAGTACCCATTCTTCATTGTTTTCTTGTTCAAATATATTTACTCAATGCACATCATCAATGTGTCATCCTTCTTCTTCATCAAGACCACAGAAGAAGCAAAAGGACTGGTGTTGGGTCGTATATGTCCTAAAGCCAAGAGCTCCTAAATGGATTTTTCAATCTCATCCCTATAGGCTTTGGGATGCCTATAGGGTGTGGTGATCACTGCTTGGATCCCATGACCTAACTCAACAGTGTGCTCAAACCCCTAGTTTGGTTGCCTCCACGGTGGCATACCCCCAAATAATGTAGAATAACGGTCTATAATAGACTACACATCCAGGTGTACTAGTTCACCCTTGCCTCCTGCCTCTGACATACGAAGTTCCACTGCCCACTCTATGTCTCCTCTGTACAAATCAGCCTCCATCCTATGTGTTGAGACAATTTGGGGTGGATAGGTGTGCATGCCCCTAATATTTTGGTGCTTACCACTCTCCTTATCCGTCCCTTCCATATCTAAGGTCTCCCAATCCATGGTGACCTTCCCTAATGTAATAAACCATGAACACCCAATATCACATTGGTGTCTGGAATATCAACCACAAAATATTGGTTTGTGAATGTGTAAGTCCCTAAAGTCATAGTTAATTCCGGAACATAATTGACACACCGTATGGTTGTAGCTCGTGCAACCAATACTCACTACAAGGAAAATACCATCTAGTGTAGGTTATAAAGGATGTTTTTAGTGTTATAAAATTGGCCAAAATTGTAAATAAAACATTTTCTACAACATTCGTTTTTGGTAACAGAGGTTTTGGCGAAGCTTTTAACGAAATTTCAACACAACTAGAAAAACCCAGGTCGCTGGAAGTTATTATGGATGTTTTTTTCATCGGTGTGCTACTAAGGATTCAACGCACCAGTGCATGTAATATAGACCGTCACCCCAAGGCGGTGGAAGGTGCATGCACCAGGAAATAAAGGTATACAACTGCATCGATTGCACTGTAGTTGATACAATGCATGGGGCCATTCTAAATGGTATTGAGATTTGTGTGGTACCCATATGTCATATCAATGCACCGGTACATAGCCTTATAGAATATCATTGGTGCATAGTATCAGACAAATAGATCGATTGTTGTAATTCGTATTGGTATTTGTGTGGTGCCTATTGGTCGTTGAAATACACTGGTGCGCAATCTCACATAAAATCTCTGGTGCACAGTATCGCACAAACGCATCGAGATTTATAATTGGCATTGGTATTTTTGTAGTGCCCAAAGGTAGTAGAAACACACCACTGTACAGAAACTAACACGCACTGGTGTTCATTTTGTATTTTTTAGAAACATCGACCTGTGACAATGAAATTATTGTGATCTTTTAAAATTCATTATTCATAAAAAAATCGACACATCTTATAACAATATTCATATTAATTAAATTTTTATTAATGCATTTGAATGTGATGTTTATATTAATTTGTTATACCATATCATAATTATTGTAATTTTTTAAAATTCATTATTCATCAAAAGACGACACATATATTATAACAATATTCATATCAATTAAGTTTTTATTAGTGCATTTGAATGTGATTTTTGGATTAATTTGTTATATCATATCATCATATTTCGCATATCTTCATTATAATATTTAATCATCCATAAATTTAATCAGTGGTGTTACATTTCACAACGATAATGGAGAAGGCAATAGAATAAAATATTATATATATATATATATATATATATATATATATAAGACAGTCTTTGTCATACATAATAGGACAGTGATTGGTATCCCTTTGTATTTCAAATGGGACACTGTGTCCATTACATTAAAAAAAATGTTTTATTTCAGAGACAAATATTTCAAAAAATACAACACCTTGCTTTGATATCCAAACATAATCATCATCATTCTTCACTTGAACTGTTGTCACTACTCGAGCTACTTCCATGACTTGGGTTATTTTCAGCAATGTTTTGTTCATGGTGTTGATTGTTTTTTTCTTTTTCACCTTCCATCTATAAACATAAAAATAAACTGTAATGAGTGTATATACATTGGTGAGACTAATGAAAATTGAAATATGAAATAATATACATCAATGTAAATCAAAAATAAATGATGTACCATAGCAAAAATTAACTCATGAACTATACACATTCTTTCAAAACCATGTAGTATGCCATTTTTTTTAGATTTCATCTATTGACACAGTTCCATACTTTGTTTCCTACAAGTTTTATACCCCACAACAAATCATATATTTAATATAAAATATTTTTTTACTCTATTAATTATAGATGGATCTAAGTAAAACAAGATCGATATATGCTTACAAATTCCACAATTAATTTCTGATATGTCAACATATACTAACAACCCATATTTAACCCAATGTCAATCAATTCATCTTTTGGTTCTTCTTTGTATGTTAGCACCTATTTGAAGACATTCAATGATGATTTTGTAAAACAACTTAAAATATACAAAAATGAAATCTAGTTAAGTTGTTATAAGGAAGTAACAATTACTCACAAACTTAGATATCAACACTTTTCTTCCTTGTCATCCTGTTTTATGTGCTGAATGGATTCCATTTTCTTTTCTTTTCTGCAAGAAGATATTTGAAAATTAATATTTAATGATAAATTGTTTATTTATTGTACCTAATGGTTGAAAAATTCAATTATTTTATATTACATTTGAAGCACGTTGTTGCTGAGATGGCTCCTCCTACGATGCAATTTTGTCCATTTCTTTGACCATCTCCTTATACACCTTTTTGGACATTCCTACTTGCATATTTATGATATTAGCTGATTCATCTTTTGAGATTTTCATAATCTTCCTGAAAATGTAACATGACAATAAAATATTTAATTTTTATATTGATATATGAAAATTAAATATAACAAAAGTGATATTTATAAATAATTCTAGAAAAATATTTAAAGGAATATTTCTTTTTCATTCCTTAATTTTTTGTTGTTGTACGTTTTTTCTATTAAAAGTTTGACATGTCTCATTGACCAATTCTCTGGAAACTCTTCCTGTAGTTTAGATAAAATTTGGTTCTTGGAATCATTGGATTGATTTTTTTATTGTAAGTGGAAAGAACATCTATACATTTGTTCCACTAGATCCCTCAAAATTTTGTAAATATTTTCCCCCATTCATTAACCTCCAACACGCTAAAGAGAAATTCATTTTCATTTTCATGTTCTATTTTTTTCTTTTCTTAGAACACCATTCCTTTTCTAACTTGTTTGTCCATGTAGAACATTAAACAAATGTGAATTAATAGATTGTTTGAAACATGTTATCTAATAATTTTAAGTACATTATTAATGAAAATTTAAAAAAGAAACTCATATTGGATCGATAGTATTTTTTCATTCACCTGATTCATCCTTTTGCAATTTTTCGATCAAGATTTTACGCTCTTGTAGTCCTAGATCAGAAATAATATTATCGAGCTTCATCATTTTGTGGCTCTGAATGATACATAATAAACAATACATATTAGTTAAACTTACACATAGTTCAAAAATAATATTTTTTGTAAATAATTTACAAAGAACTTGCCATTTTTTCTTTTCTTAATGTGTTATGAGTATTTTTGTTACTTGATATCTTGTCAGCCATTTCTTTATCAATATAAAACATGTACCATATCATTGATTAATATATTTTACAAATAAATTATCAACTTTTCAGGTTTAAAAAAATATATCAAGAAACCGATGCACTTTTCATGGTGTACACACCAATAGCTGTGCATGCTGGTCTTATAAGTGCATCGCCCAAATAGTATAAAACACCATATGATACTCTATTACAACAAGGAGCATTGTTGTGTTACATGTCAACCACCGCACCGATGAACACAGATAAAATAATAATAATTTTCTAGTGTTAGTTTTTGTAGCATATCATGTCATGGAGGGGGTGGTGCGGCCTATTGTTATAAATGCCCTGTGCAAACAAGGGACCACCATATGGTGCTCTGTGTCAAGTAAGAGACTAGGTGTGGTGCATTATATGTTACATGGTGCTCTGATTAACATAATAAAAAATTGTTTTTGTGAAACAGTACATTCGCGATCCGCGATAATGACATAGCGCACCGGTGCCCTATTTTACATATGGCGCATGCATTAAAAAATTGTTTTTTATTTTTTTATCAAACAGTACGTGCACGGTGCACTGGGATAAGTTAGCGCACCGGTACGCTAGGTTACGTCGGGCACACCGTTTAAAAAAATTATGTTCTTTTTAAAATTCACGGAAGGGTTGACATGGATTGGGATCTGACTATGCAATTCGTCCTATGGGTTGGATGTCATAGGCCTATATAGAGCAATACAAACTCTATAAATATAAAATGAAAAGCCCTAATTCTGAAATCACAGAAATAAGGAGAAGAAAGCGGAGAAACAAAAATAATGAAGGGTTTATGGTAAAAATGGATTTATTTATTTTTGTTTCTGAAAATGAACAAGAAGTTGAAAATTTTTACTTATTATGTAAAAAAACTGCAGAAAAAATAAAAAAAAACAATAAAATTTAATCACGAGATCGTTTGAAATTATATGCTACAGGGTTTGAATCACTAGAGGTTTAGAATTTTGATTTTCTAAATACTTTTGTTCGAACTTATTTCGTTGCTCCACGATGCTTTCGTGCTCTCTTGCTTTGGGTATGTCTCCTCCAAATATGTAGCTGATTTTTTTGCAAAAATAGTGAAATAATGAAAACTGTTTAGTATTTAAAGAATTGTTTTTTGAAATTAGATTTTCAGAAATCTTTTCCTGACCATTTTTCAATTTACGACTTTTTTTTCACTTAAAAAAAATAGAGTTGCGCTTTTTTTATTTGTGGTTACTCATCGATGTGTCACTTAATAGCACTGCATTGGTGCATCTGTTGATAACACGACAGCAGTGAGCAGTAACTAAAACACATCGGTGCAATTATCTGTAAATTAGCACCTATAACAAGAAGTCCATTTTTAAGGCACCGGAATTTCTTTTAGGTGTGTACACCATAATTTATTGTTGATTTTTCTTAAATGTAGGGAGAAAATATCATAATTATATTGAATGGACAATTATTCAAAATCCAAATCATTCCATAATATTTCTCAAAGTCCATAGCGGACTTCTCCCTATCCATCTCGAGACGTAATATTTACTTCATATTTTATTTATATTTCATTATATAATTGAATTAATTTTTTTATACATGTCAATCATGCAAAAATTAGTTAAATTTATAATGTATACTAATTTGCAGGTTCATGCAGATTCATAATTGACTTCAGATGCACAATATTCAAACAACTCCAAAATGTCAGAAGCTCTTATCAGGAAAAGCATACCGCAAGGCACATTTGGTAGATGAAAATGGACAGCCACTTCACCTTGCCAATTGTAACAATATTACATCTTCTAGCCACAATCTCGGGACAATGATGGTAATAATTATAATTATTTGGTATATTGATTATAAATGTAATTATTTCAACTTCAAACCAATTAATCATGTAATATTGTCAACGTGCTTACTAATTGATATCATATATTTTGTACTAATCATGTTCAAATATTTTTTTTAAATTATTAGGATTCTAGTGATGAGCGACCTACCTACCATATTCCGTTGCACCCCATGAAAATGTCAAATCGAGAGAAGACTAAATTAAGTGAAAAAATTGGAGAGGAACGATAGTAAGAATGGTTAAATCAACCACCAATTTAATTCCCTCTACATCCAGATTCACCAATTATTAATGACTATATGATGCAGGAGCATCAATGCCAAATTTTCATTATTCAATTATGTAATAAGGGGGGTAAGACATTTTAATTATTTTATTAATTAAATTACTTAATTTTAATAAATTAGGAGAGAAATTATAAATGTGAGGATTTTTTGTAAATATTCCTTAAATAAATAAGGATATGAGTGGAGTTAATTCAAGTAGATAATTTAGGGATGAGAAATTCCATAGACGAGACTTAATTGGGTCCAAAATAATATTAATCTAAATTATATTTTAAGTTGAGATTTATGAGGAGAAAATTATGGAGTGGAACAAATTATTTTTATGTATAAATATGTAGCTTATGATGGTTTGAAGGGGAGAGTGTGTGAAGTCAGGAGTGCAGAGGATCAGAAAGATGGTTTGAAGGGCCGAGATCCAAAAGGCTGCCCAATGTAATATTTGGCCTAATAGTTTTTCTATCTTAATATCATATTTTTTTTACTGTATGGCTCTCTTTCTCTTTATGCATATTTTGGGTAGCATTCGTTGTTCTATTTAATGAATAATTGAGAATTTTCATACTAGGTGAAGTAATCTGTGTTTACATCCTAGGATTCTAATTTAAAACATAATCCCTGCATCATTTTGGTATCAGAGCCATAAGGGCCTGGACCTCGACCCCTCTTGGGCTGATGAAAATAAGAGAGAAAGTATATTTTTTGTTTTATTTTTTTTATTTTCATTGAATAATGTTGCATATTTAAATAGATCAATGGCTGGGGCATGAGGGGCTAGTGGAGCTAGAGTCCATGCAATGCACGCACGTGATGGCCGATGATTGAACGCCATTTTTCTGTGTTGCATATTTTAAAGAGTGTTGTGTGGGGAGTGTTGTGCTACCGTCGTTGAATTAAGTCTCCGTGGTTGAGATTTCCACCGGTGTTGAACTGCGAAGTTTCTTGGGAAACAGAATCCTTGGTTTAAAATTTTCATGGTGGAATCTCATGGCAATAAGTGCGATGCTGAAGGTAAAGCCTGGGCAGTGCTGATTTATGCATTGACCAAGTGCGAATGTGCTACCATGTGTGGTGTGTAGTTGCTCAACGGAAGAGTGAGGAGTATAGATGAGCATTGGTGTGGAGGATTTATGTCAAGTTTGATCGGTGGTAGAATGGTGGTATATTGCCTCAAGGAACAATAAGGTGATAAATTTTCAAAGCGTTGAGGTGGAGTGGTGAGCTTTGCTAGCAGTGTTCTACACTACCCAAGGTTGTGTTCTTCCTATGGTGCCAGTGCATGCTACCCACTAAATCGTTGGAGGCAGTGAGGATTGCTAGAGGTCATTTTCTCAAGATCCTAA
Organism: Pinus albicaulis; assembly: GCA_034641835.2. Taxonomy (NCBI): domain Eukaryota; kingdom Viridiplantae; phylum Streptophyta; class Pinopsida; order Pinales; family Pinaceae; genus Pinus; species Pinus albicaulis. Next base: position 887,567,882 of record CM076571.1, read on the forward strand.
TAGTTGGAGTGCATAAGGATTGAAGTTGGAGCTACTGTAGAGGATAAACTGTGATCACTACAAGCGTGATCTATTTTTATGAGGTTGCTCACTCGGTATTCAATATTCCATTGGCTGTAAATACAGTTGTGTGGTAAGTGTTGTGAAAGGGTGTGTTCGTGGAAGTGGTGAAGGATTTCCCTGTTGGTGCAAATAAATTGAAGTATTTAAAACTTGGTCAAGAATTCATCGCAGAAGAAATAGAGTGAAGCGTTGATTTTTTGTTAGTGAAGCATTCAGGGATGAGTTGAGTTTTGAGTTTGAAAGGAAATGAAAACAATGACCACCCTCTGCATGTTATTGACCATCAATAGTTGAAGGAATGATTGTGATATTGTGGGTCACAGTATTGAAGTTCAATGTGTAAGGTCGTGCTACCATACGTAGTGTTGAAGTAAGGATGAGTTGGTTGGCATAGTTAATACATAGAGTGGCAGCATTCACGTGAGCAATAAAACAGACGAAAGGTGGACGAAGTAGCGTTAGCACTTTGAAGTTGCGGCCAATGCATAGATGCAGAGTGAATGTATATGAAACACACAGTATTGAAATCGATTGCCAAATGATAACACAGCTACTATTGAAGTTTTTGCATGGGTAATATTTGTCAACGGTGCAATAGACATACAATTTGTGTTGTGAAAACGTCCATTTGCAAATAAGGTATAGTTTTAAAATGAAATTCATAAGGTGAGGCATAGTTGCATGATCTCTTGTGGACCTAACAAACAATTAATGGAATTTCTGAGTAAGAGAATGTTTGTATTGAAATTGAAATGATAAATTGACAAGTTAATCAACTTCTTTATGGAAGAAGATAAGCTTGGGCGTTCATAGAAGTGGGTAATTTTAAATTAATTGAGAAAATCATTTTCCAAAGTAGGAGTTGTTGTAGAACTGCATCATTTTGGTGTCAGAAGTGAGAAAGAGATTGCATGGAGAGAATTGCAGTGCTAGTAGAATTATTGTTTTGAAGTTTGGTGAGAAAATCAATTTAATTATATGTTTGTACTATTGAGTTTTTTTTTCTCACGTGTTGTGCAAGATTGTGCCATCAGCGTGAAAAGGTGTAGAGACAGTTTTGAAAACCAACAAGGGTTTTCACACAGCTTTGGAGAGAATATATTTGTTGATCATGAAATCATTGGATTGATGGATGAGGCTTCATTTTGAAAGGTCTAAAGATGGTGGAGATTTGAAACTAAAGAGAGTAGTGGAAAATGTGCTATGGGTGCAGAAGGTAAATCATAATGTTTATTGTTATTTCATGGAGGATAACACAGTCATGGTGTTAATGAAATTCCAGTAAAGTTGTGTGAACTTTTATTTTGATTAAGTGATGTGGATTTTCACCATGCTAAAGTGTATTGAAATATTGAAACATGAATTTTTTGCATAATGTGGATTCTTCACAATTTTGGTTACATCACTTTGGATCAAAATTTGTAGTTGGAGGACTTTGTGATTTATGTTTATGGTTGAAAACACAGAGAAACCTCAATTGCTTAATGTTGTAAAACCATTGTTTTACCATCATGTGACGGAATTTAAGGAGGTGATATTCAGGATAAACACAATGTACGGGTTTTACATCGAAGAGGTTTCTTGTTCTCTATACACAGGTGAAGAGATGTGAATTGATGTTGCATGGTGTATAAAAGTGCAGGGAAAGTTTTGCATTAAGATGAAAAAATTATGGGCTTGCGAGTGTTTACAGTGACAAAGACAACACAAAAGGGTGGAAATCAGAGAATTGAGATTGCAGAGAGAGAGGTTTATTAACAACCTTAAGAGGACATGAGGTATGGTAATTCAGGAAAGTAATTTTAAACATTGAATATTGAATGGTCTATTTATTTTCACCTTAAAATAAATCTTGGAAAACCTGAATTGAAATTTGACTAAAGAATTCAACGTCATGTGAAATGATAAGGGCAAACTGATGATTTTTCATAAGAATGAAGTATGAAAGAGGGTAAAGATTTTACATCCTAAAATGTATTAAGGGTGTATGTTTATTGAAAAATTGTATAACTTCAATTAAGTCAAAATATCCACTATCATTGTTATTGGGACAAAGCTTGAAGTGAAAACAAATGTTAGAATCAAATGAAAGTTTGGATAGTTTGAGTTGAGATTGAGTATTTTTCATCCAAGATGAAAAATTGGTGTAAGCCAGAAGTCGAAGAGTCATAAACTACGTCAAGAGTTTGAATGTAATAGGGTACATGATCAGCAGAGCCAGACACCCAAAGAATTGGTTATTGTAACACATGCATTACTAAAGTGTTGTTTGCAGCAAGAGGGTTGCCAGAGATTGGTTCCAAGACAGAGAGCCAAGCGCAAGAGAAGAACTTGCATTTTGATGAGTGGAAAGTGTGAATATTGCTGAGAAGTGGATTAAATGAAGTCCACACTTGAACAGATACAATTCACAAAGAAGGGGAAAATGACTGTTGATAGTCATTTTCGAAGATCTGATGAAGAACACAACAGAGGGGAGAAGAAGGAAAACTCCAAGGTAGGTGGCATATGTGAACAATTGATGGATGAAGAGTATGAGTGGGAGAAGGCTGAGATAACAATTCACCTTGAATTGTTAATGGATTTGTTGTAGGAAAATGTGAAAAACCAGACACATGGTTGGAATATGAGAAAGAAGGTGAAGTGGCAGAAGCTACATGCAAAGAGGGAAAAGCAAGTAAACATACAATTGAAAGAACAGCTGAGGAATATTGAGCAGATGTTGAGTTGTGAAGAACTCAGAGAGGCTGAGTTAAAAATGGATGTTTCCATTTGTGGCCCAGAACATGGTGCAATTATGGGTGAAGAAATTAGTGAGGAAGATCTCATGAACTATTGGGATAGTTCAGAAGAATTTGAAGATGTGTTAGCGAAAGAAACAGATGAGGCCATGAAGCCTTACATTTTTTTCTCATATTATATGTATGTTTGCAGGATATGCAAAAGATGGTGAGCAGTGTGATGGAACTGTCACAAAGGAGAATGAAACTCTTGAGGTAAAGTCTGGTAGAGAATTCCTTCCAACGAAGGAAGGTAATGATTTGTTGCAAGAGGAAGAAATCATAAATGAATTCTTGATTGGGGTAAGACAACAAGTCGAAGCTGTTATGGAGTAGGAGAAAAATGGAAATGCGAAAGAAAAATTCCAAGGAGATAAATAAATGTATTTTTTTAATGAAATTGCTGACGAAATTTTGCAGTATGATGAAACATAAAACAGGATAACTCATGAGGACTGTCGGAGAAAGGATGAAATTGTATTGAGCGAGACTAAAATTTGCCAAGCAAAATATGATGATGACTATCTTTCAGGTGAAGATCAAATTGAATTATTGCAAAAAAAGGATTTTATAAATTCCTTGTTTTATGAAAGAAATTGGTTAAGTCGAGGTGAGATAGTTATTTCTTATGATGAAGAATTTATTATTGATAATGAGAGTGAGAAATTGATTTTCTTAAAAGGGAAAAGGGAAAATGATGGAAAAACAACTAAAACTATTGCAGAGATAGAAGATCAGAATTCTATTCTGATGAAGAATGAAGAGATAGTATCAATAAGAAACTTGACTCGTGACAAAGAAGAAGATAGTGAAGAACGTACAAATATTTTTTCAGATAAAATGACAGATTTGTGGCAGAAATTGAGTATTATAGAGAAGAGGCTAGAAAAATGGAGCATAAGTGTTCAAATCGCAAAGTCAGAGCTGAATGAGAATGAAAAAGTTCATTATTATGAATTAGAGCAAGGAGACATCCTTGAAACAGATGATGTGGAGGAAAGACTAATTGATAGTCTTGAGAATTCTTTGAAGAAGTTGAATCGGCATATTGATGTGTTGATAAAAGAGAAAATGTCAGAGTGGCAAATAAAAATGTTGCCAGAAGAAGGAGAGACCAAAAGGTCTGATCTTTTTAAAACTAACAGTTTGTTGGTGAATGTAGGTACAACACCAGACAAGGAAATTTTTATTATAAAAACAATCAATAACTATAGTTATGATCAAGAAGAAATTCTTGATTTTTTTCCATTGCAGGAAGTTGAGAGTTCAACTCAGTTGAATATTAAATAATTTGACAAAGAGGAATTGCTCTGAGGATTTGGTGAAAGAAAGTGTTGGAGAAGCTGATGGAATCTGATCGACAGAGTGGACAATGAGTTATCAAATCGAGTTGATACTTCGAAGGACCAGCGATAGAATTGAGTATGGAATCTTGGGGGGATCAATTCATCAAGACTTGTGGCTATTGCAGTATTACAGAAAAGTGACGGACCTTATAGACAAGAGTCTATGAAAACTTCTCTACTTGAGGAGTTTGATGCAGGAGCATGAGAGCCAAATTTTCATTATTCAACAATGTAATAAATGTTGGGTATGTGTTATATTCTTTCCACGACTAGCTCCACGCGTTGTACATTGCATCGGGGACAACAGGGGGGTCACAAGGGGGGCGGCAGCGCACTGGCAAAATTTGTTTTGGTATGCGGTCCCACTCATATGCGGACCCACCCATGTTTTGTGCATGAGTTTGCACATGGTTTTGGGGTACGATGGTTTTCGACCCCTGGTATTTTGTAGATCCGGTCAAGGGAACTACGGTTATGTTCTAATCCAGGGCTAATGGATTGGGTTTTATGTATGCTTTGGCATGTATATATATGTGTTGTAACACTAAAAGGAACATAATGAAAAATCAAGCTGGTCGTCCCAATTTGGGATCCAGGGGAAAATCTCTGTGTTTATCTGTTTTATGTTTTATGCTCTCGTTGTTGTTTATTTTCTGTTATAAGATTCGTGTGTAGATAATTTCTATTCAGGGTTAAAACCTACATTTGGTATCAGAGCTGTTTCGACTTCAAGGGGACACCTTTGTTGTTGAGGGTTTTTTGCTTGGGCCTGTGGTAGACCCTGTTCAGTGGGAGTTCTGCGGGATCGATTCTTGCGGTGAAAGAAGATGGCGAGCGGCGGAAAGATAGAGATCGAGAAATTAAATGGTCATAGTTTTGAGTTGTGGAAGCTCAAGAAGGAGGATCTGTTGGTGGATAAAGATCAGTGGATTGCGGTAGATCCAGGTACTAAACCAACGGCAATGTCAGATGAAGACTGGAAGAAACTGGATCGGAAGGCTAAGAGCACAATACGGTTGTGTGTCTCAGATTCAGTATTGTTGAATGTATCTGGGGAAGCTACGGTGAAGAATTTGTGGGAAAAACTTGGGACTTTTTACCAATCTAAGTCTCTGGTGAATAATTTTTTCCTGTGGAAAAAGCTGTATAACCTGAGGATGAAGGATGGAGACTCGGTGATAGAGCATCTGAATGCCTTCAATACTGTGGTAAGTCAGCTGTCATCTGTTGATATTAAAATCTCAGATGAAGATAAGTGCATCAGTTTGTTGTGTTCTCTACCAGACTCGTGGGATAGTCTGGTTATTGCAATAGGTAGCAATACAACTACCTTTAATTTTGATGACATTGTCTCAGCCTTGCTGTCGGAGGAAATGAGACAGAGAAATATGGAGGGCTAGAATGGAGATGCCTTATCTGTACGAGGAAGGTCCCAAAACAGAAACAAGAATAAGTTTTCGAGTGGGAGATCCAAATCTAGAGGGAGATCTAAATCTCCTGGAAAGTTTGTAAAGGTATGCTGGAAATGCGGAAAGGAAGGGCACTACAAAAAGGACTGCAGATCTAAAGCTCCCGAGAAAGGAAAGAGATATGATGATGCTCCTTCTGCAGAGGCAAAAACCACCTCGGATGAAGGTGGGGATGTGTATTTGGATTCTTCTTCAAATACACATGTAGATCATGAGTCATGGTTGATTGACTCAGGTGCATCCTTTCACTTCACTCCCCTTCGGGAGTGGTTCTGTGAGTATGAGAAACATGATGGTGGTGATGTCTTCCTAGGGGATGATAGGAAGGCCAGAATCATCGGACATGGAAAGGTCAAGCTGAAGCTACAAGGTGGAAGGATTAGAACACTTCCTGGTGTTCTTCATATTCCTGCATTGGCCAGAAATATAATTTTTTTAAGCAAGATGGATGATGCAAAAATAGTGTCTGAAAGACATGCCCGGGGAGCACTGGTATTAATGCAGGGAGTTCGAACTGGAACTCTGTACAAGCTATAAGGTAGCACTTTTATTAATGAGTGTAACAGTTTTTTGGTTCCTGAAAGTGGGACAGAAAGTCTAGCTGTCTCTGGAGAAAAGACCATGCTATGGCATCAAAGGCTTGGACATATTGGAGCGAAGGGTCTTCAAATACTACATAGAGATGGTATGGTAGAAGGTATGTCTAATTGTTCTCTGGATTTCGATTTCTGTGAACAGTTTGTATATGGGAAGCAGAATTGGGTGAGTTTTCCTTCTGGTGCTAAGAGGGAAAACAAGATATTAGAACTTGTGCACAGTGATGTGTTTGGGCCTGTGTCAGTTCCATCACTGGGAAAGTCTGTGTACTATGTTTCATTCATAGATGACTTCTCATGGAATACATGGATATATTTCTTGAGGAAGAAATCTGAAGTCTTTGACAAATTTAAAGAATTTAAGGCTCTGGTGGAAAACCAGACAGAGAAGAAGATAAAGGCGCTGAGGACAGATAATGGTGGGGAGTTCTGCAAGAAGGAATTTGAAGAGTTCTGTAAGAAGTGTGGTATAGCACGAAAGAAGACTACTCCATACACACCGCAGCAAAATGGAGTTGCAGAAAGAATGAACAGAACACTAATGGAAAAGGCAAGAAGCATGCTCAGTGGTACCGGGTTAGGACAAGAATTCTGGGCAGAGGCAGTGGAGACTGCATGTTACTTAGTTAACAGATCACCTTCATCAACGTTGGAGGATAAGACCCCACATGAGGTATGGACTGGTAAGAAACCCTCTATTTCACATCTAAGGGTATTTGGATGTGATGCATATGTACACGTTCCAAAGGAGAAAATGACCAAGTTGGATAATAAATCTGAAAGGTGCATCTTTATTGGGTATAAGGATGGTTTAAAGGGTTACAAGCTTTGGAACCCAGAAACAAGGAAGGTTGTGTACAGCCGAGATGTGATGTTTAGAGAAGTGAAAGATGTTGTTAAACATGAAGTCCTACCAAAGGAACCTGAGAAGATAGAGTTTGAGCTAAAGGAGGATGAATCAGACTCTACAACAGAAGAAGACTCAGAAGATGAAGAGCCACAAACTCCAGCTTTGAGAAGATCAATTCGGGAAAGAAGGCAACCAGAAAGGTATAGTCCATCTGCTTTCTGTTCAGGTTTTGCCTTAACTATAACTGATGATGAACCCAGAACTGTCAGGGAGGCAGTAGATTCAGAGGATGGAAAACTCTGGAAGGAGGCCATGGTTGATTAAATGGCATCCTTGCACAAAAACAATGCATGGGATCTGGTGGAGTTGCCGGCTGGAAGGAAGCCCATTGGGAGCAAATGGGTGTTTAAGAAGAAGATGAATGTAGAAGGCAAGGTGGAGAAATAAAAAGCTCGGTTGGTAGCGAAAGGTTATTCCCAGGTGTCGGGAATTGATTTTGGTGATATTTTTTCTCCTGTTGCCAAGGTTACTTCTATTAGATTACTTTTATCTGTTGCTGCTGCATTTGATTTTGAGATAGAACAGATGGATGTGAAGACAACTTTTCTTCACGAGGATCTAGAAGAGGAGATCTACATGAAGCAACTTGAAGGCTTTATGGTGAAGGGTAAGAAAGAACTGGTATGCAGGTTGAAGAAGTCTCTGTATGGGTTAAAACAGTCACCAAGGATGTGGTATCAGAAATTTGATACCTATATATGGGGACTTGGCTTCACCATAAGCAAGGAGGATCACTGTGTTTATTTTAAATTAATTGGTGACCGTGTTATTTATTTGGTATTGTATGTGGATGATATGTTGCTGATTGGAAATGACAAAGAAATTATCCAAGATTTGAAGACCCAACTGTTCTCCAAATTTGACATGAAGGATCTTGGTGCTGCAAACTATATTTTGGGCATGGAAATTAAGAGAGATCGGGTAAAGAGGAAGCTCTGGTTAAACCAGAGGAAGTATGTCGAGACTATATTGCAGAGGTTTAATATGCAGGATAGTAAACCGGTGAGTGTTCCTATTCCTGTAGGTGCAAAGCTGTCTATTGAACAGTGTCCCAAGACACAAGAAGAAGAGGAGGATATGTCCCTTGTTCCATATGCAAGTGTAGTGGGTAGCCTGATGTATGCAATGGTCTATACTAGACCAGACATTGTGCATGCAGTGGGAGTATTGAGCAGGTTTATGTTAAACCCAGGGAAGGAGCATTGGATAGCAGTGAAGCGGGTTTTCAGATATTTACGTGGCACTATTGATTATGGCTTTTGCTACTAGGGAAGACGAGGATTGGAAATAATGTTGGACATTCATGGTTTTGTTGATGCAGACTAGGCTGGAGATCTGGACCAAAGAAGATCTACAAGTGGGTATGTGTTTAGCCTATTTGGAGGTGGAGTCAGTTGGATGAGTAAAAGACAGTCTGTAGTGGTGCTTTCAACTACAGAGGCAGAATACGTAGCTGCCACTCATGCAAGTAAGGAAGCAGTTTGGTTGCATAGATTGTGTTCAAGTATGGGGTTGGTACAGCAAGCTATAAGGATAGACTATGATAGCCAAAGTGCAATTTTCTTGGCTAAGAACCCTACTTATCATTCAAAGACAAAGCACATTGATGTTCAATATCACTTTGTTAGAGATATGGTTGAGGCTAAAAAGGGTGTTGCTGGTAAAGGTGAACACTTTGAAGAATGTTGCAGATGCATTGATGAAGTCTGTAAGCACTGAGAAGTTCTCTTGGTGTAGAGAAACATGGGTGATGAAGAATTGGCCCAATGAATAAGCTCTCCTGTGCCCCCCTGTGGAAAGAAAACAACAAGTGGGAGAATGTTGGGTATATGTTATATTCTTTCCACAACTAGCCCCACGTGCTGTACGTTGCGGCCCAGACACAGCCCGGGGAAGTCTGAGAAGTCACGGGGCGCGGCCCCACTAATCGGGGTCCAGGGCAGCGCCCCGGTGAAATTTTTTTTGGTATGCAGTCCCACTCATATGCGGACCCACCTATGTTTTGTGCATGAGTTTGCACATGGTTTTGGGGTACGATGGTTTTCGACCGCTGGTATTTTGTAGATCCGGTCAAGGGAACTACGGTTATGTTCTACTCCAGGGTTAATGGATTGGGGTTTATGTATGCTTTGGAATGTATATATATGTGTTGTAACACTAAAAGGAACATAATGAAAAATCAAGCTGGTCGTCCCAATTTGGGATCCAGGGGAAAATCTCTGTGTTTATCTGTTTTATGTTTTATGCTCTCGCTATTGTTTATTTTCTGTTATAATAGTCGTGTGTAGATAATTTCTGTTCAGGGTTAAAACCTACAATAAAGGGGGTGAGACAATTTAATTATTTTATTAATTAAATTACTTAATTTTAATAAATTAGGAGAGAAATTATAAATGTGAGGATTTTCTGTAAATATTCCCTAAATAAATAAGGATATGAGTGGAGTTAATTTAGGTAGATAATTTAGGGATGAGAAATTCCATAAACGGGACTTAGTTGGGTCCAAAATAATATTAATCTAAATTAGATTTTAAGTTGATATTTATGAGGAGAAAATTATGGAGTGGAAAAAATTATTTTTATGTATAAATATGTAGCTTATGATGGTTTGAAGGGGAGAGGGTGTGGAGTGAGAAGTGCGGAGGATCAGAAATATGGTTTGAAGGGTCAAGAGCCAAAAGGCTGCCCAATGTAGTATTTGGCCTAGGAGTTTTTCTGTCTTAATATCAGATTTTTTTTTTTTATTGTATGGCTCTCTTTCTCTTTATGCATATTTCGAGCAGCATCCATTGTTATGTTGAATAAAGAATTGAGAATTTTCATGCTGGGTGAAGTAATCTGTGCTTACATGCTAGGATTCTGATTTAACACAAAATCCCTGCATCACTATAGCAATAGTAGTTCTTCACAAGTTGGCAATGGAGGCAATCAAATAGAGGTTGGTATGGATGATTACTTAAGGGATATGGCTGCCATGGAGACAATGTTTTTAGATGCATTCCAAAAAAAGGATCAACTAGGGGATGATGCTCATATAGTTGACACCTTTTTCGAAAGCCTTAAATTTGCTTCCACCACCCCTCTCTTTGGACCTGGCGGTCAATCAAAGTCAACCCATTTGAAAGCAAATTTTGGCTTGTCAAATGTATGTTTCTCGTAATTTCTTAGGTAAGTTACGATAAATTCCTCCCTTATATAAATTTGAGAAATATAATTAGTACATAATGAACATTACAGATGGTCAATTTTATGAATGTTCATAATTATATTAGCATTAATGTACATTTATTAATATTTTTCATGATCACCAACTACATGTTATTCAAATATAAGGTTATTTCGAGTGATAATGTCTTGCTCGATAGCTCTGTTAGATGGATAAGTCATTCTTGCGGACAAGACAGACCTCCCGAATGTCCTATAGACAGCTAGCAACAAACGGACAAACAAAACTATCTTTCTCTAGATATATTGCAATTCATAATTAAATGCTATAAAGGTTTAACAATCTTACCTTTGGTCCAATGCTTGTTTGTAGTAGTATTCCTTCAGTCGCCCGAAAGATTTATTTTCGAAGATCTGCAATCACAAACAAACAAACATCAAATAGCACTTACATAGCATATATTCATAAATCATATCCATTATGGTGATCAAGGAATCCATAAAATAAACCAATCAATTGTTAGCTTATTGAGAAAAACGGATTTATTTGTATTAACTTAAATAATAAGAGCCTTACAACCATGTCTGCCTTAATGTCGTACAGGTCTTCCTAGGGTCCGAAGCAGGTGTTTCCTTTACTTAGATCAACCTTGCACTCTTCCAACCGAGATACATACAGGTATGTAATCATTCCCACATGAAATATAAGCTAAAAGGGTCTAAGTTTCAACAACACTTCGCCTCCAACAATACTAAAACTTCAACTCATCAATTGTAACCGCTTGAGGCTGCCCTGTGCCTCTTTTTATAGTGAAAGACAACAAGTTACAACTCCATACAAGAAGGGATATAATCCTCATTCAAAGGGATTAGTTCCTTACATCAAGGGGTTAGCTCCTTATTGGATGGGATGCATGAACATGAAAGGAGTAGACTTTCCACCGCAGGAATGTTTCTAGAAGCTTCCAAAAATGACTTTAATTGAGCTTCTAGATTCTACTTGCGCCTTTAATAATATTTTACTGGGGTCCGCACTTTTAATAAACAGAAAGTGCGCTTGGCTACACATGATTTATAGCCAAAAGGTACGGGACCGCAGGAAAAACTAGGAGAAAGTGCAATACCAGAGTTTTAAGGCTTCTATGAGCTTTTCTCTTAGTTTCAAGGCTTGACTTTGGGAACTTTGATATTATAGACTTCCAAGGGAGTACTAAAATGTCAATGGTGACAAATTTTAGTGTAACAAATTTCTCCCTAAAGTGCGAAATATGAGAATATTCGAAGAGTGATGTGCTTTATCATTTCAAGGATTAGCCTGTGGACACCCCAGTCGGAACCCTGTAAAAAAATTCAACGCAACACATATACATATATATCATCACTGAGGTAGGCAGTCCCATACTCAGATCAAAACTAACTAAACTTGTTCTGATACAGAAATGATTCTAATATTACATCAATAGTGTAGACACAGCATGGACGCAACCATCTGTAATGAATCGTCTACATCATAATGAATAATAAAACTCCTCGCAGCCTGCATGGTGGAAACTAGATCCAGGGTCTTGATTTCCGCTTCTCAAACTAGTACAATTCTATCCATGAGATTAAATGTGCTGAAGTCGAACATGGTAGAAACCACTTGATTACTAGTCAATGATGTGAATTGTTAGAAAGTGTGAGAGAAACCACCAATAATGACAATGGCTCTCAAAGTACTTAGTATAATCCACGAAATGCTAATAAGTGATCTGAAGTCGAACATTTCACGGAATCATTTGATCGAAGGTCAATGATGTAACCTGTCGTAAAAGGCAAGAAAAATGCCATTAAGGCATGCAGATTCCAAGGTATTGACGGATTGTAGATCAACTTCCTAGATGATGAGCTGTTGTCGATAGAAAGTGATTCCTCGTAAGCAAGCTCATGACATGAAACCATAGATCAATTTTTGAAGAAATTTTTTGCAAGGACTGACTCACCAATGGTCAACGCAAATGGTGCAACTATATGCAGATCAATGGTTTGTTTGATTGTCCTTTTGAACACATAACGACACTGTAGAAGGTTTGGTGATAGTTGCCCTAAGCTAATACCCAGAAACTGGCTGAAGTCCTTCAATGTGGTTTGGTTAACTGATAGGCAAAGGATTTCCCAACCCAGGTAGAGGTGCGACAAAAAGTTTCGTGTTGAAGAGTGGTATAATGCTTTTACAAATCAAAGTGTAACAAATGAATCTATTTTTCTCTCTTTTCCCCCACCATTTCTGGAAAGTACCTCTTTATTTTTTAAAAGCTTGAGGAGCATAACATTTACTTGTTTATAAGCTCATCCTTCGGATGAGTCCAAATTAGTTTAAAATCGAACCCTAAGAAGGAGTGTTCTGTTCCTATTTGTAATCGACGGGTCCTTTACTGTTAAATTTTAATGAGTCTAGTATAGGAGAAACTCGGTGTTTTTCATTTTTAGGGAGTCAGAAGAAAAAACTTAAGAAAACACCATGGGTGTTCTTTTTCATAAATTTAGTCTCTCGGGCCCGAAAAAGGATAAAATAATGCAAGAGAGACCTCTATTGACCATGATTAGTCAACGTATACCATTTTCGTAAATATTCCATTTAACTCCGGAAAAGGGGTAAACTTATATTGATGGGATGACTATTCATTTACTTTAACGAGTTCAAATAGTCAAGTACTCAGCGATATTTTCATTTTTAGAGAGTCTGAAAAGGGCTTAAAAGAGGACTCCATGGTTTCTCTTTTTCGTAAATTTTAAAGAGCCCGAAAAAGTGATAAAAGTTTACTCTTCATCAAAAATGACCATTCCGCCTGAAAAATATGTTATTCTGCACAAAAATTCAAAAAATTAAACATAACTGTTTCAGTAATAAAAATATTTTGAAAAACTGATTTTTAAAGTGAAAAATAAACAAATTTAAAATTCATCTATTCGAAAAAACTTATAAAAAGAAGTTTTTCAAGTTCATTTTTACCATTTGAGTTTGGAGTAAAGTTTTTAGAGCTCTGGGAAAAAAATTCTTCGGAGAAGATTCTGGGAAAACCATTCGTCAGAATTGAAAACCGTTTGTTTTAGGTAATCCACAACCTCCTTATCTTGCTTTTCATCCATTCAATTTTTAAATTTAGGGTCAGAATTTCATTTTTGGGAGGATAATATGTTGAAAAATTCACCCTCGGGGGTCCGCACCTAAGACATTAGGTACCTGCGAACCCCGAAATTTTTATACAAAGAAAAATGTCGGGGCTCTGCACTTTTAACACAGGCCCCGTGCATATCTACGCACTTTCCCTGAGCGTAAAGCATAGAGGCGCCATGAAAAATTCAAAAACATATTTTCTTCCTAAATTACCCAATTTTTTTTCTTCAAAATGAATATAATCCTTCATTTACTTTATTGTAGGATATCTACAATGCTCATTTGGTGAGAACGGGAGCACGAAGAGGTATATGAAATAGTTATAAATCATCAACCTACTTTGCAAGCTTTAAGAGCATGTGGGCTTTACAAATTTTGGGCTATCAGTGGCATGAGAGCTCAAGTGGATCTTCTTACTTGGCTGGTGAATAAATGGGATGTTCAGGACTATTGTTTCGTGATCAGAGGTCATCGTCTTGAGATTGATCTGGAAGACATCTATTTTTTTACTGGTTTGTCCAGGAGAGGTGAACCATTATCTCTATTTGGGTCTAGGCCAGGTGGCCAGTCTGTTGCCAGCCTACAATTAGAGTTCTTTAACGATGAAGCCAATCCCCGAGACAAACGGATTGACATAAAAACTATCATCTATCCAAAGCTGAAAGTGATCGCTTTTACCTTTTTCAAGTTGTGTGGAAGTGTATCTTTTCATGTAGACACTAGTTCTTAGATGCGCATAGCAGTAGATTGCTTTCGAGGCACCATATTCAACTGGTGCGAGGCAGTGTTGGCAAATGTGAAACGCCAACTTACCAGAGCAAAGAATGGGAAGCTAAACAACTTTGGATATGGGTCCATTGTAGTCACCTTTGCTCTAGAGAGGATCCCCATGTTAGCCCCGTAGCATATTTCTATCGATTTTGGTCGAACTCGAGAGCCTAGGATGGTTCGTTGGGTTGCTTTGATGGCCCGCCACAGTGAGGGTGGGGTTCCCTCTACATATTTTCATTGGCTGGAATGCCAAATTTTTATTATAGAGGATTTTCCTTATGCTGGCATGGACTTTCGTGACAACCAGGAGATACCCCTTCCTCCAGGAGCTTAGTGGGACGAGTCAGGTAAAAAATCTTTTTTGACATGTTCTAATTTCTAATTTTTATTTTGTTTTTTAATCATCCAAAACTGATACCAAAAATTTTAAATGCAGATGTGGGTCCAACTCGACCAGCCATCCTCTGCCCCTTTGACCGGAGGCAAAAGGATGCAGCACCACCACCACCACCCCCACAGGATTAGACTGCAGAGATCCTGACTGACTTAGAGCACCATCTGGAGCGGCTTACTATAGATATTCCTGAGACTACTATAGATGATATCCCGCTCCCTCTACAGAGATATGTCATAGGTCTTCCTAGACCATTTAGGAGTTTTTTGACTAGGGTGGCATGAGCAGTGGTGTATTATCATGATCATCACCACGGATAGTGGATGATTGACTTGTAGACTCATTTTTGTATCACTTTTTTCAGATCATAAGGGGTTTTGAGCCTATGATTGAAGACGATGTACTATTTTTTGAACACTACATCTATATTATGATATACTATTATTTCATTTTACCTGTTCAATCATGTTATGGAATGTTGATTTTTTACTTTGTTATCGAAAATATCTATTTATAACATTAGAAGCAATTACATCTGCTAATGTATTTAAATTTCTTGAAATGTGTTGATGCTCAATATAATCAAACTCTCGTTCTAAGAGACGAACCCTCAAAAATAATCTTAATAATACTGGATTTCCAATGGCATATACTCGGTTTAACTGTAACACAATGAGTTTAGGATCTAACTTAACGATCAAAATCTGAATTCCAAATGAAATGGATTCTGATAATAATTGAATAACTGCACTATATTCGGCAATATTGTCCGTCATTTGACCGAGACTTACCCCATCCATCAATACTAACTCATCAGTGGATGAGTAAATAGCCCAAGCTTCAGAAGATATGTTCCATGTACTACGACAAGCGCCATCAGCAAAACCAATATATGTTTGAAAGGATGTCGACATCTGCGATATCAAAAGTATCCAGATAAGCGGGAATAATAGTAAGAGCACACTTATGCTAGGCACATGCTTCTAATCTATAGCACACCAGCTAAAAATTAATTAATATACAGAGAAGATCTCCACACAAAGTCAAGCGTAATATCTCTTCAGATAAAGTCCATTTCTGAGATTACCCAAAGAGACCTCGTCAAAATCAATCAATTCATAGGCCCCTTTTTCAAGATGTCTCTTGACAATATAAGGACCATGCCACATGGGTTCAAATTTTCCAGCCCCTATTTTATCGTTGGCTTGATCATAAATAAAAAATGGGTCTCCTTCTGAAAAATTATGAAGGGTAACACTTCTATCATACTGACCTTTCATTCTTTTTGCATGAGCCTTGGTAGCTAATGTAGCGGTGCGCCAATTCTCATCTATTTGAGCCAAGTATAAAAAATGTTTCTCCTCTTCAGAAGTGTCTAATAATAACTCTATGGCTAGCTGGAGTGACGGTATCTTGCATTCAATGGGTAATACCACTTCTAAACCGTAGACCAGTTAAAAAGGGGTAAAACCTGTCGATGTTTTTGCTAAGGTTCGATATGCCCAAAGTGCTGAAAAGAGCATGGTATGCCAATTCGACTTATGAATTCCAATGATTCGTTTGATCATGGTGACTAAAACTTTATTAATCGCTTCAACTAAACCATTAGCCTATGGATAATATGGTGTAGAACTGTCATGGCGCAGGCCAAGCTGTTCTGTTAACTTGGTCATCATGATATTTCGAAAATGGCTCCCGTGATCAGTAATTATCACTTGGGGTACACTGAAACGAGAAATCACATGATTGAATACGAAATTAGCTGCATTTTTTCCATCTACCACAAATGTAAGCATCGCCTCGGCACATTTGGTAAAATAGTCTACTGCTAGAATAATATACCCATGCCCCCCGGTCAAGTGAGGGTTACATGTAATGAAATCGATGCCCCATTTTTCAAAAGGACCGAAGGCAATTATGGGGTGAAGAGGAGTAGGTGGTGCGCACATTTTTCGATCAAAGATTTGACGATTATGAAATTTTCAGACCGCGTAAATACAATCTTTAAACATTGATGGCTAGAAATAACCTGCGCACAATATCTTTTGGGCTGTGGCATACCCAGACATATGACCACCACATGCTCTGAAGTGACAGTCATTTAAAACCTTTTCGGCTTTGTCATGAGTTAGAAAACGTTGAAAAACTGAGTCCGCACCACAACAGTAGAGTGTGTCGCCAACAATGTGATATTGTTGAGACTGGAAATGAATTTTTCATCATTGGGACCGTGAAAGCTTAGGCCAAAAAGATTAGTTTTGAAGATATACAATAATATCTCCATACCATGGATCAATGGTACTAATAAGAAATCAGGATTCATCCGCGATTGGTTGTTCCGCCACAATTTCTGTATCAATATATGGGAAATCACACATAAATTCAAAAAATATCAATGATTTCTTGGATTTGGACTTTTCAAACTCCAAATCAAACTCCTGCAGGATAACAATCCATTTAGAGTATTTTCCCCCTAGCAATTGTTTAATCAAGATGTACATCATAGGGTTACAATAAGAGATCACTGTCATTTTACATAAAAGTATGTAGTGACGAAAATGTTGGACAACTTAAATAGCTGCCAAGGCCAATTTCTCCACATGTGAGTATTTGATCTCAGTCGGATGCAAATTTCGACTAAGATAGTAAATCACATGTTCACTATGGAATTCATCTTCCTGAACTAAATCCATCCCTATCATGGAATTGGAAGTGGCGAGGTACAAAAAGTAATATTTTTTGTAGTTAGGAGGATGCAATAACAATGCATGGGTCAACGCGTTTTTCAAAGCATCAAAATATCTATCAGCAACCTCATCCCAAAAGAAAGGAATGTTCTGTTTCAAAAACCTAGTGAAACCTTTCGTTAACTCGACGTAGTTAGGAATGAATCGATGTAACAAGTTTTATTTCCCTTACAAACTTTGGAGTTGGCGAAGAGTAGAAGGAAGAGGTAAATTGATGATTGCCTCAACTTTGGATGGGTCGACATGAATGCCTACCTTTGAGATAATAAATCCTAATAATCTTCAGGGTTCTATGTAGAAAACACATTTGTGAGCATTCAAACGAATCTTAGAGTGCCTACATCGTATAAAAATGGCTCGTAAATGAGTAATATGATCTTCTCTGCATGAAGAATGAGTAGGAAAATCATCGAGGTAGGGCTGCAAAATACGCTTAATGTCGTGAAATGCATAAGACATGGCCCTTTGAAAAGTAGTTCCAGTGTTCTTAAGGCCAAAAGGTAATTTGCGATAAGAAAAATTTCCCCATGGACAAATGAAAGTTGTTTTAGGTTGATCTTCAGGGAGTATGTTTATTTGATTGTAGCTGGAAAATCCATCCATGAACAAGAACATTTCACTTCCAGCACAATCGTCAATAATTTAATCGATATAAGGGGTTGGATAATTGTCTTTAGGACAAGCTCAATTTATATCCCTATAGTCGATACATATTCTTATTGTTCCTTGTTTTTTATTGACCGGAACAATATTAGATACCCAGTCTGTTAACTGGATCAGATAAATAAAACCTGCATGAAGTAATTTTTCAACTTCTGCTTTGATAGCGGCACCTTTTCTCGGATGAATCTAACATAATTTCTATCTAACAGGTTTGGCATCCAGGTATGTCTTAATATCATGAACATTAATCGACGGATTGATTCCTGGCATTTCTTCGTATGACCAGGAAAAGATGTCACAGAATTCCTGAAACATGGCCTTATATGCTTGAATTTTTTCAGGCGTACAAGAAGCACCTATGTGAATGTTTTCAACAATCTCGGGTTATACTGAAATGTCAAGAGGAAATGTTGTAGAAATATTTTCTAAATTCAATTCAGAATCGGCATGTGAGAGAGGATTTTGAGATTCTTTGATGTAATCAGTGGTAAAAATAGAGGAAAAATCATTCTCAAAATGATTGAGATCAAGTAAAAATGAAGACCTATGGTGTAGATCTTCTCATGGTAATTCATCTACCGACAAGAATTCACGAATATGTTCATCAGTATGGAAAAATGTTTTGAGCAGGATCTGGAATTGATGTCGGAGCTAAATTCGATATTGAAAACGACTCCTGATTGATCACATTCCATGGATCAGATTTAGTTGAAGGAGTATCAGAAAATGACTGTACTTGCTAATATGCTAGCTCAAAAGGACTCAAAGGCATTGGGCCCTCGAAAGAATATAATTCTTATTCTGAAGGTACTATCCAAGGATCATCAGAGGAAATAGTACTTTATGTAATCATATTGAAATAGGAGTTTGTACGTTGGGAGGAGGCAAGCAAAAAGTTCCTAGTAAAGCTAAATCTTTAATCAAACCTACTCCAACATCCTTATAAGGGATAGTCAATTTTCCGATATGTTGGATGCTATCAGTAGAGGCTAGGTAGGATGAATAATATGAGAGCTGATCTATCTTAATGATATTTCCTTTATGAGGAAACATGATGAGACGAAAGATCGATGATACAACAACAGTCATGGAATAAGAAAAATTGCGACCCAAGAGAAGGTTGTAATCCAGAGGGGCATCAACCACCTCCACATCTAGATTAACCACTTTGCCTTTGACCTCTATTGGTAGATCTTGTAAAATACCATATGGCTGAAAACCTATTCCATTAAACACTTTGAGAATAGTTGGTGATTGGTTGATTTTCAGAGAACCAAGTTATTTCCAACATTTTATCAACATTATACACATAGAAGCCCCTTCATCAATAACAGTACGAAATATATGCTTGTTTTTTACTATTACTAGAATCTGAAAAGCCATTTGATGAGGCAGGCGCGATGTAAAATTTTCTAAATCGAAGATCATAAGGTTCGAATATTGGATATCTACGGATCCTAAGGTTGATAAAAGTAATTTTCCTTGGGATGGGCATGATTGCAATACTTCCAAAGCCAACATTGAGAAGGGGAAATTGCCAAATTTTCAACAATATTGTAATTCTAAGCAGCTCTCGCATGTGGATTAAAAGTTGATTTACGAAGTACACCTTTTGCAGGCAGTTTAATCACTAATTCAGGATTTTGTTTCTCGATTTGTAATGGATCAGAAACTGAGGGAGATGTAGTTGATGCAGAATTGGATGTTTCTGCTTCTTTACTAGTATTTTTACTCCCGTAAACTTGCGATCCTGTCGCAACCATGAAAATATCCTCAACCGGATTGGAGGAAGATCCAACCATGTTACTATATTGAGTGGGAAAGGGATCCTTCAAGATAGCAGGTATAGGAAAACCCTTAACTAATTTTGATACCTTGGCTCTATGCGTGCACTCTTTTGTAAAATGATCCTAGTCACAGATGAGACAAGGACATCGAGGTTTACGTTTTTCGTCATTTGGTTCAGTTGTATCAATTTTCTCTTTTGAAGATTTTTTCTTTTTATTCTTACCTTTCTTCTTACCACCAGTTTTAGATTTGGTCATAGATGCCTCTACAACATGGATATCGGCAGAAGTTTCTAGGGAAGAATCTCCTTTGGGTGAATTGGGTAAAGTGATAATAGGAGAAGTAGTCTTGGAAGAATTATTCTTACTCTTACTAGTACTAACAGAACCAATTACACCATCAGCAGCATGAGAGCTAGAAGGAGTTGCAGTTAACTGACTAGGTCTTGGTAAATCGGGGATTTTATCATACAAAGTACCTGACTAAGTATAGACAAGGTCAAGGTACTGAGACAACGCCTCCTTTGGCCACATCTTCAGTAATTTTGGGCAATAATGATTTAATAAACCATTCAACCAAAATTTGATCAGGAATAAAGACTTTCACTAAACGCCTTCTACATCTCCATTCATGAATGTGATCAGATATGTACGTAGATGTAGACTGCTTTAATGAAGTCAGTAATTCTGTGCCATTGTCGTATCTGACAGGAAACTGAAAATGGGTTAAGAAAGCAGTAGCTAGCACATTAAAATTATTAGAAGAGCCACGTGGTAACTCAATGTACCATTTGGCAGCTAGACCAATGAGAGTTCTCTGAAAAATATGTAATCAAACAGAATCATCGAATAGCGAATTCGATGTGCACCAGAGGTGATAAGTCATAACGTGATTGGATGGGACCCCTCCTGACTTACCTTCTAATTTCGTAATATCACTGGGCAACTTGTTAGGCATCGATGGCCAATATGGAAGATAAAAAATGGGATCGTTTGTAAGGCACGACAGATCCGGTAAATCTAATGTTGCTATGAATGGTAACCGATGGCTAGGGTCTTGATAACGTTGAGTGATCATACCAGTGCTAGGAGGAGGATAACCAGGATATCCTGGAATCATATATGCGTTTGGAATCATGAAACCTCCTGGGTAACCAGGATTAACCAGACCATACTGGGGTTGTTGAGGTATTTGAAAAGTATACCCAGGGTACAGCTGATACTGATACGCTAGATTTTGTGTAGCTTGACCAATTTGATATTGTCCCTGGTACTATTGATAAGTAAATTGAGGTTGACTGGAGACAATCATACTAGTACTAGCTTGTCCCGCAGGCATCTCGGACCTATTCTAACTTGTAGGTTCTGACTGTGGCACATATGCTTGAGGATTTTGCACTGATGCACGGATAGAAGAAGCCGTAACTAGAGATACTCCAGAAATAGGTGTTATAGGTTAAGCAGAGGTTGCAGTAGTTACAACAGTTTGAGGTGGAATCTGAGGTATACTGGGCCCAGGCTGCTGAACAAAACCAGGTGCAGGGATTTGAAAAGTAGGCTGAACAGGTTGCTGGGTTGGACCAAAAACTAAAGACTGTCTAGGTTGATTAAGTAACTGCACATTAGTTTGCATACTCTGTTGAATTTGCGGTGGATTACACACCATGTTCATTTCGGGGTATTAACCCGTAGAAGGTTGTACATATGAAGGAACAAAGCTTGATTGAACATAGGGTTGATAATTAAGTGGTAAATTTCCAGCTCCTTGTAAAAATGATTGACTGGAAGGTGGTTGGAAACCTTGAGTTGGGTACTGACCTTGAGGTGGATAATCTTGAGGCACGTACTGAATCTGGGGTTGATAAGGACCCTGAGGAATATACTGAGTCTGGGGTTGACCTTGGGGTATGTACTGTCCTTGAGGTTTATAACCTTGAGGTATGTATTTTCCTTGAGGTTGTTCTCTAGGTAAATAATATTGTCCTACAATTTTTCCTCTTAGAAAATAACCTTGAGTTTTCCCCCCAGGCTATAACTGACTACCTTGAGGTTGCCTCCCAAGCGGTAACTAACTACCTTGAGATTGAGGATTTGGAATATGACCAGACATCATAAAAAATTTCTCTGCATTCGATGTTTTAGTTTTATCTCCATTTGTACCAGTTGATAACACTTGTTTAGTTGGTCGAGGAGTTGCTCCTGAGAAAGTACCAGAGAGTGACTTGTACCCCGAAGGAACAAAAGGACCATCGTATAAATATGTTTCCAGTGATTGAGAAAACATAGATGACTCACTTGACATGATTGATGAAGGATAATAACCCCTTGGTGTAGGATGAAAAGGAATTTGAGGTGGTGAAAAACTAAGACTCGGGTTTTCTAAAAAATCCGTCAATGACAAATACCAAGCGTCACTTCTAAAAGGATTGTAGAATATATATTCACGCTCCCTAAGATTCAAATTCTGTTGGGTTTTGGGAAGAGTTACTTCTTCGCCCAGACCGACAAGTTCTTCAATGGAAATGAGGTCAGAAAGAAGATTTTCAGTAATGATGTGTCTTACCCTAGGTGAACCAGGATCACTAGAAGTTGGAGTAACAAATGTTGAAGATAGTTCCAAAACAGCTGGTTCAGTGTCAGGTTCAGAAATTTTAGGTTCTTCAGTGAATTCACTGGAAGGAGAAATACTACCAGTAAGCTCGGAGACTGAAATCAACTCTTGAATATGATCTGTTGTTTGTGGTTGATAATAAAGATGAACAACTATATATGACTCACCTGCTTCTGTTGATCTAATTCTACTGTCAGTAGGCGATACTAGAGCTTGCAGCCCTTCAAGCTATCTTGGTGTATATTCATGGGGCTTCCCCTGAAGTCTACGCGATTGTCTTGGTAATTCAGCCACGTTTAAAAGTTATTAATCACACGCAATCAAATAAAATTTCAATGAAAACTCCTACAGTCACTAAGGAAACAAACAAATGGATCACAGGCCTAAAAGTCTAGGAGATCAAACCATACACAAACAGTAACTTCCCACACTAAAAACACTAGTTGGTGATGAAATCCAACGTCATAGTATTTAATGCAGAAAGGGTGTTTGGAACAGTTACCCCGACAACCTGCTTAATGAAACAGACCGGTGCAAGTTTCTCCACTTAAACCATCTCGAGTGAAGATAACCCTCCAAAGAGTCCAAATGAGTCTAGTCGGCGTTTGCTCCAGGAATAGTGGGATATTTCCATCAGCATCACCTTAGGAAAAAAACCGTAAGATTATGGTCACTATGGTTAACAACAGGAACTAATATACCTGGCGGAACAATCTACGGTCCGACATACGTGCAAGGGTAGAGTAACAAAGCTCAATCCCCTTGAAGGCT
Organism: Pinus albicaulis; assembly: GCA_034641835.2. NCBI lineage: Eukaryota > Viridiplantae > Streptophyta > Pinopsida > Pinales > Pinaceae > Pinus > Pinus albicaulis. The sequence continues at coordinate 887,591,112 of CM076571.1, forward strand.
CCTTGACATAATCCAAGGTATACCAACAAGTGACTTCAAGCTCCTCAACAATGGTCTATCTGAGGTTTACCGTTGTTAATATGTGAAAATCTTCTATCGTTCCCAATGAGATAGAATTGACTATCCCACTGGTTCATATATGACTTCGAGCTTGACTCCTTTAAGAGGAGCTTCCCAAAGCATACAAGAGACTATTGGATTTTTTCCTACCACAAGATTAACTACTTGTTTTTTCTAACTATCTTGGAGAGTTAATTACTCCCTACTCCAAGACACTAGCCTAAGCTATATTGGTGAAAAGAGCCCTAGAAATATAAAAGTTACTAGATTAATTTTAATTTAAGCGTTGATTTTATAAAGCTTTTCCTTAGGATAATAGGTGCGAAACTGAAACTGATGATGTGAAGTGGCCCGACTCAAATCATACTAAAATATGCATCTATTTATGAGAAACAATCCATTTTTTTTCAATGAATTCTAGCCAAAGGAAGAGTTGAGAAATGCAATCTTTTAAAAACAAATCTTTCCTTCAAACAAGAATAAATGAAAAGAAATCTAATTTCAATGAGAAATCAAAATGATCTATGCTCAATAAAAATGCAATAAAAATCCCTTTTTGTTCAAGATCGAAACTACAAACTAAGTTTAGCTTCAAAAGACACTACAATTTCTAGAAAAGCACTGAAAACTAAAAATACTATTCTGAGATCTAAAAATTCTAAGACTAAATCTGAATTAAAACTTCAAATATTTTAAGGATGTCTTACTTAGCTTGTTATCTAACTAAGAAATTCTTTTCTTGAATAAAAAACAACTCGAAAAAACATCCAATTTTCGTTTTTTAAGTGAAATTCCAAACTTATTAACAAAATTTTTTTAACGATTTGCAAATGAGAAAAATGGAACCTAAATCTCATAAAACAATTTCTGCTATGATGTCAAACTGAGCAAGAAAACAAGATAATACCAGTGATATAAAGGCATACCAAGTTTTCTAATCTCTGAGCGGGATGTAAGACAAAGAAAAAATCATTATAACATGCAAATCATTCAGAAAATCATTCAAAAATAAAAATGCTGAAACAAAATCTTAACCAAGGCTTTCTGACAAAAGATATAGGTTTGAGTAGTCACTGAGAACCTAAGTAACTAATCCAGAAAAGAGAATTTTAAGATTTTTCAAAAATTCGACAGGGTCCACAGGATTCAGTCCAGTGCGGTCCCGCACTGTGGGTACAAGAAAAGTGTGGAACTGCCCACACTGTCTCTAGAGGAAAAGAGTGGACACAAGAAAACAAGAGAAAAAACAAAAAAATCTCAAATATTTCTTAGGGATCCTACAGGGATTAACTACCCAAGCCAGTATAATCAATCAAAATAAGGAAACATAAATTCATAAATCAAAAGTAAAAGAAATCAAAGCTCAAATCCTTCCCCAGTGGAGTCACCATTTTTTTGGACAGATAAGTCATTCTTATAGACAAGATAGACCTCCCAAGTGTCCTACAGACAGCTAGCAACAAAAAGACAAACAAAACTATCTTTCTCTAGATATATTGTGATTCATAATTAAATGCTATAAAGTTTTAACGATCTTACCTTTGATCCAACGCTTGTTTGTATTAGTATTCCTTCAGTCACCCGAAAGAGTTATCTTCGAAGATCTGCAATCACAAAAAAAAAAACATCAAATAGCACCTTCATAGCATATATTCATAAATCATATCCATTATGGTGATCAAGGAATCCATAAAATAAACCAATCAATTGATATCTTATTGAGAAAAACAGATTTATTTGTATTAACTTAAATAAGAAGAGCCTTACAACCGTGTCTGCCTTGATTTTGTACAGGTCTTCCTAGGGTCCAGAACAAGCGTTTCCTTTACTCATATCAGCCTTGCACTCTTCCAACCGAGATACATATAGGTATATAATCCTTCCCATATGAAATCTGAACTAAAAGGGTCTAAGTTTCAACAACACTTCACCTCCAAGAGTACTAAAACTTCAACTCATCAATTGTAACTGCTTGAGGCTGCCTTATGCCTCTTTTCACAGTGAAAGAGAGGAAGTTACAGCTCCATACAAGAAGGGATAGAATCCTCCTTCAAAGGGATTAGTTCCTTACATCAAGGGGTTAGCTCCTTATTGGATGGGATGCATGAACACGAAAGGAGCGGACTTTCCACCGTAGGAATGTTTCTAGAAGCTTCCAAAAATGACTTTAACTGAGCTTCTAGATTTTACTTGCACATTTTATAATATTTTATAGGGGTCCACACTTTTAATAAAGAGAAAGTGCGCTTCGATACACATGATTTATAGCCAAAAGGTGCAGGACCATAGGAAAAACTAGGAGAAAGTGCGATACCAAAGTTTTAAGGATTTTATCAGCTTTTCTCTTAGTTTCAAGGCTTGACTTTGGGAACTTTGATATTGTAGACTTCCAAGGGAGTACTAAAATTTCAATGGTGACAAATGTTAGTGTAACAAGCTGCGAAGAGGCAAAGAAATTGTTGAAAATGTTGGGTGTTGAGTACATACAATATCATGCATGTCCAAATTATTGTATTCTATATAGAATAGAATATGTAGACAAAGAGATATGTCCCGAATGTGGGCATGACAAGTATGATAAATCAAAAAATAAGGGTAAATCATGTGTTCCTCCTTTTAAGATATTGAGGCACATGCCTATAATCCCAAGGATCCAAAGGCTCTTTCATTGCAAAGAATTAGCTATGTTGCAGAGATGGCATGCATCACACAGAAGTGAGTTGGGAGTCGAATCCCAACTGATTCAGTAACCATGAAGCATATAGAGGATACATGGCCCAAAAAATTTAAGGATGAAGTACCAAGTCTACAACTCATCATAGCCATGGATGATGTCAACCCATATTCCCTCCAGAACACCAACTATTATGTTTGGCCTTTAGTAGTGATCAATAACAATATCCCCCCAAGTTTTTCCATGAAGAATGAAAAATCTTATGTTAGCTCTCATAGTCCCTGGTAGAAGACAAATGAAGAATATGGATGTCTACTTACAACCATTGGTAGATGAATTGAAGGAATTATGGGATGGGATAAATGTATACGATGTATCAAGACCCATCATAGTAGAGATGAGTTTAACGTTGTATGGCATATGTTATCACATGACACATGATTATCGAGGCTTAGGATTTTTCTTTGGTAGATTACATTTTTATTGATTTGTTGAAATACGTAACAATATTATTTCACATTTTAGTTATTTAATTTGTTACAATTGTTCTGATCTTCATGATATACTTTAACGTGCCATGCATATAAATTGTATAAAATAATCTTGTGGGTCTTGCAAGAAAATGGTATTTTGGATGTAAATGTTGTGGACCTTCTCTGAAAGTTAGATGGTCCAAGGACCTACGAAAGCCAGTGTATCATTTCTCTAGGTTATTACTCCCAAAAGAACACCATTAAAAAAGATCATCATCTGCTTTCAATGGTAAATGAGAGAGAACCCAAAGGCCTCCAATAACGACACCAGCTGAATGGCTTAGAGCATATGAGAGAGAGAAGGAGAAGGAGTTCATAGAAATGTTCGATTCAAATGGGGAGCCTATGTTCGATCATCCAAAATTCTTCGACATCTATGTTAAGAAATTGGTCATTGGGATGTGTTGTGACCAGCAACAACCCCCCTTTTTATTTAATATTAGTAATAATACTAAATAAATGGGGACCCTTAGTTAAAAAAATCCAAAAAAATCAATCATTATTTGTTTCCCTTTTCAAATAAAACTTTCTATCATAACTTAGGGAAATTCCTTAGAAAATCCTTAAGAAACACTTAATTTTATGATAGATTACAATAAAATCTTTCTTTGAGCGAAATAGCGCATCCATCACAAATGGTAGATATCTTTTGTAAAACTGAATCTTTTAAACTGTGACTTTGCAATATTGTGATAATGCAATCCCAAAAAGCCTATACGTTAAAATACTAGTCGCAAATCGCATATCGCAGAAAATGTTAAACGAATATTTTTTTATATGTGATATTTGCAATTTGCGATTTGCGATATTTTCGATTTGCGATTTGCGATATTTGCGATTTGCGATATTTGCGATTTGCGATTTTCCGATATTTGCGATTTTGCGATGGTTACGCTTTAAGAAAATTGCGATTTGCGATATTGCGATATTGCGATATCGCGCAGCAAATCGCAGATCGTAATATCGCAGATTCTTAAAAGCTCGTTGTCCAATATCAATCTTTTCATAAATCAATATCCGTTATGTGCTTTAAATGATTGAATTAATGAATGGATTGTCAAATATCAATAAAAAGGATTTTGTTTTGATTGAAAGGTTGTTTCCGTTAGAATAATATATTTCATCCGCCGTTTGCATTTAAAACTATCTCATCACCCTTCTCACGTCATTACTCTCACTTAACTCGTAAAACCGTAGGCGCGAAGGAGCAGAAGACTATACAAAGCGTTCACAGAGAATTATGGGTAAGAAGGAGAAGATTTCAAATTCTGAAAACAAGGAAATGGCTTCACTGTATGGGGATACTGCTTGCAATAAGGATGCGGGTATCACCACCTGGGAAGGAATGTATAATTTGCTTGAAGAAGAAAATCCCAGGGTAATGCAAGTCGCGGCTACTGCGGGATCAAGTAATTCATCTGAGGCAACCCTTAAAGACCTGGCTTGTTCATTTCTGCACAGGATAGCGGCAAGACCAAGAATTATTCCGTATTCAGACATGGTAAAATGGGTGTTGGACAGCACCGATATTTCAGATAGGAAATTTAGAACTGTAGATAAAGAGCTCATCGGGTCGTTCACTATGGAAGATTTGAGGCTGATGTATCATTTTCCAGAACCTCAGGCGACTTATAATAAACAATTTATGGAGAATTTTTCCAAAGAACATGCAATATGGCGGAATGCATGCAGGAATGGACCAAAAGTGATGAACCATTGAAGAAAAACAAACATGGTATGTACAGTACTGGTTCATTTACCTCTCCATATTGTTTTGCTGCTGCTATGTTATGCAGGCTTTTTGGAAAGCCTGACATAAACATCATCTTGCCTGAATGGCTCCCTTTGTTGAATGCTGTTGTTAATGCTACAATTGTAGACTGGGCCAAAATATTGTCTCATAATTTGGCCACTGCTATTTTTCATTACCAGTCTAAACGAATTGTTTCTTAGAGGATTTATCCTCCTTTTTATCTATCTGCTTATGTTATGGACGCTATCTGCTTTGTTTCTAAATTCCCTTTGATGGGTTGGCAATGGACGATTCAAGATCCTTTGCCTATTCATGTGTATCTCAAGGAATTGTGGGAATCCAAGTTTATTCCTCATTTTTACAAGATTTGCCACGGCATAATGTTGCCTCTGCACAAAACATTGTATAATAAACATGCTCCAAGGTTTTCTCCGGAAGCACAAGTCGATATTCTCCCTATCGCACGATGGTTTGGGGAAGAGTGGTTTACCTATGTGAGGGTTTTTGGAAGCTCTGCTTCTCCTCATGTTTTACCCTTATATGTTTCTGATAAACTTTTAGCTCGGGAAATTGCATACCAAACCTGTGGTGAAGGAGGTTTGACAAAGGAATTAAGGGATAAGAAGAAGGCCATTTGGCCACAATTTCCCGTAGCTTGTGGGAAATTTTCATTATTTGATGTTGGACATGCATTCAAGGAAGTAAGCAATATTACATGCTTACAATTGTTTAAATTTGCAAAAATTTTATTCGACCCTAATGAAGTTGCTAAAAATTTCACCTCTGCAATCAAGGTAAGGATATTTTCCGGAGAAGAGGACCCTTTCGATGATATATTCCTAGGAAAATCCACACTGAAAGAAATTATGCATTCAGCACAGATGCAGTTATCTCCAGAACAATTTCAAGAATTTAAGGTTTACAGGGAAAGAAGACTGACCACCATCCCTTTGGAAAATTTGCGTTTGGAACTCGCAAGGGAACCAACTCCTAGTGTCAGTATAAGTGGCAGTTCAGGTACAGATAAATCTAAGTCAAAATCTGAAAGAGAGACTTCTGAATGTTCCAATAAGTCTAATGAAGAGCATGATAGAAATGAAGAATCAGTGAAAGATACTGCTCAATCGAAAGAACTTTCACAAAAGCAAATTTTGACTTCTTAGCAGATAACTCCTCCTCCTACCAATGTACAGAAACAATCAGTCACAATTGAATTAGACAAAGAATGGGAAAGCTTTAATCAATTGCTTAATGTGGAAGGACAGAATATACAGACCCCTGTACAGACAACAAAATTTTTGAGCACAGGAATAAGTGGCACAGTCACAGAAACTGAGCACATACCTATCACTCCCTCGTCTGAAATTTTACTTAATGTAGAGGATATTCCTCCTCTAGATGTATTCTACAGCCCGAAGTATAAAGCAGTAGTGAAGAAGAAAAGGAAAAAGAGAAAATTAGAAGGTGCAATTTCTACTGAAGCAAAACAATTAGATGTCTTGTGGAAGGATCCTACCACAGAGCCTACTGATAATCTTGCTAAGTTATCTCAAATTACAGGGGCTTATGCTTCTGCAACTATTGACAAAGCATTTGAGATACAACTCTTATTAAATGAAAAAGAAGAACAGATACAGGTTATACAACAGAAATTGCAACAGGTACAAGCCAATAATGAAGCATAGATGAAACTTGAAAAGTTACAGCAACAACTTCAAGAAATGAAAATTGGATATCAAAAAAGTCTAGCTGATAAATAGAAACAAATATAGATTATCCAAGATCAGCACAAAGATGATCCTAAGCTTCCAAAATTTGTTTCAAAAACTATTTCTTTAAACAATCAACTACTGCAACAAGAAGAAGTATTATGCCAAAATATCTTGCAATGGAATTCTTTTTGTCAAGAAAGTGATAAGATCACTAATCATGTCGTAGATTTACGAAATGATTATGATTTAATTAATGAAAAAGTTACTGATTATTTGGTATGGAAAAAAATAGAGGAAGGAAGAAAAGCTGGTGCACCAATTATTAATGAAAACCATAAAGAAATACTTTTCAATGACTGGGATGTACAAATCAGAAGAGCAGAGAAAGCAGCAGAAGAATCGGCTACAGCAGTAAGCAGTCTTACTGATTGTGTAAATTAAAGTTTACAAAAAGAAAATTTGATTTCAGAAAATGTTCTGAGATATCTTCCACAGGTGCATCAATTGCAAACAGAATGGAAACAAAAGGCGGAAGAAAAAGTAAAATCAATCCAAGGGTTGACAAGATTAAAATGGAATTCTTACTAGACATACCTAGTGAAACCACACAGTCAACACAGTGCGCTTAATTGCATCATTAATTCTGCTGAGAAGATTGCGCCTATACTTGCCGATTCTGTCTTTTCAGGACAGTTGAAATCTGAAGTTGGTCAACCACATCTTCTCAAAACAATGCTAGATGCCTGCAAGTTTAAAGATCAATTTCATAAGTAGTTACTTAATAGTCTTTATTTTTAGATTTATTTTTAGTTTTACTGTATTTTTGCCTAGGAAAATGACGGTCATTTAAACCGAATCCTTAATTTTTGTAATAAACTATTTTTAGATTTAGTTAGTAGTATTTAAACCCTTCTCATGCATTTAGAGAATGGTCCTGAATTATTATATTTTTGACTTGGAGATTACATTTCTGTACTCCACTTTCTTTTATATTTTATAAAGGATCACATATGGTGATTTTATGCAGAATTATCTTTAAGTGTTGCATTTTTGTACCTTGGATTTGATTTTGTACCAGAATTACTGGATTAGAGTATCAGATTCCATTTGAAAGCTTTCAAGATGAATTAGGTATTTCTATCTGTTCACTATTGATTTCTTTTGTCTTATGATATTCGCTTTAAAGTTTGCTATCATTTATATATATTTGGTTTTTCACAACATTTCTTTATATATCATTTTTTAGTATAATTGAAATGTTATCTTTCGTAAGTGTATATAGATGATATACAATGATGAATGCAATATGCTAATATAACTCTGTTTAATTTCTTAAACAAAGTTATCTTTATTTGTTACTGCACAATTTCAATTAAACTTTAATACATTTTTATGGTTATTGTTAAATTGGAATAATTTTAAGTTGTATTCACATATGATTGCCCGGGTTAGTTTTTAGAATTTCTTTATCAGTATTTAGTTTAAATTGGATAGTTTTATTTCAGTCAATTTAGTCCCATTTTCACTCATCCAAATCAACCCATCACCAACCCATTAGTTATAAGGAAACTAGTCCTTTCAATCCAGTCGGAGCCACCATACCAAACGGATAAGGAGCTGTCCTAAGGTCCTAACCGGGTGGTTTTCCCCACTGTTTGAAGCAGAGATCTTCTAGGCTTCAACAGGATGAAAAGGAAATCTATATTTTATAGCCTCCCATATTGGGAGAATCTTAAGATTACCCACTTATTAAATCCCATGCATATATTTAAAAATGTTTCATCTTCTTTATGGGGGAACATATCATCAAAACAAAGTGACACATTGGTTGTTAGAAAATATCTTATTACATCAAAAACTAAAAAGAAAAATTGGTAAAGACGATTAGAAAGTACAGGATCAGAGGGAGGCGCTAGTCCATCTAATTCATGATATTTCAAAGAAGGTGATGTCCCATGGATTTTTAAAAAAGATGACATTTCTTTGGCAAAGGAAGTTATAATGGGTGTGAGGGTGCCATCTTCATACGAGTCTTCACTATGGCGCTACTACATAGTGGTTGACCATCTGTCAAGGTTGAAATCACATGACCATTTGAATCTTCTAATAGTACCTATAATGTCAAAAGCATGATTTTATTATTTATTTATAATCAATTAATTTTATCCCATGCAGGGATCATAAAACATAACTAATTTTGTATATTATTGCACGTTTTTATAACTTTCCAGTGTCATTATCCTTTTGTTCATGCGTAGGTGTGTGAAACATGAATTCCCTCAAGACCTAGGACATGCCATATCTAAATTATCTACATTTTTACATTGGATCACGTCAAAGGAGATTCATGTGGCTAGCATTAGACGGTGCTGTCAAGAGATAGTTGAGATTGTTTCTATGTTTGAGAAGGAATTTTCGATGAGATTCATGGAGTTTTAGGTTCATCTTCTAATCCACCCAATAGATGAGGTTGAAATATTTGGCATGGTTTCTTTTCGTTGGATGTTCTTCTTAGAGAGGTACATGAGGAAATTGAAAGGTATTGTTTGAAAAAGGGAAAAACCTGAGGGGTCTATGGAAGAGGGGTACATATCATATGAGTCTTTCTATTATGCTACTGAGTACATCAAGCAGATCGACAACAGACCAAGTGCGTTGATTTGGGATGATGAAAGGGATGAAGACAAAGGAGAAGGGGAGGTGCTCCAAACGAGTAGAAAAAAGTGCTTGATAAAGGGTAAGCGACTTATAATTTTTCAAATTTATACAAAGTAAATGTTCATGTTGAACTTCAATATAATGTATATTTTGATCTCTATGTACTATATAATGTCGGTTTCATTTCATCAGTGAATGCAAAAATTAAAGTAAGCAATAAATTCATTCTTTACAATTCTGAAGAGACACAACCGTGGGTTGCATTGTACGAACAAAAGAGGATGAAATGGGATAGTGTCAGGAAAGAATTCATATGGTTGAATGGTAGAAGTGTGCCTTATCCCGATCATTTAAAACAAGATATTCCAAAAATATGGCCCAACAGTTGGGTTACTGACCAATTCATAAGGAAATAAGGTGCAACGTTTGGTCATTACATGCGTGCTGAACAGGATGCGCTAAACGTAGGGATTGGGTGTAGTAACTTGGTAATAATATATTTAATTTATATGCACATTTGAAATTTAATAATTTACCTTTCAAATGTAATTACATCTATATTTAATATTTTAACTGTTGGGTTATTATAAGACACATGAGACTATGATTTTTTAACTTTTTTATAATAGGTGCATTTGTTCCCATCTATGTGGGCATATGGATACCATTTTTCGCACCGAAAATGTTGATTCTAGACACAACACACAAGACTATGGACATGAATTTGAGTTTGATCAATCTAGTCGAACTAGCCACCGTGATCAAAACTTAGTACGAGGGACGTTAGGTTATGTCGAAAAGATATAAAAGATCATTGAAGTGAATTTCTCTTCTTTCCAATGTGTTATTTTTATGTGCAAGTGGTGGGTCACCTTTGATAGGAATAATTTAAAGGAAGATCGCAATAGTAGGTTGATATCTATCAACACTAGAAAGATGTGGGATGAAGCTAAGGAGCCCTATGTTTTCCCCAAACACTGCAACCAAGTTTTTTTTTACCCAGATGTGTTGGATAGGGATTGGCGGTTCGTATTGAGACATGAACCTAGATAAAAACATATTTTTGAGAACAATATTGTTATTATGCCATGCGAGGTAGAAGATAATGAGGGTGATCATGAGAACCGAGAGTGATATGGTACATGTTTTATTCCATCAATATTTATACTTTTTAAGATCTTTTTTTCAAAACATTATAATATGTACTTTGAATTAATTGGTAATTTGCATTGTGTTAATGTTAAAATAAATATTTCACTTGATAATTTGCAATTATGTTGATCTAAAAAACAATGGCATACTCTATTAAACTTTTCTTTTTTTTTATGTAAGATCATTATAAAATAATGATAATTCTAAAGTACATGAATTTATTTGCATTAAATTCTAAAATTTATTATGTTACAAAATTTCATATTATTCTAGATTATTATTTTACAATTATTTCAAATTTTACAAATTTACAAATTTTAAAATTTTAATAAAATAATTTCACATTAATACAATTAAATTTTACAAATATTTTACATACAATTAGAATTAGAATTACAATTACAATTTTAGAATTTCACAATTACAATTTTACAGTTACAATCATTTCACAATAATACAATTAAAATTTTCCAAATATTTTACATACAATTAGAATTAGAATTATAATTACAATTTTACAATTTCACGTACAATTACAATTACAATTACAATTTTATAATTTTACATAGATTTACAATTACAAATACAATTTTACAATTACAATCATTTCACAGTAATATAATTAAACTTTTACAAATATTTTACATACAATTAGAATTAGAATTAGAATTACAATTACAATCTTACAATTTCACGTACAATTACAATTTTATAATTTTACATAGATTTACAATTACGAATAAAATTTTACAATTACAATCATTTCACAGTAATATAATTAAATTTTTACAAATATTTTACATACAATTAGAATTACAATTACAATTTTACAATTTTACATATACACAATTACAATCATTTCACAATAAATTAAATATTACAATTACAATTAAAATTTTACAAATATTTTACATGCAATTACAATTTTTGAATTGTACATACAATTAGAATTAGAATTACAATTTTACAATATCATGATCATTTAATATTAAATTAATTAGTAAAAATCACGATCATGATAACCATGGTACAAACATCATATTCGACTAAAAGGCACATCCAAATTCGCTAACATCATCGTGATCATGATCATCTAACAAAACACAATTAGCATTGTATAACATCATCACAACACAAACATCAAATATACATGTCATGTGAAATAACTGCTAATACACATATATCTGCAAGCTGCACATTAAATGAGCATATCTAGCATGACCTAACAATATACACATAATGATGATCACCAACATGTAAATTATGCACAGCTACAACATGAACATAAAATACATGGATTATATATATATATATATATATATAGAACTGAATAATGTCAAAAATATATAACTATAATATAAATTTTATATATCAGCTAGTGGTACATTATCAATAGCGGTACTAGTCGAGGCCTACTCAATAAATGGTGCAGCCTCGACAAGATCAGATACATGTTGATCATCACATGCGGCCTCCTGATCTAGTACTGGTGCCTCATGCTGATCAGGATCAACTATCGGCTGCTCATCGTGATGACTCGACATCGTCGATGGTCCAGCCCGGTCATGATCATGAGTACTGGTGGATGCTACATGCTGCTGACTTGACATGGCCGATGGTCCAACCTGCTCTCGATGATGACTGTTGGTCCAAGCTAGTGGAGGATCCTCATCTGGCATGACGTGAGGTGAATGATGATCACTCCCTTCATCGTTATCATCAGATGATGTGTCGTTGCTCGCGGACTGTGGATCACGTGTTATGTCTCGACCATGCCTATAATGTGCAAGGGCCCTCCTTAGCTACGTAACTAAGGTCGTAGCTCCTACGACATGCCACATCAGGATGTACATGTCATGCGACATGTCTCTCCACATATGTACTAGCCTACCATAAGCCTATATGTCTTTCATAGTAGCGGGCCTGACTCCAGCCTCAACAAAAAATGCACACAGTTGGTCGCCCAAATCCATCCTAAAACTACAACACATGGAGGATGTGCCTAGATTATCATGCACTAAACAAAATCACTGTGAAAAACCAATACCATCTCCCTTTCATTTATTATTTTTTATATGAATTAAAGAATGCTATCTATTTCACCAAATTGGATTTGCGTAGTGGATATCACCAGGTCATAATTGTAGAGCAGGATGTGTGGAAAACCACCTTCAAGACCAAGCAGGGGTTGTTCAAATGGATGGTGATGTCATTTGGACTATGCAACGTATGAACCACATTCATGAGGGTCATGAATGATATTTTTAGGTTTTCATTGATAAATTTGTCCTTGTATATTTAGATTATATCCTTGTATTTTGTAGGACTTGGGATGAACATGTATGCCATGTAAATAAAGTGCTTGATGTATTAAAAAGGGAAGAACCTTATGTTAAATTGTCAAAGTGTGAGTTTGGGAAAACCTCTTCGGTTTACCTAAGTCATATTGTTGGTAATGTTCATTTAAAAATAGAGCCCTCCAAAGTTGAGGTGATTGTAAAATGGCCTAAGCCTACCAATGTAATAGAGGTCCACAGTTTTCTAGGTGCAGTACAGTACTAGAGAAGATTCATTGCCAACTTCTACATTATTGCATCACCCTTACATGCACTGAAAAGTGTAAAACAAGCCTTTCAGTGGAGAGGAAAGCAGCAGATGTCCTTCGAAGCACTGAAACATAAAATTACCACCGCACCAGTTCTAGCTTTACCCGATTTCAAACAACCTTTTAAGATCAAAACTAATGCCAATGGGTACGCCATGCGGGTTGTACTGTTGCAGCAAAAGAAGCCGATATGTTACCATTCGCAGAAGTTATCCTAGGTTGTCATAAATTACTCCAGTTATGAAAAGGCACTGTATGCCTTGGTCCAAAGTGTGAGAAAGTGGAAATGCTACCTGATCGATAAGGAAACCATTGTCCATACGGATCACCAGCCCTTGCAATACCTTCAGTCTCACACCAAGTTAGAACAGGTTCGTCATTTCAGGTGTGTGACTTCTCTACAAAAAATTCATCTGGTAATAAAATATAAGAAGGGAACTAGCAACAAAGTAGTAGATATGCTCTCTCGCCCTCCTATTGTTGTTTCTATTACTTTTCATAATGATTTGTTGTATTTTAAAAGTTATGTTGACAAATACTCTAACGATGATGAATTTAACGCAATATATGCAAAAATAACTCATGGATCATAGGTGGACAACTATCATTTGCAGGGGAATTTGTTGTATCACCTTGGCAAACTGTGCATACCCACAGTGGAAAGGGTACATGTAATTCGAGAGGTGCACACCTCTCTTGTGTCAGGTCACTTTGGTGTCGAAAAAACCTTATGTAATTTACAAAGGTTTTTCTTTTCACCTCATATGAAAAATATTGCAACCCAATTTGTAAAGAGATGTGTGATGTATTTTGTTTCAAATCACTCTAATAAAAAACTTGGGCTCTACACACCACTCCTCATTCTGGGTCGTCCATGGGAAAGTGTGTCGATGGACTTTGTAGGAGGTTTTCCTATGTCTATAAAGGGTCACGACTATTTGTATGTTGTCGTAGATCATTTTAGAAAAATGTGCATATTAATGCCTTGTAAAAAATAGATCATTCCCGAGTAGACTGCTTATCTTTTCTTTCACTTTGTTTGGGTCCACTTTCAGTTTCCCACATTGACTGTGTCAGATCGAGACTCTCACTTCCTTGGAGAGTTTTGGACCAGCTTGTGGTGAATGATGGACACGAAGTTGAAGAGAAGTACGACATTCCATCTACAAAATAACAGACAGACAAAGGTCGTCAACCGTACCATGTTACACTTGTTGCTAAGCTACTGTAAAAAACATCCCAAGTTGTGGGATGAGCATATTCCATATGTGCAACATGCCTACAACTGAGCAGTGCATTCTTCTACATAGCCTTCACCATTTGAGATATGTTTTGGTTACCTACAAAAGGACCATTTTGACATTATCTATGCAAGGGATGAAGATGCCAGTGGACTTGATGATAGGGGTAAAGCACATCGGTTCATAGAATGGATACAGATAATTCACCAAGAAGTGTAAGAGAAGTTGGAAAAGAGTCAGGCTCGATATAAGGCCCAACATGATAAGCACCGAGTCGACCACAAGTTTTAGGTCATTGACAAGGTGTGGTTCCACATCAGCAAGGATCGAATGAAGAGGGAAGGCAAGAAATTGTGACCAATCCGATATGGTCCATTTACCATATTGTGGAAGATTGGGAATAACGCTTTCTAACTCTATTTGCATGTATACATGAAAATTTACTCGGTCGTGAATGTCTAAAATCTAAAGCTTTATGAACCACCATTAATTATGGACACCGATGAGGTAGAACCAGTTCCTACAGTGGATGAATTTGTAGTAGATTATCTCGATGAATTTCCAAAAGAAATCATTCTCGATCGAAGAACCAGGCCATCGCGATGGGGAGATGTGGAATATCTCCATGTTGGTTTCAAAGGGATGCACCAAGTAAAGCTAAGTGGCTTGAATGGGAGAAGGTGAGGGATAAATTCCCTTAGTTCCCTATTTATTGATAAGGCTTTTGGGAGTCCAAAAGCTCCTCAGTGGGGAGGAATGATCCAGGAGGATCATACAGGTCTAAGAACAAGTGGCTTAAGTACAAGGGCTCAAAAACCAAAGTGTCAGAAATGCGGCAAACTTAATGTCAAGTTGAAGATCTCGTATTTCTGATTCCAACATCATAGATGACACTCAATACCCAGTCCTTATGGAGGAGCTATAAGTAGTCAATTTTTATGGGTTAAGTTGGTGATGTGGCAGCTTAAGGAGGCAAAACATTTACAGAAATATAGCCACCCGATTCTGACCAGATTTGGCCAGATTCCAAGTGAATTTGTGGGACAGTTAGTTTGAGACCTTCAGTCATATTCCAGAAATTTTTAAAACAAGAGGATGTTTTTTTTTAAATATAAAAAATGGTAGGGTGGGCCATGACCCCTTCCTTACCCCAATGGATCATATTGATGGTCCAACGTCCTTAACCCAATTTCCCACCATATATATATTAAAACAACCAATGTGGGTGGGGCACGGGTTATCAACCCCACCTCCCCCCATACCATACAACATGGTGGATTGTAATATGGGCAAGCCACCCAATGCTAGTTCGCCCCCCCAACCATCTCTAATGGGGACACTTTTTAAAACATTAAACCATTGTTTATAAAACAGTAAATGCCTAACACGATAGGGGGGAGGATTTGACCGCACAACCTCCTCCCTCATAACATGGATCACAACCAATTCACTAATGGCGGACTTGGTGAAGTCTACCCACTTCTTGGTATTTAAAAATTCCTCTCATAAGTGCGTCCATGTAGACCTGGAGTGGCACGCTTACCAAGACAAAGTGGAACCATGAGTGCCTTATAGGAGGGGGTTGAAACCATGAACTGAGCTCATTTCTAGAGGGCCAATATTTTTCCAACGACAGAATAAGGAAAACGTTATATGGATTTGGCACCTCTCAGTGACACGAGCTCAATGGTAATGTCTGTTTCCTCATCAAAGGTCTCCAGTTTTTAGGCACTTTCAGCTATGGAGATATAAGGGTGTAATTTTTCATTGATGCTTTTTCTTTAATTTTATTGT
Source organism: Pinus albicaulis (assembly GCA_034641835.2). Lineage (NCBI taxonomy): Eukaryota > Viridiplantae > Streptophyta > Pinopsida > Pinales > Pinaceae > Pinus > Pinus albicaulis. The sequence goes on from CM076571.1 coordinate 887,607,294, forward strand.
CCACTTAATGAAAGTGGACCTCCACACTAATTTAGTAGGGCCCAGAGATGCAATCCCTCTTGGACGAACTCTGTTATCAAGTTCTTGTCTTCTTTCTATGATTTTATGTGCTTCTCTCTTCTTATGTTCATGCATGTAAAGTTTCATGGTTAAAATGCAATTTTACATGTAATTCTTTAATCCATCTCAAAGTTAAATATTTTGGATCATTATCATCTACAAGAAACTCTTCATCCTCCCATTCCTCAGTGGCGCTCTCATAATCCTTGGGATTAGGCCTAAGTCGAATATTTGAATTTGTATTTAGTAAAAATTCTTTATCCTGCCCCTCCCCTTCCTCACTGGAGCTCTCATAACCCTTAGGATTAAGAATAAGTGGAGGCCTTGAATCTCTATTTATTGGAAATTCTTCATCCTCCCCTTCATGAGTTGTGCTATTATAATCCTTAGCATTAGGATGAAGTGGAAATTTTGAATCTGGATATTCATCCCCCCCTTCATTATTGGTGCTCACCTAATCCTTATGATTAGGAAGAAGTGTATATTTTGACTCTGGAAATTCTTCATTCTCCTGTTCATCAGTGGTGCTCACATAATCCTTAGGATTAGGACAAAGTGGATATTTTAACTGTGGAAATTCTTCATTCCCTTCTTCATCAGTGGTGCTTGCATAACCCTTAGGATTAGGACGAAGTGGATATTTTGACTCTGGAAATTCTTGATTCCCCTCTTCATTAGTGTTTCTCACATTATCCTTAGTATTAACACGAAGTGTATATTTTGACTCTGGAAATTCTTCATTCCCATTTTCATCATTGGTGCTAACATAATCCTTAGGATTACGATGAAGTCGATATTTTGATTCTGGAAATTCTTCATTCCCCTCTTCCTCAGTGGTGCTCGCATAATCCTTAGGATTAGGACGAAGTGGATATTTTGAATCTGGAATTCTTGATCCCCCCATTCATCAGTGGTTCCCTCATAATCCTTAGGATTAGGACTAAGTGAAAATTTTGACTCTAGAAATTATTCATCATGCCCTTCATCACTGGTACTCTCATAATCCTTAGGATTAAGACAAATTGGAACAACTTACTCTTGATTTACAGCAATTTATTTTTACTTCCCTTCATCAATTATGTTCTCATCATCCTTAGGATTACAATCAAGTTGAAAATTTGACTCTCTTTTCATGGTGAATGAACTTTTTTTATATTCATCAATTTGAATAGAGTTGTTGCATGACGAAGATGTTGATGTTGCAAAAAGAAAAATTCCACTATCAGAACAACCTATGACTTTCAACAAGAATATGTTGAATGATACAATTGCACTCTCTCCCAATTACAATATATAGCTTAAATACTAAAAATTTTCTTCTAAAATTGCCCCCCAAAATTATCAATAAATGTTTTACCCTCCAAATTTTCTCGCCAAAATTTTTCGCTAAAACATTTCCCTCCAAAATTTTTGTTTGAAATAATTTCCCTACAAAATATTCATCTAAAATGTATTTCAAAACATTTTAATAAAATGTTGGTCTTCAAATATTTTGCCCTACTTTATATTCAAAATATCCACAAAATATTCCTTTCATGCATTTCTTCCACTAAACCAAATTTCTTATTTGAATGATTTAGCATTAACTCCATGTCAAAATAAATTTTTAAATTTATGTTTAATTTTTTTGCTGGCATTGAATAAAAGTTAATATAAACCTATAATACTAACAACATATTAACTTTCTTAATTTTAAACTTTAATCCAACATTCGTGAAATGGTAAAGAAATCATAAAATGTTTGCTATATAATAACAATCATTGTTTCTATTCCTCACATCCTATTAAGTCTTCTGGGTTTTGTTGGAACAATTTTGTGGAGGCGTTTTGTATGCATTGATAATAGAGTGAACGAGAATTTTTCACATTTCAAAGGTTAGTTTTCCTTCAATTGTGTCTATTAAAAGATGAATTTAGGAAGAATTTGCATTTTTTTTATGTTTTTTATGTTCGAAAACTATGTTTTATGGTTTTTATATTAAAAACCCTATTTATTTATATTTTTATAGCAAAGGAAATGGAAAAAAAACTCAAATTTTTAGGGTTCTTAGGACAAAAATTTAGAATTTTTTTCTTTTTTAGGGTTGTTAGATTCCTCCACGAAATAGAAGACCAAAAAATAACCATGCACATTAAAAAAAAAAAATTATTTTTATTTTACTTTTAGTGCATCCAAAAAACATTTAATGTTTTTTCTTTAAACATTAAATTTTATTTTTTTTAAATTGCATTAGATATTTTGATGTTTTTTTATTTACAGGAAATTATATATGTGTGTGTGTGTGTGTGTGTGTGTATTATACTTAGTTTTTATTAAACATTTGTTTTTTTTAATTATAAATATTTTTTGAAATTAAAAGAACAATTTAATTTTAAAAAAAATTATTAAGTTATGTTAAAACATATTTAAAATAAAATTAGAATAAAAAATTTTAATATTATTTTTTTGTTGTTTTAATTTAAAAAATTTAATTTAATTTTTAAAATTTTTAAATTTAATTTTGTAATTTTATAATTTATTTATTTTTTAATTATTCTATTTGTTTTTTTTTAATATTTTTATTTTTTATTTTATTATATTGAAAAACAATTGTTTTTTCACCTCTTGTGGAGGGTCAGAGGCCAGCCGGGGGCATCATGGAGTGCTTCCTGGCCAACCTCCAGTCCCCGACTGGGCAGACGTTGATCCTTCGTTGCATCGCTCGGCTAGCATTTCGCCCCTAGCGAGCGGTTAAAATAATTTCTTTATTTAAACTATATATATATATATATATATATATATATATATATATATATATATATTGTGAATAGAAGAATCGGCAACAGCATTGGTATCGTACTCGCGTGACACGGGGTCGAATCCCACTGGCTACCCCTATACTCCTAGGAGGAATTGCTGAGCCCGCAACAATAGCCCCTTGGTTAAGACAGGACTGGAACTCATGACCTGCACCACGACACGAATGTCTTAGCAGCACATTCGCTTGCCACTAGACCAAAGCCTGACGGGCTGAAACAATTAATATTTACAACTTTAAAAATTTGTATTTAAAATTTTAAAATTAAATTTTTAATTTTTAAAATTAAATTAATTTTTTTTAAACATTTAAAATTTAAAAATTTAAAAGAAATTTAAAATTTTTAAAATTAAATTTTAAATTTTAAAATTAAATTTTAATTTTTTTTAAATTAAATTTAAAAATTTGAGATTAAATTTTAATTTCCAAAATTAAATTTTAAATTGTTAAAATAAAATTTATTTGTTTTAAGTTAAAAGAAAAAAAACTTCAATTTAAAAAAAAAAAAAAAAAAAAAAAACATGTTTGAAATTATTAATTTTTAAATTATTTTAAAAAGCAACCTTACATTTAAAAACTTTTTCGAACTAATTTCTTTTTTCATAAAATGTGTTAAAAAAATGTTATATATATATATATATATATATATGTATATGTTTTGGTTTTAAATGGAATATATATGTTTTTATAATTTAAAAAATAAATAGTTATGTTTCGGAAAGCTATATAGTTAATTTTATTTTATTTTCTTAATTTATTTTATAGACATTAATTTTCGATTAATTTTACATTTGTATTGGCAAACCTTTAAAAAAAAAACTATTAATTAATATATGTGTTTTCTCATTATATATATATGAGGAAGATGGCATCAAAAAAGGTTTCTGTGAATGTTTCTAGACCAAGGGTAGCAACTACCAAATCTAAAGGTGGAGCTCGACGCACTACGAATACTGGTGGATGCAATAAGGTTATTAATGGACACACTATGCATATTGTTGAAGACACAAAAATTGAAAAACGTAATAAAAGTCAAGAAATTGACCAACCAGGTTCATTAAAGCTTTTTTAGGAATGAAAGAACATAGAGGAAATAAATCAAACTGATTTTTCATGGTATGTTGAAGAGAATGAAATGGAGGATGATATACATATCTATCTCATTTGTGGTATGATTCACTTAGGTGCATCATATCAAGTGATGGGCAAAGTACAAGAAATATGTTTGGTGATGAATCAAAACACTATTTATGTTCTTGCAAGAATGACTAATAAACATGAAAATGTTAGATATCATTTATCAAATGTCAAGTATGAAACAAATGAAACATCCACAAGGTTGTGTGTAGAAATCGTAAGCAACATTGGAAATGACGTTGTAATTATGCTTATTTTTATTTGTCTAATGCATTATTGTAAGGACCATTCAATTTTTTATAAATTATTGATCATTGACATGTTTTATTTTGTTTCATAGGATTTTTTTGAGCCTGTTACAAACATGTTTGAGGGTATTTATTATATGGATCCAAATGCTATGACTGTTATCAAGAATTTCCACAGAGACAAAGAAGAGGAGAGGAGAATGAAGAAAAGATCATAACTCATGACATTGCAATAGTACAAAGAGGGGATCAACCAAGAGTCACTAAAGTGGGTCAATCTAGTAAACCTAAACATGTTTATTTTGAATATGTGGTAGATGAAGCTAAAATTTCTGATAAAATTTCTGAGGAGGAGATTATAACTTTACCGCAAATGAAGAAAAAAAAAAAAAAAGGCGAAATATTTCTCTCTTCTACCTGATGATGAAGAGCTTTTTTATAAAAAAAATGATATGCTAACCCAAAAGAAGAAGAAATCAAATTTTGGTTAACCTATAAAATTCATGAGCAGTAGTGAAGAACAAATTGAATGCTCTAAAGGAAGCTGAAAAATCATAACACTAATGGTTGAGTTAGAGGATTGCATTATTAAAAAAAAACAAAATTCCATTTGATATGAGATGAGGAAGAATAAATTAATTTGTGGTGGCCAAACATTTGAGCTTAATGTCAACAGATTTTATAGGTCGGATGAAGGACAATCTCAATATCAAATTATAAAGGCGCATCAACTACATGTACATAATCCGAAAACATTGTTCAGGTTCAATCCATATGCACATTGAGTGGATTATGTGGTTCTTGTTGATCCATGTTATGTTCCCAACAAACAACCATTTAACAATACAAAATGTTTGATTATAAATATTATGTAATTGGAGGAAACCATTCAGTAGAGGCTAAAAGACAATTGATTGAGGAATATCCCAATAAATATCTTTTTCAAACAATGAAATTCATCATTTACATTGGTTTAACATAAACAAAATCAAATTTATTGGCATGGGATTATAATGTAGATAATGAGTACAAAATTAGAATGACTTTCATCCAAAGGTTCACATTTATTCATAATGAATTCCTAGAAAAATGTGGTGGGGATAAGGAAAAAGTTAGTCTAACCTTTCGGAAGGAATGTTTAATGGAAACAAGTTATGAAATTGATGAAAAAATCAAATCAAAAGATAGAAAAATGCATTTAAATATATTAAGAAGCTTGGAAAAAATTTTCTGTTGGCATTTAGATTTGGGGAGATATGGGAATTGGTTGGTGATACTTTTTAGCGGTGGGAGAATATTTCCATAAAAAATCAGAAGGTTAAAAAGAGTAAACCCATAATATGCACCAACAATAGGACATGTCCTGAAATGAAGCAACTTCCAGAGAATATGACTATCACACAGTGGAGAACAATGCAAGGAGTGGAGGATGATAAACTAATCAAAGCAATACTATCCCATGTGGTGTTAGGTGAGTTATCGATGGATGAAATGTGCACAAAATTTCAAAAGTAAGTTTCTTGAATCATTTATACTTTTCCTTTGATTATAATTTTTTTTTAAATAAAACATAATATTATTGGTAAAATTTTCTATACATATCATTATATTAAGAATTCTAAATTTATTTATTCAGTGAGAATATTCATGTGAAAAATATAAGAATATGGTTAAAATAATGAATGAATATAGTCGATATGATGTTGCACGCCACTACCCAAAATCAAGTTCTACAACAACACTTAAATTTTTTTATATTGCATTCAATAAGGCGTGTTGATTTATACATTCATTTTATTCATATGTAAACTATTTTTATTTTATTATTTATACATATATATATTTTTATGTCATTAAATATGTCGAAGAGTGATGGAAATGGAGTACCATATGCTTTTAAAAGCTTTATTGAAAAAATTAAGTTGGAAAATATGACAAAAGCAATGTCTTATGAATGTTGAACTTGATCCTACTCTTAATCATTTCATTTGGAAGGGGATCGATAGTATCCAATATCAAATAATACAATGTGACTGTGAAGACATTGAAAAATGCATGCCTAAAAGGTCATATGCCCTAGTTATTACAGATATTCCTCATGGTTTCAATTTCCTAGACATTGAATATGGTAGTGAACCATATACTTATCAAGATTTTAGTAAAGTGGTTATGAGTTTTTAAGAAGTCACAACATCACCAATTTCGATATTTGTGACATTTCATTGAGACACACAATTTGCAATGTTATTAACAAGCTTCAGGGGAAAAACAAACTCAATGAACACAACAGTAAATGTTATTAACAAGCTTCAAGGGAAAAAAAAACTCAAGGATGCAACTTACATGGTAAGACATTGAGATTGTATGTTCGATTACTGTTAATTTTTTTTATTTATCTACAATTTAATTGAAATTTTACTATGTTATGTTACAGAGAGAATTCAAATCTTGTTTATTCCGAATATTGGGCTATTATAAATGATTGTGAGTTCATCCATGTTGAATGTTGGACAAAAGAGGATAGCTATAAGCCTATTCTTCTGAATCAAGTAAATGGGAAGAGTCATAGTCAAGTATTGGTTCATGATGTTGTTGTAAGAAAACTAACATATGAGGATAAAGATGCAAAAGGAGATATCGTTAACATTTATAAAAGGTCGCATGCATTGATTAAATATCTTATAGATTTATGTTCAAATGAATGAGATTGGGTTTTCAATTTATTCTCAGGTTCAGGTAAGTTTTATTATACAAAATTGAATTTAAATATTTTAGTTTTTAGTTTTTATGTGTTTATAAAGATTTTCTTAACTATTTATTTTGTGTTTGATGATTAGGCAGAACACTAGAATGTTTCCTAAAGAAGGAAGAAATTTCAATGACACTGAGAAAGGCCCAATGCAATGAAAATTTATTCAATAAAGAATTAATTCTCTTCAATTTCTTCCAAATGCAATGCAAGAAGTTGGTTTGAGGAAAGGGGATTTCAGTGAATTACGTGTGACAAAAAATCAAAGGAACCTCAACCACCATTATATGGAATGATTGGAAAAGGACACTTTGGAAGATTTGCACACATGAAAGGTCCATTAGAAGATGAAAATGACCAAAATGAAGCATAAAATGTTGCGGACTAAGACATTAATGATGTTTTAGAAGATGTTGAACATGGATTAGTTGATATTATTGATCTTTAAGTTATGCATGCAAATAAAGCTTAGTTTTGAGAGCTATTAATCAGTTTTACTTGTAATGTTTAGAATTTGATATTTTATGAAAATAATCCTTATTTTTTGCAATAAGCCTATGATTACTATTAATTTTTGACATAAAATTCATAAAAAATGTTATTTTCTTAACTTTTTTTGTTAATATTTTCCTAAACAATTAGTTTATTTAACGTGTTTTTTTTTAAGTGTATTTTTCCATTTTATTTATACTAAAAATGTGTATTTTTTTCATATGGTTAAAAATATGGGTCTTTTAGTGACAATTATTTGATGTGTGTTGAAATATTAATTAACAATACATAAACATATAGAAAATCTAAACTTTAAAATATTGACCCTTTTTTAAATTTTTTAATTATGTGAAAAAATAAAGATTTCATTACAAAAAAAATTAATTAAAAAAAACAAGTACATAAATGAATTTAAAAATAAACATCTCGAGGAAGAAGAAGATATTAGAAAATGTATAGTGTCAAAATAAACCCTCTAAAAAAAGGTGGGTCATTATGCACCACCACTTTTCAAAATCAACATGAAAATAATCACATTAAAAAAAAAAATTAAGAAATTAAAGTGCCAAAAAAATGATCTAAAAAAACGGTGATTCTGCATTGTGAATTTTCAAAATTGGGTGTTTTTAATGTTGTCAAAAAATTAGGTACCAGGTCACTTACCTATTTGATCGGTAACAATGTTCCTACCCCATTTCCTTTTTTGGGTTCTTTTTTTCCTAAGGGTAAGTATTCTGCAAAATTTGTCCTGTTTAGTAACATGATCGACACCTAAATGCCATATTTTCATAACCCAAAAGTTGGTTCCACTCGATTTTTCTATGTTTCAATTGAAAGATGTGAGAGAGGCCTTTACTAAGATCAATTTCTACACGCATTTTTGTTAAGGTAAATAACCCGTTCTCCATTCTTTCGAGATCCATGTTTTTTATTGACTTCAAGGTGTTGCAAATTTTCTCAAGAACCTTTTGATGCCAGAAGGGAAAGGGAAGATTTAGTAGCCTCATCCATAATTGAAGTATTGAGACCACCATTATTTTTGAATCAAAATATGGGAACCAAGGGGTAATGAAGAGTCCCACATTTCCCTAAAACCAGCGCCCTTCTTTCAATGGTATTAAATTGAACAACGAAGAAACCTTTTGAGCGAAGCTATATGTCGTAGTTTTTGGTCCAGGTTGTAGAATCTCATTGATGCAAAGCATTGGATCTGGGACAAAAACTATTGAATCTACAAATCACTGCCCTGGATTGAAGAACAAAAAACAGGTTTATTTACCTTTGTTAGGTTTACCTCAATGGTAGAGACTTGTTGTTGTTGTTCAACCATGTCAGATTTTCTAGGATTGTATTGTGGTTGATCCAATGAATTAGATCATTTTCCGTATGCCACATCCTTGTAGGAAAAAAATCCTCCTCAATTTATGGCTCTCGAAACACCCCCATGCAACCTTAGATTCAAACCAATGGTGGAATTTCTTAATATCTGGTAATATTGCAACCGAAAATGATCTTGTAGCTACTTTCCTTCATGAAGGATAGATTTTCTATCTACAGGATATCCCAACCGATTTTGTTTCTATTGCTTGAGATGCGCCACATAATCCAAACCTAAAACCCAAAAAGGAGAGGACTTCCCATTATAGGTTTTAATGAATATTTGAAAGTCCTCCCCCTATTTTAAACCTTCAAACCCTTCACCAGATCTAGATCGATTAGGGAAAAAGGGTTTTTCTGGTAGATTTGTTGCATTATAAGGGATGTCGAGATTGTGTAAGATGAGATATGGGCTTTTGACCCAATAAAACTAAAGAGGTGGGCCAAATCCAGCCTCATCTAAAAAATCAGTAGAAAATAGCTCTAAACAAAAATTTGATAGTATAGGTGGTGTAGATGACCATACATTTTCATCGAAACACACTCCCTGTAGGCCTTGGTAGTGCCACCGAGCATGAGCAAAGGGTCCCTACAAGCCCCCTTCTCACCTCTGGAGACCCCATTCCCAAGTACAACAAGCCCTTCTTAACCACCTTCTTGGCCCTCCAACTCAATGTTCTCGTACCACTTATTTCCCCTAACTATGATGCAATCATTGAGTTTCATGTAGTCAAAGAGTGTTGAGACAGTATAGTCGATCAAAACCCTAACCTTAAAGAAGATGACCACTACCTTCAGCTTCTAGATAATTTTTACAAAATGTTCAAATTATGACAAGCAAAATACAATATATTTTATATTGTAACTATTTTTTTAACGATAAATACTAAAGGGCTTTTCCCATGTATCTAATAATATGATTGTTATAAATTGTAGTTTTGACTTACATTTCATGCATATCGTGATATGCTCAACCATGAGAGTTATGGTATGTTATGTACGTTTCATTAAAAAAAAAAGAAAAAACTGTAAATTTAAATTATGTTTACAAGTGAAAAAAAATTATATATAAAGAAAACCAATCCTAAAGAATCTACTTACTTTATGCCCACTAAACGTATAAAATTTAACATAATTGCATTCATGTTTATTAAATTAGGCCAGAATAACAGTGAAACTATTAATAAATTATTGAAAATATAAATAATAATATTTGTAATCATTCACATATAAGTTGAAAATTTTAATTTTAACTTAAAAATGAAACCTAAAAAGAAAGGATTTCAGTTTGTACTACATAGCAAATATAAAATGTATCATGTTTTAAACAAGTTTGATGTGATATATGCGTTGTTGACGTTCCACTTAAAAGGCTCTCCCACCAACGACACCCTTATTATTTACATCCATTAAAAAAACAACCACAACACCCTTATTGTTTACATCCATTAAAAATCATCACATGCCAAACAGTTCATGTAATGTAAAAAGGGATGCCTCGCTTTCATTAATTTGTTGAAATCATTGCGTTTTAAATGACCAGGAAACATTACGGTGGCTCTCTCATAAATTTCTAATTGAGAGTAAGAAATGTCTAATTGATAGTAATGGATAGTAAGAGTAGTGTTGATAGTTTTTTTTTTGGGGATTAATCATATTATTAGATTATTTAATAATAGTAAGAATATTGTAGATGATTTTGTAAGATTAATCATATTAAAGGATCAGTTTGAAATTTAATGTGCTTTATTTTTTAATCACTAATATGATTATCATCAATTGGTCTTAATGATAAACCATATAAAATGATTCAAAATATCAATCTTATTTTAATAATTTGATTAATTCTAAAAACTCATCTATAATATTATGAATCACAATAATCTAAAATCTAATAATAAAAATATTCTTAACAACATCTAAAATCTAATAAAAAAAATATTGTTAACAACATTTTTTAAAAGATTTTTATAAATAATTATTTCTTTATCTAATTTGTAAATAATTATCAAATATAATTAAAATGCAAAATAAAATTATCTCGTTATGATGAAATTGCAGCATCGTAACTTTTTGTTGAGAGCATTACTTTTATTTTTATTTTTCGTAAAGAAAAACGTTGTTTTATATTATGGAAAAATAAAAACAGTACATAATACAACATAAGAAGTGAAGGGAGTAATCACTTCCAAATTATGCAACATTGCTTCTAAAACCAAAAATATTGTGATCTGGCAAAGCATACCTATCACATGAGACTCATAATCCAGCAAGGAGTCAATGATAATGTCAAAAAAATCCCCCAAATGCCACTTGGAAATGTAGCATGGAGAGAAAAGAGAAACATATACATATCATGGGGACAGTCCCACATTATAGAAGTGAACCCATATCCACCAAATCGAAAAAACAGAAGTGGAGGATCAGACAAATCTGTAGATATGAACCCACAACATTCGCGACAACAAGAACCACTTCTTCGATAAGCCAAAACATCTCTCGGCGTTACCGTAGCAGCATATGAAAAGGGGCATATAGATGAGCCTAGAAACATATAAAGCCATCTGCAAATAACAATTCGCCCATGCCACATGATCGGAAAGAGAGAGCGAAAATCATTTGGAGACCCGAGGGGGGTCACAAGCTCTATCCACCCTGGGATCATCAGCTGAAAGAATAGGGACCTCCCGGAGGTCAAGAAGTTCATCCCGGAAGAGAGATTTTGTTTTCGGCCTCCCTCTGAAGTGTCTGGATGTTGACTTCGTTTTTTTCCTCACCGTGATATTGCAACCTAAAGATTAGTTGAACCCACAAAAGGACGATGGGAATGTTACTGGCGATATTACTTTCTCAATCTTTAGAAAATCGGGACATTCCAAGGAAATAAGGGTGGTTATATTATATTTTGGGTTGTTTTTATGTGTGATATTTTAGTGTTTTTATAATAGTGAGTATAAAGTTAAGGTGGAATTTTGATTTTTGTTGTTTAAATTGAGTTTTTGATTATATATTTAGATTTAGTATTCTGAAAAATTTCAAGATATTTTAATTGTGCAAAGTTTACTCATTAAAATAGTAATTTCAATAAATGATTTAAATGAATCTCTACCATATTCTAAATAATTTAACTCAAAAAATTAACCAAAAAACTTTTCAAAAAATCACATTTACAAATTTTGACAAACTCATTTCCAAAATAAAATTTCTCAATCAATAAGTTGTAGCCATATTTACTTTACAAATCCCAACCCAAAAATTTCTCCAATATCTACCGGAAAAATTCTACCCTCGAAATCGACTTTTTTTCACCAATGTCATTGCTTCCCAATGTGTTGGGCAGAAAACAAGCAGCACTCAGTGAGAAGCTGCATCTTTATAAAGAAACTCCGTCTTTATACAGTCAAATTCCAACCTAGCTAGCTACTTTTTGGCACCAATGGCATTGCTGCTACGTGTGTTAGTAATAAAACAAGCAACACTAAGTAAGAAACTCCATCTTTATAAAGAAACTCCGTCTTTATAAGGTCAAATTCCAACCTCGCTATCGACTTTTTTGGCACCAATGGTATTGCTTCTAAATGTGTCAAGTAATAAACAAGCAACTTCATCTTTATAAAGAAACTCCGTCTTTATATGGAATATGATTACGCCACTTTGTCACATGAATTTCTTGACATGGAGTTACTTTCTTGACATGGAGTTATTTTCAAATGAAATTATCATGGAGGTCATGGCTTTACATGATAAGTTTAAAAGTATCATGGAGGTCATTTCTTTGGATGATAAGTTAAAAAGGGCGGTGGAATTTGAAAAATAAAATATTTATTTAAGAAGAGGGATTTTTTTCTTGGGTCATTCAATGAAGTGGCATTTTTGGATCAATTAATTGTTGGATTTTTTATTATCAAACTTGCTACTATGTAATATTTCTAATTAGCGATAGCTAATTGGAATATTCGATTTTGTTTAGTTTGCCGTCTATAGTTTGTAAATAAATAAAAAGTGAGTGAATAGGGTCTAACTCACTTAAGTGAAATAAGACATCCACCTAGTAGCACAACGTTGTGACTTAAGTGGGAGTCAAGGGGGGTCTAACACCACGTAGAGGAGGGGGGCCTATGTACACTCTAGAAATTTCTGCAAGCTTCTGCACGGATAAGCATGATTATGTGGAGGAGAGAGAGGCTACGTTGGGTTTTGGAGGGAAACCAACATTATAAAAGATGGAGGAGCCTCCTCATTTCATTTATTCTGGAGTTGATGATTTTTGAGTGAGACGTTTGTCTTCTCGAGCACGGTGGCTGTTTAGCCTGTCTACAACATTGTTTAGTGCATTGAGTGTCTCAGGTTGGAGATCTTGCCCTTAGCTCCGAGGGACTTCAAGTTCCTTCTCGGGCAAGGTTGGTTTTCAGTGTTTTGTGAGTCATTTTATTGTTTGGGTTTGTTGTGGAGCTGGAGCTTAAAGAGACTGTGCAGTCACTGGGAGAGAGGACGCTGTCCCTTGTGGAGGAGCTTTGGATTGGGGTTTATGAAGGTGATTTCACTAGGATTTTGAGCAGGGGGAGAGTCTTTGCCCCTAGGAGACTTTTGGTGGAGTTTGTTGCAGTATTTCAGTTGTTTTCATCTAGCCACTGCGCAGAGCCTTGGAGGCCAGCATAATTCACTGGGGAGACAGTTTCTGGTGATTTCTGAGGTTGGCCATTCTTGGAATGGTATTTGGATTTTGTCTGAATTGTTGAGGAGAGGAGGTTTGCCAATTATGAGCTCATTCTGGCAAGGGGATCAGCCCCTAATCTTCAGTCCATTCCAGCAGTAACAGCTACACGGTAGTTTTCCAGCAGCTGGGACGCAGTTCATAGAAAAGCTATTTCCTGTCTTTTCTGAGAGTGTATCTTCACTTGCTTTGGGCAAGATCGCTTCTTGTACTCCATTACATTTCTCATAGTAATAAAATGGCTCAGCATTTTCTCTCTTGTTTTCTGGTTGAGTTGTCATAGTTGTCGTTGTTGCCGTAATTGTTGTATTCTCTTGCTATTATATGTCTATTATTATTTTTGAGCGTTCTAGTTCTATACCACTTGGTGCATTTATCTTTCACTCTTAGACAGAGTCTGGGAAAGGGCCAGGTAGCCTCTGGTTCTTGTCCTCTTAGAGGCGAAATATCTGGTAAAGTCTATCTTTGGTTGGAGTTTTGCCTTGTTTTAGAGATATCCTCGAAACGGGATATTACATACTATATTGTTCACTTTAAAGTACCATATCAGTGAGTGTCTTTCATCTTATTTGTGTTTATATACACATCCTAAAAGAGTTGTGCTAGCTTGTGAGACTACTCACTTTTTATATCCTCATGTCATTCTTGAGAATACTTTGGTTATGGTTTATCCCTCAAATAATGAAGAAGCTTTAGGAACATGGAAATTTGACTCTATATCACGTGACCTTAGCATGGTATTCCATATGTTGTGTGTAATGACATATGTGTTCATACATGTCAATATCTTAATCTTCATAGTCACGGATTTATAATGTGTAATCTATCAAATTATGTCACACTTTGTATAGTATGTAGTTAGTGTTTAGTGTGTGCCGTGGGTGTTTTTTTTATTTTTTCATGTGAGTTGATTTGGTTCACCAAATTATTTATCATGTTTGGTGCTTGATTTGAAGATATCAATCATACCCATTTGGTACTCATCATAGGCACACCCATGGGGAGACCATAATGTTGCATATAATATTTCTATAGCTATGTTGCCAATTGTCACAATTATTGAGCATTAAAAAAAGAATGCACGTGCACAAAACATGGAATTTGAGTCATAAATTGAAATAGTAAATAAAACATGAACCACAAATTCTTAATACATCATGCCAAAAAATAAAATTATAATTATAAAATTAAAAAAAAAAAAATCTATTTTTATCTGGTCCAAACAAAAGAGAATTGTGTTGATGGAATCTCTTGTAATTTGCATTGAAAATTTTGAGCGGTCAATACCTTTCATTCCTTCAATCAATGTTTCATTATTTCCTTTTTGATATTTTACTACGCACTTTAACCATGGGTCTGCTATTTTTGGATGGTGTTTAGAATATGGGTCCCATTTTTATTATAACATCCACTAAACTGAAGGTATACATTCTGAACTAGCATATAGAGATATGTTTTTCCTTGAATTTCTCTGTAACATTATTAACCATCTTTGTTACAATGAATGTTCCTTAGCATTAGTCCCACCAAGTTATGACATTAGCCTTTCCTTGATGCACAACATAATTAACGTGGTAGTGCCTATGATTCATGGGTGCCATATAGTAGAACCAAATTCCTATTTTGGTATGCATGCTCAGACATTTCGTATGCTAAAAAATCCTCCTATAATCATCCCATGACATGAAGTTAAGTTGCATTCTTCTCTCTCATCTTGATTCTACCCATATTGGGAGGAGTTTCACAATTTTTTTTATGTTTCTTTGTTGCATATATATATATATATATATATATATAATAATTTCTAAGTACCTGTTACTACATTGTTGTTCTCCTTGACCCCACTTACTACCACAATATTCACACTTGAGCTCTTGCCATTTATAGTAGTTTCAGTTATATTTTGTAACCTTGTCATTCCTTTGGGAGGTAATGTTGTAATTAATGTGTTTCCCTTTCTAGGCTCTTTGCAATCATTTTTCTTAATTCAATTTCACCAACATGGAACTAGGTGCATACCATTGTGCCATTCATTTCTCTTCTATGAGCTTCTTTTCCATTCTTCTCCTGCTCATTAAATAATGAAAAATTATAGGCTCACTCTTCTCCATTTTTGTCCAATAAAACTAAATGAAAAGTAACCTAACAAGCTTACCTGTATTCTCTTTCATGTTCGTTATCCATAAAAGAGATATGAAACATCGAAATAATGGTGAGAGGAGGGGGAAGTGAAGGTTTATGGGGGGGAATGAGGGATTAATGATATTTGTGTCAGGAGTGGAAATCATTAACCACATCACCCTTGACCATGGAACCTATTTGTACCATTTCCTTACAAATGACTTATAACTTTAATAGGATTCATACCATAAATATGACTAATATTATCATGTGGTTGGTTACCTTTTAGTCACTATGGAGAGTGATTTGAAGCTTCACATGCCATTGCACTTTATTAGTGGTTCTCTTTAGTCAATGCTTCCAAGACATTCTTATATCATTCCTACTACATTCTAATTGGATTACCAGAAGTAACGCTCTTTAAATTAATATCATGTTCTTATTTTGTTTCCTTTTATATAGCTAATTTTCTAAAATTAATCATTTCATCCTGGAAGGGAAAGAAATTATATGAGAAGATGGAAAAGTCCCATCAAGATTCTACCCAACCCACTCTTGGAAAGGGAACACTCTACATAAGAGATACATTATTATATTCCATATACAAGTTTAACCATGACCTTTTGAATAATTACGTTGAGAATTAAAAAGAAAAAAGAAAAAAAGTAACAACAACATACATATTGTCTAACCACTACACATAAAGGTGTTATCAAGATGCACACTCTAATATATGTCATGGTATTAATATTAGCTAAAAGCATTCAATATTACCAAATCTCTATGTGTAAGTAATGTAGTGGGCTAGCCATACATCACAAACATTATACTTATCTTTCCATACACTGTACAATACAATTGACACCCCGCTAAAATAATAAAATTTTTCAAGTCACATACTATAGTCACAATCCCTAAATTTACATCACAAAAAATGATAAAACATTAACACCAATAGAAGTATAAAATGAACATTCAAGGAGTCTTAAACACTAAAAAAGAGTAACCATGCATTATCAAGAATAAATGATTTTGGAATTCACTAGCCATTGTTTTAAAAATGAAAGGTTTGATAATTTTAACATTATAAGCATGAATTTTTATAGTCAAAAAATAAACAAGGTGGATTGTGAGGAAGCAAGTATGTGCCTTAAGTAGTTGACCCGCAACCCATATGCTTATTTGTCACTGCCACGACTCAATAAATAACCCGTTAACCGAATGAGAGCAATTGATCCAACAACTTTAATTGAAGCAATTGATCCTTAACCAATTGATTCAATTGACTAAGTAATTGATCCACTAGTAGCATAGTTCCAGCAAAGGAAAATAATAACATACACACACATAGCGAATAGGATAAAGAATAGGCACATGGGTGGTAGATCTTGTTTCATATATTTCATATGCAGGGGAAGTAGCATCACCTTTTTTATCATGTTCAAATAGCACCAATTCCAATAGCATTACCAGCAGTGAAGGTGAAGGGAACTAGAGCAATTCAATTTCTTTACTATGGCATTCGAATCAAACATGAATAATTCTTTCGCTAGGTGGGAAAAATTTCTCCTTTGTTGCCTTGTGTCCCCAATAACGGAATGAATGAGCCATTCTTAATTATCACATATATAGGGTAGGTTGTAGTGATATTTTAGGAGAAATGTTCGATGTGGGGCTCCTGATCATGAACTCACCTAGTAATTAGCAAGTAGATAGATATGATCCTATGTTGGGACCACAAACAAATTAGGTGCTTGTTGCAACGACTAATTTTATCTAGACCATTTCGATGACTATAGTCCCATTCCTAACAATAAAAAGTAATAAAGTATTAATAACAAAGTATCAAGAAAATTATTAGAAAATATTTCCTCTATCGTTATGTTAAAGTGCTTTCTATATATTCTTTATTTCCTTAAATCTACATATGTGAGTGCCAAAATTATTAAAAGCCTATACATATAATTTATCAATATATTATAAATAATATTCTAAAGTGACAAAACTCTAGCCTACATCGGTGACTTCTTTCGCCTGTTTGGCAAAAACAACTATTGTTATTTATAAATATTGTTGCAATTATTTCACGTTAAAATATGATATTGTTATAATTTATCATGACACAAGAACTTGACCTAGCTAACTAGGGTTTCACTTGTTGGGCAAGTGCTTTCTCTTGCTCAGCAATAAGAAATTTCAATAAATTTGATCATGAAACTATTGGGAAAATCCTATGATTAACATTAATCATAAAAAAAAATTGGCATTGGATTTCCATTCAAACCTTTTCAACCTCACCCTCAAAGTTTACAGTGTCACTCACTAATGGTTTCATCTAGTACGAACAGCAATGAAAATTTTAATATACACATATGCATGTTTGTATTCTATCCATAACAATAATGGATTGTATATCTACATATCCATCTATTGCATTTCCTTTACTATCCATAATTTTATCAAATAGAATTAAACCTAGCTCTGTCCAGAGGATGTAATTATTTTTCAAATAGTTTATTTGTTAAATATTAGAGTAAGACATATTATTGGTTGTTAAATAAATTTTAGTAAATTTTCACTTTTAGAAATTTGATTTCTCTTTATGCTTAATAAATCCAAAGTTGAGATAAATCTAATCTAATAATTAACTAACATTACGAATTAAATTTAATTTTTTTATCTTAATTTAAATTTATAAGATTATATATATCTCACCCTTATATCATGAAAATTTTATTTATATCTCACTTTTCCAAATACAACTTCTATAATAACGAATTCAACTTTTCTTTAGAATGTTTTTCAAACATCCAATAATATAAATAACATTATCAGGGAAAAACTTTGTGTTAAGATATGTCCTCTATCATTATATTAATGTACTTCTTATATATTTTGTATATCCACTGAGTGTTTCATTTGTCTGGGCTACTGCTTTCTCCTTCTCAACAATAATAAATTTCAATAAATTTGAGTGTGAATCTATTCGTAAAAAAATATGATTAATATTAATCATAAAAAATTGATTGGCATCAGATGTCCATTCAAAACCTCGTCAGCCGCACCTTCAACGTTTACAGCAATGCCATTGGTCCTAGAATTAACCTTACTGATTGCTTCATCAAGTACCAGCAAAAATGCAAATTTTAATATATATAAATGTGTCTGTAACAATCTCCATAATAATAATGGCTTATAGATATACATATCCATCTATTGCATCTTCTGTACTATCCGTTGTTCTATCAAATAAAATTGAAACTCATTCTATCCAGAGGATGCGGGTATTTTCTAAGTAGTTTATTTGTTAAAGGTTGGAGTAATACATACAATTGGTTGTCAAATAAATTGGAGTAAAAGTTTGTATTTAAATATATTTGATTTTTTTTAATATTTAATAAATTTAGAATTAAGATGAATCTAATTTAATAGTTAATTAATATTAGTGATTAAATTTGAATTTTTTTTATTTTAATTTCAATTAATAAAATTATATTCATCTCATTCTTATACCATAAAAAATTAATAACAAAGTCGACTTTTCTCTTCACTGAATATTTAATAAAACTTTCAAACATCCAATAATATGAAAATAATTATTATGTTAAAGTATGTATTCTTGTCATTATTTTAAAATAATTCCTATATTTTTTTGTATTTCTTTAAATCTACATGTGTGAGTGCCAAATTATTAGAAGCCTATATGTGTAATTCATCAATCTATATTGTAAAGAAAATTTTATTGTTGAAACTCTCACCTACATGGATGACTTCTTTCTCGTGCTCCGCAAAAACAAATATTGTAATTTATCAATATATCGTTGGTATTATTTCGTGTTCTAATATGTTATTGTTAGAATTTATGACGATACAAGAACCTGACATAAATGTTGAGGGTTTCATTTGTCTGGGCGACTTTTTTCTCCTCCTCACCAATATGAAATTCCAATAAATTTGAGAGTGAATCTATTCGGAAAATCCTATGCTTAATATTAGTCATAAAAATATAATTGGCATCAGATGTCCATTCAAACCTAGTCAGCCACACCTTCAATGTTTACAGCAACGGCATCAGTGCTCGAGTAAAGCTCCCTGATTGTTTCATAGTACGAGAAACAATGCAAATTTTAATATATGCATATGTGTGTTTATACTGTTTTCCATAACAATAATGATAAAAACCGTATATAAACTAAATGGCTCTCCAGGTGAGAACCTGGAGAGTGTGCAAACACTCACACAATCTAATACATTCAATCAAGAGAACAACCTAGTACATATAGGCTTTCTCACAATCAGGTAGTTTTAACCACTCCCTGAATATTAGGATCTAAGATCTAGAATTAGAATCTCAATCCTATCCTAACTGAACTTTCTCCATTAATTCTAACACTCCCCTTTAATGGAGAAAGGGTATTGAAAAATAACATATGCCTGCTGGTTTAGTCTTAGCTAGGCTTACAATGGTAAAAGACATAAAAAACTTGGTAACAGAGTTTTCATCTTAGTCTTTATGCTTCTGAGACCATATTTTTTCATTCATGGATGAGGCTTCATCTTCACTTTCTTTGCCATGATATAGTGATGTATCTTCACCTCATTTCTTCCCCTGTGAAGGAAAACTTGATTTCTTGCTGTCATCCTTTTTAGAATTATGGCAGGATGGATAGGAGAATTTTCGTTCTCACTATTTCCGGTGGCAATCATCTGAATATCAGTGATGATATCTTCACCATTGATTACAATAATTTCTATGTTAATTTCATAAAGGCATGGTGTTTCAAGCCATGCTTCAAGAAACTTCAATTCTTCTTCAAAATTCATTTTTGTTTCTTGCCTACCAATATCTACACAAAAAACAATGTTAGATTCATAAAGATGGCCACAATTACTTTCATCTTCCTGATCCTTCAGGAGAGATTTCATTTCACCATCTCTCCCTACTTCATCCGTTTCTGTTGAAATAATTATGCCTTCATCCAGTTATGTTGCTGCAAGCATGTTCTGCATTTGGTCTGTATGTGAAGATAGGCCTTCCTTCTCACCAAACAATAATTCATCAATTTGATGTTTTTCAATCATCAAATTGATCCACTCATCATGAGATATATAAGTCTCATCAATCTTGATTTCTGCATCAGGAAAAATTTCAGGTTCTACAATAATGGATGTGTTTTCATCATTACAAGTTTCAATTACAGATACACATGCATCACCCATCATTGCATCTTCAGTTTCACAATCAAATATGGGATCATTATCAAGAATAATATCTTGAGCATCATTTCCCTTATTCAAACAGTATTTCATCTCTAAAACATCCCATAAAAAATGTGTACTAGGAATCTCTCCATATTCATATATTATGCTGAATATGATGTTGTCATCTACTGCAGATATTATAAGACTTAATACTGCTGTATATCCACTATCATTAATAACATCTTCAACATAATCTAGTAAATTTAACTTCCATAGTACTATTTTCATTTCATTTTTCCAGCTTTCATAATTCATACCTGAAAAAGATGGTAAATCTGGCATTAACAATTTAATAATCTCACCAAATTCCAAATCAGCACCTTGATCAGTAGCTGGTCCATCACCGTCAACTTGAAACAAATCACAAAAATCTGCAACATAATATTTTTCACTTCTCCGTTGATGCTTTCTCCCGAAATTTCTTCAAGACTCTTTCAATTTACTTTGACGACCCATTTTCTCCTTCTATTTTCTCCTTTGCAAGAACACTTTTTCCACTGCAGAATTAACCAACACCTCACACTCCTCCTAACTGAGGGCTGAGACAACACCGAAGCCTCAATGCATCAAATCTCAAATTCTATATAGGTTACACAAGTGAGATATAAAAGGAAGGTGATGCAGCAAACAAGAACAGGCTCCCGGAACAATGCAGCAAATCCCAGGTCCAACACTTTGAAATTTGAAGGTTGTCTTTCCACACGCAGGAAAAAAAAAAAAAAAAAAAAACTCTGTAGGAACACCACAATAAGCAGATTTTGATTGGAGCGATTTTGATCTCAACAAAACCACAGAAACACGACCTCTTTAAGGCAAGTCTTTCATGACTTCCTGAACAAATCAACTTTGATCTGCTACAAATTTGCACCCTCGCCTCCTCTAATAACCTCCGGTCATTAATTGATAGAAGGGAAACAAATACTTTTTGGCAATCTTCTACCACTACTAAGAGTTTGAAATATTAACTAACGGAAGAGGAGGATATACTGATATGGAAGCAAACGAAAGTGGTAATGCAAGTTCACTTTACTGCATAACAAGCTCCACAACAATTTTCACTCATACCATCAATTTGCGCCTCCTCTGAATGTGAGGCTCAAACGGGCTTCCATCTCAGTAAATAACACTTAAGATAAACAACTCACTATAGCCACAATAGGGAAATTTCCCTTGCGACTTCTCCTTGCAAGAACCTAGTTGAAGCGCCACCGCTACTTATCACAACAACATACAAAATGATTATTTGAATTGATTGTTGGTTATTAAGTAATCGACCTGCTCCATATTTGAATCTACACGATGAGGGGTCTCACTAGTAAACCAGAATATGATCAACGCAAATAGCCGAGAATGCCCAACTAGAATCTTCAATATGATGCACACATTACCTTAGAAATATATTGAAGTAGACACAAGTTGGGTTCCGATTGTATAATTTACAGAGACGTAAATGCAAGCTGGGATCCAATTCTAAGTCTTTCAGCGAAGCAATCAAATGGCTTCTCCTCTTTTTCTATCTACCTTATTGACTGGGCGAAAATTGTGAATGGGTGAAGAATGTGAATGAAATCCCCTCCAATCTAATGGCACTTAATCAATAACCCCATGTTTTCTCCTTTTTCAAGTAATAATCATGGCAACGTGACATTTACCCTAATGGTCCATCAAATTAAGGAATTAATTTTTCCACTTTCGAAAGCCAAGATGCATTGTTTTTGTTTCCTTATTTCGACAAAGGATTGTGAAAACTGATAAAACACGGATTTACCACAGCGCAGTCTCAAATTAACAGCAACGAAAAACAACATTGTCTCAACCTAATTATGGATTGCAGAAAACGGTGCTCCAACAGTGTTACCATGCAAACATTAAAAGAAAATGCTGCAAAAAATAAAAAATTACCATGCAAGCCGATCTGAGCAGATCAGTCCACCACACTACCGATCTAAGGCACGCTTCCGCTGCAAGTCACTAGTAGCCACGAGGGTAAAACTCGGCCTTCACGGCCTCCACTCGTTATCGATCACCCACAGACTCTGCTGTTGAGCACAGCCTTCACGACCTTCACTCCATGATGTCTTATGAACCGGCAAGGCCTGTGCACCTCCGATCAGGATCACTACACCGATCCTCAGAGCTTTCCACTGCGCTGTCTCTCAGACTCGAAATCGACCATGCTGCTGCTGCTGTTTCTCCTCGGCACCCACGTAGACAGCCTCCACCACAAGACTCAGTCACGAGCTCTATCCACGGCTCACAGTCCAAGCGCTGGCAATGCCGATGCCCTGGTTACACTTCCTCTCCATAGCAATCGACACCCGGCACCTCCAAAATTTCTTATCCACAGCATGGGAATGCTCTCAACCGTAACACAGCTCCTCTTCAACAAACCTTGGCCTACTGTTGGCTCTGCGTTCATGGACCAAGCAACATCTAGGCATCAAACAACACAAACAACAGGCTTCAATTTGCAAATTCGCCTTCACAGCCTCCACACAAGCTCTTGGGCTCCCAACGCACAGGTCTTTGATCTTCTGCGCTCTGATACAATGATAAAAACCATATATAAACTAAATTTCTCTCCAGGTAAGAACTTGGAGAGTGTGTAAACACTCACACAATCTAATACATTCAATCAAGAGAACAACCTAGTACATATAGGCTTTCTCACAATCAGGTAGTTTTTTAACCACTCCCTGAATGTTAGGATCTGAGATCTAGAATTAGAATCTCAATCCTATCCTAACTGAAATTTCTCCATTAATTCTAAAAAATAATGGCTTACATATCTACATATCCATTTATTGCATCTCTTCTACTATCTATTTTTTTATCAAATAAAATTAAAAATCTTTCTCGAAGAGGATGTGATCATTTTCCAAGTAGATTATTTGATAAATATTGGAGTAATTGTTAAATATTAGAGTAACAAACACTAATGGTTGTTAAATAAATGTCAATAAATTTGAGAAAAAGTTTGTACTTCAATAGTTTTGATATTTTTCAATATTGTTTGATAAATCTAAAGTTAGAATGAATCTAGTCTCGTAGTTAAATAATATTAGTAATTAAATTTGAAATTTTTATTTTAATTTCAGTTTGTCTAATTATATTCATCACAATATTATACCATGAAAAATTGCAAAAATAATTGTACTTGAATTGACCATTGGTAATAATAAACTACATGCATGCATTAAAAAGGAATTTCTAAATAAAATATTGCTATTTTTCTTTTATAATTTAAATGAATTCTCTTAAAAACATAGAATATTTTTTGTAATTTTCTAAATTGTGACAAAAAAAACAATTATAGCACAATTACCATCCTTTGTGAACAACCAAATACATGGGATTGTTCTCTATCTATGTAATGTTTGAGATTTTTAAGAATTACAATTTGGATTTGTATTTAAAACATATTATGCTTAACTATGAGAGTTAGTGTCCTTTAAAAAATTAATTAATATTGTAGTTTAGTGGTAGATCCCATTAAGAAAGAAGAAACTATAAAAGTTATTAATACCTTAATTAATTGGCCATAATTTAAAAAAAAAAAAAAAACCCAAAAAGAACCAATGAGATTATGTAATTATGTAAAACAATCATAGTCCTGAATACATAGATATGTCATTAGCAACAATTTTGTTATATTATCCATAGCATGCATGAGAACCCCAACCATGGATAAAAAAAAATAGTTTAACAATGAAAATGATATATTTCATGGATCTTAGGCTTTGATGACGAACACGAATGGAGACCTATGAATCCATTTGAATAATGTTTGATATGGAAAAATATTGTAACGAAGATCTCGCATTTCTAGAAATACCATGAAAACACTCATGTGATAGAAAATGATGCATATAATTGAGAAAATAAGTATCATTAATTTTTATAAGACATTTTTATAGAAATGGCGATCTACTTGCAGATCTAAAAATTAATACAGAGAAATCACAAAACAAAATATAGACATGAAACATGAATAACACAACATCAGAAACAGTACCACGGTCTTTATTATGAGGAAGAGATGAGCATTTTATAAACAATGCAATCATTCTCCTTATTTTCTATTTTGTAATTACAAAAGATAAAATCAAATGCATTATTAGATAAAGCCAATATATTGAGATGTTTCCTTCTTTCCTAGTTTTTCAGATGTTTCCAAGGAAAGAGTGCACTTTTTCTTGGTTGCCCAATCAGTGAGAGTTTGTTGATTTTTGTGTCCTTCTTGGTTGCCCAATTCCTCCCTGTCTAGATGGGGAAGCTTCCTAGATTTCTCCACCAAATGAGGGAAAGTGCGTTGCAATGTTTATGTAGTCGTCCATTTTTCTTGTGCTGGTGTGTGTCCCGTCCGACCAACCAGATATGAGAAGTATGGATGATGTTGTCTATTCCATTTCTTGAAGTCTAGAATTGTATCTTTGAGCATAGGAGGATGAAAATCTGGAATATTATCGATCGAATGACAAATTGTAAAAGATTCCTCAAGGAGAGGTGGTTCAAATCGTTTGAGACTATTAACATTAATAACATCGTTGATGCCAAGCTGGGAAGGTAGGTCCAAGCGATATACATTTTCTCCAATGCGTTCCAGAACGGTATACAGGCCATATCGCAGAGGGTGTAGTTTATGACGCTAACCCTTGAAGTGTTGCTTGTCCAACAATAGCCACACACGATCTCCAAGTTGAAAATACAAGGGTGTTCGCTGCTTGTCATGCCTCTGTTTGGTTTGATCTTGGGCTGCTTGAAAAGCAACAATTACTTGAGCTTGGCATTGAGAAACGGAGTGTATAAAATGATGAGCTAATTTTTGTTCCTATTGTTGATGTGCAGAGCCAAAAGGGGTGATCATCAGTGGCATCTCAGAGGATGCACTTGGTTGAAACCCAAAGAAAACCTCAAAAGGTGAGAAACTAATTGTGGAGTGTGTTGCCCGATTGTAAATATGTTGAATGATGTGCAACTATGTATCCCATTGTTTTTTTTTGGAAAAATAATTACAAAGTGAGTGAACCAAAGTACGATTGACAACTTCAGTTTTTCCATTTGTTTGTGGGTGGAAGGAAGCGGATAAATGAAGTTGGAAACCCAATAAATACCAAAGAGTACACTAAAATGTACTGAGAAAATGAGAGTCATGATCAGAAATAATGCTACTCGGTAAACCAAAGTGTGGCCACACATGCTGGAAGAAGAGATCCGCGGTCTCAACAGCATAAGTAGTATTATAAAAACGAAGAAATATAGCCATCTTGGAGAAATCACATACCACTACCCAGATAGCATCATGTTTGTGAAAAGTAGTAGGAAGGCCACTTAAAAATTCCATAGAAAAGTATTCTCAAGGATGAGAGGGAATTGGTAATGACTGATACAAACCATGCTTACGGTTTGAGGGCTTTCTTTGTGAACAAATAGAACATGCACAAATGAATTTTTCCACTTGATTGGGTAAGGCAGGCTAATAGAAATGGCATTGAAGATTGAGAATGGTCTAGGTTGTGCCAAAATTCCCTCCAAATGAAGAGGCATGTGCTTCATCGATGAGAAGGAGATGATCATCAGATTGTGGCACACATAGTTGGTTAAGTTTATACAACCAACCATCATGAATGGTATAATCAAGAAAGGGTGTTTGGTTTATGACTGTAGGTTGTTGCAGAGCTTCTCATATCTCACCAAAGATCGGATTTGTTGCATACATATCTTTCCAAGCATCATATCTAGCACAACACGGCTCTAGAATGTGTAGGACCTGAGTAGGTGGTCGACTTAACAGATCATCCATCTTATTACTTTTCCACTTCTCATATTTAATCACTAGATGGAATTGTTGAATGTAAGTTGCCCACTTTAAATCGCGTTTCTCTTGAATCTTGTGTTGTGACTTGACGAAGATTAGCAGATGATGATCTGTATGGAGGATGGTCTCTTTGCTAAGAATGTAATGGCACCATTGCTTCAAAGCTTCCACTAAACTATATAATTCCTTATCATAGGTGTTGTACATGATCTTAGCATCCACGAGTGCCTCATAATGGTATACCACACGGTGGCCTCCCTATTTAAGAATAGCTCCAATGGCGAATTGAGAGGCATCCATTTCCATCTCAAATGGTTGATTCATATATGGAAAACGAAGAAAAGGGGCAGAGCATAAGGCATTCTTGAGTTGAGAAAATTGTTGCTCAAATTCATCATCCCAAATAAACTTTTGTTGATGAGACAACTGGTGCAAAGGGAGACCCAACTATGAGAAATGAGAGACAAAATTTATGTAGAAATTAATACCTCCCATGAGGCTCTTGAGGTCATGTGCATTGGAAGGGGCTGGCCATTGCACCAAATATTCTACACGAGAGGAATCTGGACAAACCCCTGTGTTGTTAATAATAAATCCCAGATATTGAACTGATGTTTGTCCAAAATCAGATTTATTTCTTTGCCCTGAAGGTGATGTTCTCGCAATAACTCAAGTATGGTGTGAACATGCTGAAGATGGTCTTCCCAAGATTTACTGAATAATAAAATGTCATCAAGGTAGATGACCACAAATTTACCCAAATGTGCCCTGAAAACATTATTAATGAATCTCATAAAGGTGGTCAGTGCCTTGGTTAGTCCAAATGGCATGACCAACCATTCAAATAGCCCAAAATTTGTTTTAAAAGTAGTTTTCCATGTGTCGGTTGCATTCATGCAAACTTGATGGTAGCCTACAGTTAAATCCATGTTTGTGAAGAAACAAGCCAGGTGTAAGTGGTCCAACAAATCCTCAATGCGGGGAAGGGGATAGCCATTTTTAATAGTGGATTTATTAAGGGATTGATAGTCTATCACGAGGCGCCATTCAGAAGTATCCTTTTTGGGAATAATGAAAGCTGGAGATGCACATGGTGAGGATGAAGTGTGAATATGACCAGATGTTAAAAATTATTCAATTTGGCATTCTATCTCAGCTTCCACTCGAGGAGAAAGGTGATAAGATGGGGTATTGGGTAAGGAAGCACGAGGAATAACATCTATGTGGTGTTCAATAGACCGTGCTGGAGGTAGCCCTGCGGGTTGGGTGAAGACATCTGAAAATTCGTGGAGTAGAGGAGCCATTGAAGAAGGGACTAGATTGGTGAGGTTTTCTGGCTTGAGAGGGCGAACCAAGAAAAAAGAAACATCTTGGTCTAAATTGAACCTCATAATGGGAGATTTTCCAATGGAAGGTTGGGTTGATGTGCTAGGTGAGGATGTGAGAACATAGGTGCGCCCATCGTGTTGCAAGTGGTATTGATGATCTGTAGCATGATAAACAGCATGTCGAGCCTCTTGGTATGGAATTCCTAGCAATAAATCATCAAAATCGAGATGGGAAACATCACGTACCACAGTATCACGAAAAGGTCCAATAGAAAAGGTGACATCACACCATTGGGAGATGGTAAGACAAGGACCATCCTTTTTGACCCAACCAAGCTAATACAGGTGTGGGTGAGGAGTGGTGGGAAGGCAAAGGCGTTCAACCAAGTCCCATGACACAAGATTATTTTGATTCCCATTGTCAAGAATAAGTGTGGCCAACTCATGTTTGATTTGACAATTATGGGTAAACAAAGGAATAACAGAGGTGTTTTTTGCATTGGAAATCATGAGGATGAGAGAGGGGTCCACTTCTGTCGGATTGTTGAGAGAAACAACTGGAAGTGGGGTAGTGGCATTTAGTTTTTCAACCTCTGTAAAAAGAGTCTTATGAGGGCGGAGTTTTTCCAGTTCTCGACAATATTCAGAAGCATGTGAGTAGGTCTTATGAAATGTGCACCAGGGGGTATTGTGAGGTGCAGGAGACGAGGAAGAGGTTACATTAGAAAAACCAAAGAGAGATGGACCATTTCTGGCTTGAGGAGCTCAGATTTTAGTACCCACTTTGCGTTCCACAGCCAGGGCCCAAATAAAGGCATTTTCTAATGAAGAATTATCAAACAACTCAACTTCATGTCGAAAAACCATTAGCAAACTATAATTAAATTTGATAATTATTACCTCTTCTGGATCGGATATATGGAGTTGAATGTGCAACTTGGAGAAGGAATCAATGTAAGCTTGCACTGATTAATTGGATAGTTTTCGAAGTTGTAACCATTTGGCAAGGATATTTTGTATATATCGTGGAGTATAGAAGCATTCTCATAAGGCCTCACAAAAGAGATTCCAATATGTGAGAGTCGTCGATTTGGTCTCGGCTTGTTCTCCAAGTTTGACAACCAAGGACATATTCTCAAGATGAGTATCCCACCATGTTTGTGCTAGGCCTTCCAATTGTAGACCGGAAATCTAAAGTTTCATCTCCTCTTCCATCGTTGGACATGTTCTGAAATAGGTGGAGGGACTGTGGAGCCAAGAATTAACAGTCTCACCATTCATTTGCCCTCAATATTTGGGTAGTTGAAAGCATGTATCAAACTACATTTTCCCTGGAGGATGTTGTTGTTGCAGTGTAACTAGCTCTTGAAGAGCGCTAGCTAAATCATTTATTGGTCAGTTTGTAGTGGAGGGCTCTTGATGCTCTTGCCGAGGCAGCATGAGTTTCATCCACCGAATGGATTGAAATATATGACCCTTTAAAAAGAAAAGAAAAAAACTTCGAACAATTGGATGGCTTCCAAGCTCTTATGCTCTGATACCAATTGATCTACTTACAGATCTGAAAATTAATGTAGAGAAATCACATAACATAATATAGACACGAAATAGGAATAACGCAACTCTAGAAATAATACCAGAGTCTTTAGTATGAGGAATAGATGAGCATTTTATAAATAATGCAATCATTCTCCTTATATTTTATTTGTAATTACAAAAGATAAAATCAAATGCATTATTAGATAAAGCCAATATATTGAGATGTTTCCTTCTTTCCTAGTTTTTCAGATGTTTGCCTCTTTTCTACTCTTAGATGTTTCCAAGGAAATAGTGCGATTTTTCTTGGTTGCCCAATCAGTGAGAGGTTGTTGATTTTGTGTCCTTCTTGGTTGCCCAAGTGGAGATGTGATCGTGTAAAAAATGAACTAACAAAATTATAATTCTCATAACTTGTAATATTAAGAAGGTTCAATTATAATTATGATAGCTTGTAATATTAAAAAAAAATTGTTTGTATAGGTTTATATTTAATTTTAATTAAGACCATACAAGCTAAAATATTCCCTTAATTTGATATTACTTTTTATCCCTAAAAGAACCATTAACAAAATTTTATATGAAAAAAACAAAGCTACTCTCACATTCTAATTAATTATTAATTTTTTTTGTTTGTCAGATTGTTATGTGGTTTAAGCAGCCCTGCATCTAAGTCATGTCACCCTCTAAAGCATTCACAGCTTAGGCCACATCAAACCTTAGCTCACTCTATTTTTTAGCATGTGGTCTCCCCTTAGCAGAGAGCAAAACCACCTTAAGATTTGATCGTAGACAATCTTACTAAATAGACTCGCAGTCATCAAAGGTTCGAATCCCTTCCCCAACCCAATAATGTATTTAGACATGTTAATGAAGATAGAGTTAAAAAAAAAGGTGAAAAAATAACACAAATGAAAATTGTTACCAAAGTTACAAAAAAAACATAAATAATAAATATATATATTTTTTAATTCTAATATATATATATATATATATATATATATATTAATTTCTTCAAACTTTTTATGATGTTTAATAAACCAATCATTCCATAATAAATAATTTACCCATCGATTTCCATCCGTTGTAATGGCGCCATTGCTTCAAAGCCTACCACTAAACTGTATAATTCCTTTTCATAGGTGTTGTACATGATCTTAGCATCTGCGAGTGACTCATAATGGTATACCACACAGTGGCCTCCCTATTTAAGAATAGCTCCAATGGCGAATTGAGAGGCATCCATTTCCATCTCAACTGGTTGATTCATATATGGAAAAAGAGGAAAAGGGGAAGAGCATAAGGTATTCTTGAGTTGAGAAAATTGTCTCTCAAATTCATCATCCCAAATAAAATTTTCTTGATGAGACAACTGGTGCAAGGGGAGACCCAACTGTGAGAAATGAGAGACAAAATTTCTGTAGAAATTAATACCTCCCATGAAGCTCTTGAGGTCGTGTGCATTGGAAGGTGCTAGCCATTGCACAAAATATTGTACATGAGAGGGATCTGGGCAAACCCTTGTGCTGTCAATAATAAATTCCAAATATTGAACTGATGTTTGTCCAAAATAGGATTTATTTCTTTGACCCGGAGGTGATGTTCTCACAATAACTCAAGTATGGTGTGAAAATGCTGAAGATGTTCCTCCCAAGATTTACTGAATAATAAAATGTCATCAAGGTAGACGACCACAAACTTACCCAAATGTGCCCTGAAAACATCATTAATGAATCTCATAAAGGTGGTCGATGCCTTGGTTAGTCCAAATGGCATGACCAACCATTCAAATAGCCCAAACTTTGTTTTAAAAGTATTTTTCCATGTGTCAGTTGCATGCATGCGAAATTGATGGTAGCCTACAGTTAAATCCATCTTTATGAAGAAACAAGCCTCGTCTAAGTGGTCCAACAAATCCTCAATGCGGGGAAGGGGATAGCGGTTTTTAATAGTGGCTTTATTAAGGGATTGATAGTCTATCACGAGGCGCCATTCAGAAGTATCCTTTTTGGGAATAATGAAATCTGGAGATGCACATGGCGAGGATGAAGTGTGAATATGATCGGATGTTAAAAATTCTTCAATTTGGCATTCTATCTCAGCTTCCTCTCGAGGAGAAAGGTGATAATATGGGGTATTGGGTAAGGAAGCACCATGAATAACATCTATGTGGTGTTTAATAGAGCGTGCTGGAGGTAGCCTTGCAGGTTGGGAGAAGAGATCTGCAAATTCATGGAGTAGAGGATCCATTGAAGGAGGGACTAGATTGGTGAGGTTGTCTAGATTGACAAGGCGAACCAAGAACAAAGAAACATCTTGGTTTAAATTGAATCTCATAACTGGGAGCTATTCTAATGGAAGGTTGGGTTGATGTGCTAGGTGAGGATGAGAGAACATGGGTGCACCCATCGTGTTGCAAGTGGTATTGATGATCTGTAGCATGATAAACAGCATGTCGAGCCTATTGGTATGGAATTCCTAGCAATAAATCATCAAAATTGAGATGAGGAACGTCACATACCACAGTATCATGAAAAGGTCCAATAGCAAAGGTGACATCACACCATTGGGAGATGGTAAGACAAGGACCATCCTTTTTGACCCAACCAAGCTAATACGAGTGTGGGTGAGGAGTGGTGGGAAGGCAAAGGCATTCAACCAAGTCCCGTGACACAAGATTATTTTGACTCCCATTGTCAAGAATAAGTGTGGTCAACTCGTGTTTGATTTGACAATTATGGGTAAACAAAGGAATAACAGAGGTGTTTTTTGCATTGGCAATCATGAGGATGAGAGAGTGGTCCACTTCTGTCATATTTTTGAGAGAAACAACTAGAAGTGGGGTAGTGGCATTTGGTTGTTCGACCTCTGTAAAAAGAGTCTTATGAGGGTGGAGTTTTTTCAGTTCTCGACAATATTCAGAAGAATGTGATTAGGTCTTATGAAATGTGCACCAGGGGGTATTGTGAGGTGCAGGAGATGAGGCAAAGGCGACATTAGAAGAACCAGAGGGAGATGGACCATTTCTGGCTTGAGGAGCTCGGATTCGAGTACCCACTTTGCGTGTCAAGGCCCGAATAAAGGCTTTGTCTAATGAAGAACTATCAAACAAATCAACTTCACATCGAAAAATAATTAGCAAACTATAATTAAATTTGATAATTAGTACCTCTTTTGGATCGGATATATGGAGTTAAATGTGCAACTTGGAGAAGAAATCAATGTAAGCTTGCACTGATTGACTGGGTAGTTTTCGAAGTTGTAACCATTTGAAAAGGATATTTTGTATATATCGTGGAGTATAGAAGCATTCTCATAAGGCCTCACAAAAGATATTCCAAGATGTGAGAGCCGTCGATTTGGTCTCGGCTTGTTCTCCAAGTTTGACAACCAAGGACATATTCTCAAGATGAGTATCCCACCATGTTTGTGCTAGGCCTTCCAATTGTAGACTGGAAATATGAAGTTTCATCTCCTCTTCCATCGTTGGACATGTTCTAAAATAGGTGGAGAGACTACAGAGCCAAGAATTAACAGTCTCACCATTCATTTTCCCTCAATATTTGGGTAGTTGAAAGCATGTATCAAGCTGCATTTTCCCTAGAGGATGTTATTGTTGTTGTAGTGTAATTAGCTCTTGAAGAGCCCTAGATAAATCATTTATTGGCGAGTTTGTAGTGGAGAGATCTTGACGCTCTTGACGGGGCAGCATGATTTTCATCCACCGAATGGATTGAAATGTATGACCCTTAAAAATAAAAATAAAAACTTCAAACAATTGGATGGCTTCCAAGATCTTATGCTCTGATACCAATTGATCTAATTGCAGATCTGAAAATTAATGTAGAGAAATCACATAACATATAGAGACGAAACAGGGATAACACAACTCTAGAAACAATACAAGAGTCTTTATTATGAGGAATAGATGAGCGTTTTATAAATAATGCAATCATTCTCCTTATTTTTTATTTTGTAATTACAAAAGATAAAATCAAATGCATTATTAGATAAAGCCAATATATTGAGATGTTTCCTTCTTTCCTAGTTTTTCAAATGTTTGGCTCTTTTCTACTCTTAGATGTTTCCAAGGAAAGAGTGTGTTTTTTCTTGGTTTCTCAATCAGTGAGAGGTTGTTGATTTTTGTGTCATTTTTGGTTGCCCAAGTGTAGATGATATCCTGTAAAAAATGAATTAACACAATTATAATTCTCATAACTTGTAATATTAAGAAGGTTCGATTATAATTATGATAGCTTGTAACATTAAAAAAAATTAGTTCGTATAGGTTTATATTTAATTTTAATTAAGAACATACATGCTAAAATATTCACTTAATTTGATATTACTTTTTATCCTAAAAAGAACCATTAACAAAATTTTATATGAAAAAACAAAGCTACTCTCACATTCTAATTAATTATTAATTTGTTTTTTTTGTCAAATTGTTATGTGGTTTAAGGAGCCCTGCATCTAAGCTGTGTCACCCTCTAAAGCATTCACAGCTTAGGCCACATCAACCCTTAGCTCACTCTATTTTTTAGCATGTGGTCTCCCCTTAGCACAGAGCACAACCACCTTGAGATTTGATCGTAGACAATCTTACTAAATACACTCGCACTCATCACAGGTTCAAATCCCTTCCCTGACCCAGTAATGTATTTAGACATGTTAAGGAAAATAGAGTTAAAAAAAAAAGTGAAAAAATAACACAAATGAAAATTATTACCAAACTTACAAAAAAAAACATAAATAATAAATAAATTTTTTATTTTTAAAATTCTAAAATATATATATATATATATATATTAATTTCTTCAAACTTTTTATTATGTTTAATAAACCAATCATCCCATAATAAATAATTTACCCATCGATTTCCATCCCTTGTTTGGACGCAGTGACATTAACCGTATTAGTGGCCATTTAGTGGCCATTTAAGACAGACCGACTTTGAATGGGATATTGGTGTCCATATCAACTCTTTTTGTTTTGTTTTACATATCCCACTTTGAAGGTGGAATTCCACCAGCATAAAGGAAAAAAACAAAGAAAGTTTTGTCTATCATATCTGCTATTCAAGTTCCGTGGGCAGATCCACCACTCAAATTCCAACCCTGAACGGACTTTTAAGCACTCCTGGAAAATATCCAACAATGGTTTGCCTCTCATATCTGCTATTAAAATTCCGTGGGCAGATCCACCACTCAAATTCCAACCAAGACACCGAAGTTTAAGCACGCATGGTGTTGATTCTAAAGGAGTGGGGTTTTTTCCCGCAATTTGAGGTGTCGATCAAAAAGTTAATTTAGTGTTCTACACCTAATCCCACCTTACCTAATTCCATGTGATACAACTCATGTGGACGAGTCATTTTTCCACCCACTACAGAGTCCTTATGACATCTGTATCTATTTATGGGCACACAAACACCTAGAACGTATGCCTTCATGTAATTGGAGGTTTTCTCATGCTGTTTCTGTGGTTTGTGGTCATGGCCTCTGCCATGGCTGCAACCACTCTAACTGCTGCAACTATCAGTGGCTCTTAGAAGCGATATTCAGATCATTAACAAAATCGTTTATATCATCATCTGTATGTGCTCTTGGATGGAAGTTTTTTTGTCTTGATTTTGTTTGAATGAACGCAGGCTGAAGGAAGTTCGTCAATTTACATCATCCATAGACGAGGATGGGTTCAGAAAAACAGAGAGGCGGGGGCCCCTTTGTCCTTCAGAAAGGCAGCTAAATTTGATTCAACTGGATTGATGTCCAAATTTACTGCTGAGAACTCACAGAGCGCATGTCCGTGGAATGGTATTTGGTGCACCGAGCACACCGGAGAAGTGGTTCCCATAATCTTTCCCCAATTAGGATTTGAAGGTACCCTTACCCCATCTCTTGATAGCCTTTAGCTATTGTGCAGTCCGAATCTTTCTCATGAAAATATTTGACAATGAAAGAATTCCATCAGAGTTTGTGTAGCATAAAGCTCTCCTGGGGAATACATGAACTCAGTTTTAGTTCGCTGTGGGGTTTAATTTCAAGAGCATTCTCTAATTCTGCTCCCCTTCAATGACTGAAACTGTTGACTATAAAAGTTTGAGAGGGTCCATAGAATGAATGCCATTAGTGGAACCATTTCAACTTGTTTGAGTTGCTGGACCCATCTTGATTCTCTGTATCTGTTTGAGTTGGATCCAGTTAGATCGAACTGATCTTTAACCCCAGATCTGTAATTTTTGGAAAGTGTTTGTGGATTCATTCAATGGATCCCACCATTACATTGATAACGCTATATAAATAACAGATCTGATGTTATATAGGAACATAGCTTTAAGAACAACAGCGGTGAAGCCGTTGCGAATTTGAGTCATTTGGCCTTCCTAAGCCTGGGTAGAAGTAGACTTACTAGCAAGATCTAAGAAGCCATCATGACCTGACCTTAGATCTATATGCAAATAGTCTGTGGCAGAGTAGTTAAAGTAACAACCCATTTGAGCAGACTCGAACCAAGATTTTCAGCCGATGGCAGTTCTCTGTTCTCATTCTAATCCCTTCTTTGTCAATATTTTGCAATCTGCAGCTATTTGCATCAAAGCTTCAGTTAACCTTCACTGGCAATCTGGACAGAAACTTTCTAGCATCTGTATATTTTCTCTGTTCATTGTTCCTCGGCCAACTGTATCTAGTGTGCTGCTCAATGTGAATATGGACACAACAATTGCAGCTTCTAGAGCAGTCTTCGTCAGTGAAACCACTTCTTGGTCACTAGGCCCTGAATCTTGGGGTAACTCTATCAAGCTAATGGATTTAATGGAAAATGCAGTGATTGATTTTGCAGGTACCTAGCACTTTTTGAATGACTTTAAGTTGTGCAGTCGGTTTTGTTTCTCTCAATTGTTCATATGGTTTTTTTTGTCAATTGATCACAGATGTTATTAAGTTACTTATTATAATAATAATTGTGCAGGTGTTGATCTAATGGATCTTTGAAGCTTGCTTGTTATGGTATTGGTATTACCATAACAAATTCTGAGAATTTGCAATCATGAATCTTTGGAACATCTGGTGAAATGAACAGAGTATACTTGCTTATCAATAGCATGCGAAGCCTTAAGAGCCTGTCATTTGTCTGAAAGGGCAAATACATGTTTCACTTCCTTAACAATTACTCTGGACTAGTTCGCCAAGTATCTGAGCATTTTATGTAACAACCATTGTTGACAAATTCGAACAGGTACACAGCTTCAAATCTGTGATTGTGATTTCATTTCAGAGCAAAAATGGATAAAGATCAGACCAGCTAGAGGCGGGCAGTAGAATGGTCCTTCCCCAGGACCAAATCCTGTTGGATGGTCCCTCTCAAAAGTTATATGGAAATTGAATCCACTTGAGGTGTGTGCAATTAGGCAGTTCTTTTGGATTAGAACCCATTTTGGAATAAAGGGCAGGTCAAGTAATATTCCAGTAGTGTTTTAATCTGTCCAAATCCTGATGAAATTCTTTCTGGCAAATATTAATGAAAAAGATTCAAAGTGCACAATAATGAGAGGTTACCAAGAGACGGTGAGAGGGTACCTTCCAACCCTATAATTGAGGGAGATTATGGCGACCACTCTTCTTGTGTGTTGTCTGCACGAAATACCATTCCGCCAGCATACGTTCTTTGAGTTCTCAGCGGCCCAGTTCGACAGCGTTCCAGTGGTATCAGGTTTAATTGCCTCTCATAATGAGAACAAATCCTCCAATTCCCTGTTGTTGTCTCCTGACAGTCGTCCATGGATGATTGGAGTTGATCAGCTTCCTCCAGCGTGTGTTCATTCAAATCAAAATCAAGCCAACAATAACTATCGTCCAAGGGATGATAGATGTGATTAAAAGTTGCAGTAGTTCCAGGGAATGCCATGAATACCAGTAGCATCAGTCTTTATACATTTCTGAGATGTTGAGAGTAGGGATTATATTCTGTCCTCCATGGATTGCTGATTGCATCCCTCCGCATTGTAAATTTCATTGATAATGAAGACGTTGTGTTGGTTAAAAATTTATTAGGTTGCAAAAGTTACTTTCACATTTTATAGTTTTATCTCTTAATTAAAAAATATCATTAAAAAGATGCAAGAAGACAGTTAAACTCGGTGGATAATTCATGAAATGAAGATAATGATGGTTATTATACCTAGAATGCCAGCTCATGTAAGTTGAACATACAAAATTTAAAAATAAACACAAACGTAACGGAGATACACTATTTAAGCTAATACATACCTTTAGTTATTTAAAGATAAAAACAAAACCTAAAAGATAAAAACAAAACCTAATAGAAGGATAAACATTGTATATACATAATATTTATAGATTTTAAAAATAAGCTATAATCATTGTATATAAATAATATTTTTAAATTTTTAAAATGTCTAAAAAATTATAATTATATTTTAAATCTGGTATTATCTTTGAAATTTAGTTGAATATTTAAATTTGGTATTATCTTTGAAATTTAGTTGAATATGATTTATAAAGTAAATTGACAATACTAATAAACCTAATGTAAGTATAATAATCATCATTTATAAAGAAATTATATTATAAAAATTAAAGTATATTAATCATTATAAAAAATATTAAATAATTTTATTTTATATATATAATTATTAAAAAAAATATTAAATATTTTTACTTTATATATAAATATTTTTAACCTTATTAATAAGGTATACATCAAATTGTTCAGTATTTTTTTTGGAAATAAGAATTTTTTTTTGACAATTAGAATTTATAAAAGTATATCTCTGATGTAATTTTAATTTATGATTTTCTAAAAATATATATATACATAAATTTATCTCATATATATCACTGATGTAAATCCACTTTAATTTTATATTTTTTTAATTATTTTTTAATAAAATACATTATAACAATAACAAATTTTAAAGAAGATGCAATAACATTTATTTTATCCAAAACATGAAGTTAGCTTTGAGTTTGATATTCCCTTATACAAAATAAATAGTTAACATTTTTAAAACCATAAATTTATGCTTTCTACTTTATATATGTTGTCTTTAACTCGTTGAAAATAAAATTTGCAAACAAATATAGATGTCTACATTTAGCCATTAAAAATACAATACTATAGTCATGATAGTGTCTAATATGATATTGAGCGTGTATGATTAGTTTTATTATTATAAAATATTATAGTTTATAAATGTTTCATTATTATGACATGTAATAAAGGAAACTGATAAAGAGAATAGAATTTTTTTCTAATAAAATTATAGGTTTAAGGAAATTAATATAGTTTTTAGAAAGTTAATGTGGAACATATTATTTTCCCTCTAGTAGCATCCATTAATTCGTGACTCAATTTAAATTTCATATTTCGATCCAGACGTTTTCGAGATGCCCCTAATAACCAACGAATGGCAAGTACTTTTCCTTGGGTTGATCTTATCTCAGTGGGAACTCGATAAGTCGATCCACCCACACGTCTTGCTTTTACTGTTACATTGGGAGTTACTCTACGTATTGCTTGGCGTAGAACAAATAGTGGATTTTTCTCCGTCTTTTGTTGAATATTTTTTATGGCTCAATAAAGAATTCGATAAGCCAATGATTTTTTTTCGTTTTTCATAATACGGTTAACCACCATGTTAACTAATCGA
This sequence comes from Pinus albicaulis, assembly GCA_034641835.2. Classification (NCBI taxonomy): domain Eukaryota; kingdom Viridiplantae; phylum Streptophyta; class Pinopsida; order Pinales; family Pinaceae; genus Pinus; species Pinus albicaulis. The sequence continues at coordinate 887,646,607 of CM076571.1, forward strand.
TTATGATAAATAGGATCGGATTTTGTAGTTTTTTTTTCTACAGTACTTCGCCGTGACATGAGTGTGAAAAAGGTTTAAGAATATATTTCATAAAGGCTGAAAATCATTTATTTTGGCTTTTTGACTCCATATTGTAGGGTGGATCTCTAAAGGTATGAAAGATCTCCCTCCAAACCGTACATACGACTTTCGTCGAATACGACTTTCCACATGATTCTATCTGCATAGATGAGATAATTTAGGGAGAAATTTTTTTTTTCAAGGAATAAATCCAAAATAATGAGAATGAATTTGAAGGGAAAAATGTCTAGAAAAACACTTGAATAATGAGAGTGATGAATATTTATTAATTCAGATGTGTTAAAAACTAGAAATTTAATGCTTTTAAATTTTCCATGAGAAGTCTATATAGAGTGGTACCATGGGGATAAGCTAAAATCTAAGAGAAGGTAAGCAATGTAATAGAAATTTTCTATGATCAAGTTAATAACAATGTAAAAGTTTGTTTTTTGCACTTATAATTATTTAGCATTTGTTATTTATCATTTTTCTTGCGCATAGTTACGGTTATTTCACATTTATTTAGTTGTTTCCTCTTGTATGTCACATACATTTTAGGGGTGAGTCATGATATCTAACCATGTAACAAGGTGTGTTATTATTTATTAATGAGTTGGAAGATTTGATGAAGACATGACTAAATTGAGAAGTGGGAGGTGGGGGGTAGGAGTGGTGAATTAGTTTAGTATATTCATGGGCATTAAAATTCTTTTCTTTTAACTTGTTAAGTGAAACATTAAATTAGATGAGCATATTAACACATAATGACCAACTCATTTTATATGTGATAAATACATAATAAGTAAACGAAAAAAACACATTAACACAAAATAGAAACACATATGGACACGATATCTAAGTGGAAACCAATAAAGGGAGAAAAAAACATCTTTGTTATTGTTTCAATGCAAAGGAAATCACCTACTCCCATATTACATCTGATTTTTGTAGGCTATGACCTACAGGAGGTAGGTACCTCAATTTTTTTGCGTGCTACAAGATGGAAGAAAACTCTGACTCCCATAACTTATTTGGAGGGTATAACCCACATGAGTCTCCTACCTCAACAGGCTCCAACATGTTATTTATTAAGCAACAACTTGAAAGGAGACTACAATCTCCTAATACATAAAGAAAACAACAATGCATTGGATGCCTAGTCTAGAGATATGCATATCTCCATCTTTGTACCTGATTCTTCTTCTCCTCAAATCTACTTCCCATTTATTCTATATGTGTCAGGTAGTAAACAACTCAAATCAGTTCACATACTTTATAACTCTCTAACATCCTCTGCCTTCCAAAAACAACATATTCTATAAATATAGTGTTGGTTGTTTGTACTACACATAAGAATATGAAGTGAAGAGCCTTGACTCTTTTCCTTCCAGTCATTCATTCCTAAAGTCTTCCTATTTTGAATATAAGAACAAAAATGAGAGCTCAAATATTATTTTTTGACATGTATAATGATTAAATACACCAACATCAACATACTACCAACATATGCAAGAAAAAAACACATTATAAAATCATAACACATGTAAAAACATTTATTTTCCCATGTAAGAAATATGCATGCAACATATGAAAGCAATGCATCATTATCCAAAGCCATTTATTTGTTCTGCAACATATTATATGACTACTAATTCATGCCATTACCTGAGTGGTCTTGAGTCTTGCCTTGTTTTCCATGCAGATTGTCCTTATATTTGCATCACAACAGTTTTCTTGCATCACAACATCTGACTCATCAATGCATACAACAACATAAGACAACATCACCAACTCATCAACATCCCAAGTATCACAAGCTCAACAGTTTGATTCACTTAGATTGCAACATAACTTGCATCTCTCTCTTTAACTAATCTATGTTACACACTAAACTCTATAACATTGTCTATTCTACCTTGCTTTCTCCTGCTATTCCTTTGCCAATACTCTATTGTAACATCATTTTATTGTTTCTTCTTTGTTTCTCCTTTCCTTCCTGCTTCTTTGCTTCTCCTTTCCCTATTGCTTCTTTGTTTCTCCTTTAGTGTTGTTCTTCGCCTTGTTGTTGCTCCTTTCTCATTCTTTTGCTTCTTATTTTCGTTGTTGTTTCTCCTTTGTCATTATGTTCCTTGTTGATAATCCTTTGCTGCTCCTTTCTTGTTCCTCGTTGGTGCTCCTATGTTATTCCTTTGTTGTTCATATCATGTTCACCTTATGTTGATCCTTTCTTATTCCTTTGCTGCTCCTTTTTTGTTCCTTGCTACTGCTCCTTTTCTATTCCTTTGTCGTGTTGCCCCTTTAGTGTTCCTTGTTGCAACTACTTTTCCTTTGTTGGTTTTATACTTCTCCTTTGTTATTCCTTTGTTGTGTTGCTCCTTTACTCTTCCTTACTTCTAATCACTTTCCTTTGCTGGTAGTTTTCCATCAATGACAACAATGCCATTAATCTCCCCCTTTGGCATCAATGGGAAGAGGGTTGAGTAATGAAGAAAACTCTCTAGTTGTGTAAATTACTATGAGGTAATTTATTCTTCCTATTGATTGTGTTTATCTTCTATATGTAGACATATAATTTATATTTAAATCTAATTATGTTTTTATCATCAGGTTTATTTTGGAAATATCAACTAAAATAACGCCTCTTCTAATATGAGTGTGTATGACTTATTAATTTTTACATGTAACTTATAAGATATCAATGAAAAAGCTTCAGCATGTTGAATATTTGGGGATTTCAAGAATGTATATGAAATATAAATATCATCCTCCTTCAAACTTTGTCACTTATGTAGAAATACCTATCATTACATTCTTCTAGCAACTGTGATTTTCATCCCTTGGTTTCTTATTTACAAAAGAAAAAAGATCAGTTGTGACTACATCATCTATAGCTATAGTAAAGCCATATCTTGCATAAAATTCTACAAAGATTTAATAAAATATTTACGTCGTGTAAATAAAATTTAATATGTGGGTGATATGTTGCTTTTCCTTTGCAATTTTAAATAATACAATAATACAATAGCTGCAAAAAAATATAGAAAACCTTTCAATTTCCTTGACTTAGAAACCAACTCGTGTATTTTCTTAGTACAAGACATGGAAAATTGATCCAGATTTATACACGAATGCAAAAATAATGAAATAGAAATAAACACAGAGATGCAGCAAGAATAACACTTCATTCCATTAATATCAAATAATGAAAAATGCTTACAGACATAATATAAAATAAACTAGCTCGGGCGATGGTAGCTTATCTCTGAGAAGAGATGTGGTAGCTACATGCCTCTGAACTGTGTTACAATAAGGCTCAAGGCCCTTTTTATTGTTAAACAATAAGAGAAAACCCTAAACAGCCAAAACCCTAACCCGAGGAGATGTAACAAAAAGAGTTTATGGGCCCCGTTGAGGTTAGTTGGGAAGCCAACTTCCCAGGGTCCTAACTTCATCATATCATCTTTGTTTGGCATGTATGATACCTTGTTGGAAAGATATCTCCAAGGAATACAACAGATAATTAAATTCATATGAAATCACTAGAGGAATCATGCCGAAAAAAATCCATTTGGGCCCTCAAAATGGCTCTGGAAGTTCAGGACCCAAAAAACTGCTAAAAAATAGTAAATAAGAAAATTGATGAAACTGACTAGGTGGAATAGGCGGGTGGCCACCAATATCCACTTAGATCATTCCTCCCCCCTTAAGAATCAATGGTCCCCATTGCGTTCAGAGCCTCCATGAGGTGATAAAATTTTTATCGAACCTATTCCCTCGTGAACCACTTTCCTTGGTGAAGGAGTTGGCCTCCATTGAAAACCCAATAACTTTCTAGTTGTTTTAAGTTGTGTCCATGATCTGATCAGTTGTAGAATGTTACATGCAGTCTGGATTTAACTCTGTCGAGGTAATTTTTTCTGCAATGTTGGATGTGTCTAGTAGTGGTGGAAAGTATGGCCGAAGGCAATCCATGTTGAACCCTGACTGTAGGCCAAGGAATGGGGAAATGCTAAGCTCAAAAGCATTGTCTCCCACAGCCTTGGTAATGGTGTATGAACCATCTGAGTGGGCACAACTTGTGGTGAGGCCCAAAGAGGCCTCCCTTATGCAAATGTAACCAAACTTTGTCACCCACCTGGAACTTGTGTGGCACCCTATGTTGTTAATGTCGCTGCTTGTGCTTGGCATTGGATTTCTCTAAGATTTCATGGACCTAATGGTGGGTGTGTTGAATGCATTCAATAAATGTTGTTTCTTTATCAGCCTCAGACAATACATGTGTGGATTATGTATGTGTTGTCGTATTTGGTATGGAAACGTCAAGCAGCGATGCACCCAGAGTCAGATCAATGCAGTGCTCAACCCGACATTGTATAGGAACCTTTGTGGGTGAGGAGAAAATTTCCTTATATTCCTCCATGTATTTTTCCATCTGTTATTGCCACACAGGGAGCCTTGTTAGTAGTTGTGGCCACAATACTTTTCTTGCCCTGTTTGCGAATCGTAATGAAAAAAAATTGTATGATTTGGGAGATAATCTTACTACTTTGCTTTGTAGTACTCAAATAGATGGAGGAAGGCAGCACTGCCTCTGGTATCCTATACAAATTATTTCCCAAAGTAATAATAACATAACAAGGCCCAGAATCATACACAACATGTCACTTTCACAAGTATGGTTTGCCTAATAATACATTAGACACATTAACAGGAGCAACATAACACAATAATTCATCCACGAAGGACCTGATAATGTACAAAAGGCGGCACTATTGGAATATGAGGAGATCTCTTACTTAGTGAAGCCACCTAATGGTATACAACTATCGGTGTGCGGTGGTCAGCAGGCCACATGGCTTCACGACCTTTTCTTAAATGAGGCTCTTTTGGCTTCTTCCATTGACGAGGAACTGCAATTGAGAACCATTCACCCAGATTTGGGAATAGAAGAGGTTCTCTCCCTGCTTTGAATATTTGGGTTCCTCCTTCTGGATCTTAGTGGTGAAAATAGTGGCACTGGGTTCTGCATCAATAATTTTCCTTCCTTTTTCATTCCCCTTGTCTAGTTCTAGCACAGAATTATAACATGCATTTGATTCAGATCCCTTTAGTTCGGCCACAAGTGAATGTTTGGTCTGAAATTCGCCTGTGTTGTGAATGAAGCTATTATGAAATTCATACCACTTCCCCATGTCCTTATTTGTCTTTGTGGTGTTGTTTTGATAAACCCCACTTTGGCCTTCCCCCTTTTTCTGTGGTTTAGGGGTGCGTTTCCCTGGCTTTGGATTCATGGATCCGAAGTATCGCTTCTTCTGCTTAAATTTCTACTCGATATTGGCAGCATATCGATATGTCATGTCAAGTGAGGTAATTTCAAGGAACTCCATTACCTCCTAAATCTATATATGGAAACAACTATGGTACTCGAGCACCAAATGCTTCTCCGAATATTTAATACCCAACTTTGTGCACAGGGTATGGTACAAATCCATCAGCTCGTGCGCATCTTGGTCCATTTGTTGCCTCAACATGGTCCATTGGATGTACTTCCACTCATAGCTCCGCACGGGGTAATATCTTTCCTTCATGTCATCTCAAAAAAAATTCTAAGTGGGTGCGTCCAAGAATAGAGAGGGTTCCCTCTTTCCCTTTTGTTCATATTAGGTTTCCCACTAGTATTTGACATGTGGAGCAACTTTGAGGAGTGTAAAAGTAATATTTTCTCAATCAGAGAAATCATGGACCGAGAAATGCCATTCTAGCAAATTCAACCATCTATATACAACATTTGCATCTATCTGGCCTTCAAATATAGGAATGTCAAAGTTAACTTGTACCTTGAAAGTAGTGGTGCCTCCATAGTGGCTGTTGGATGGAGATGTGCTGCTTGTGGGCAGTCGTTGAAGGATCTGGGCAAAGTTATCCATCATCACATTCCTTTGTTTCTTGAGGGTCTCCTCAAAAAATATTTTGATAGAATTTCATGCTCCCTTGTATTTCTTTTCTTCCACCATGGCAGGTTGCTGGGGTTTGCAATACTGATCTCGCAAAGGCTCAACCAGACCGATCCCTAACTCTGTATACCTCGACCTTATTGGGGCATGCAACGAAAGATCGAGAAAGAGTAGACCTCTTGGATACCACTAATCCAGATTTATGCAGGAACACAATAAAATACAAAAATAAACATAAACGTATATATGTAATAGGAATAACACTTCATTCCATTAATATCAATTAATGAAAAATTCTTACAGACAGAATAACAAATAAACTAGCTCGAGCGATGGTAGTTTATCTCTTGTTAGAGATACGGCAGCAGAAATATAAATCAAATGACACACACGGAATTCAAACACACATAAAGACAGCAGATTTTTAACATGGTTCACCCAACCAATCTGGGCTACGTCCACCTAACAGGGCATCGGCAATCTCATTAATCAACTGCAGAAATACAATAGCAGAGTTTCTCATTTGCTCAGCTCTTCCTCACCGCACATTCCTCATCATGCTCTCTTGCCTCTACGGGCTTACATTTTATAGCTGTGAATGAAAACAAACTCATAAATTTTCTCACAACAAATATAGGATGCATTAACTCCTCATCAGAAACTGATGGAGTCAATGTAGCAACAAATCCTATTGTTGTCATCTACATGAGATTTTCTCCAGATTTAATTAAAAAATAAGAAATAAAATCTCAACAATCTCCACCTTGACAACAATTAGCCTGATACCCTATTTCATTATTATTTTTATCTTTTCTGCAAGCCAAGAGAAGCCAGACACCATTGTAGCTTCTCTAACAAAACTGGTTTCGTGAATATGTCTGCACAGTTTCCCTTTGTATGCACCTTTTCAAGAGACACTCCCCTTTCAGTGATAACCTGTCTTACAAAATGGTACTTGATAGGTATATGCTTTGATTTACTATGATAGGCGGGAATTTTAGCCAAGTGAATTGCACTTTGACTATCACAAAATAACTTGATGCTGTCTTGCAACCTACCAAACTCACTAAACAAACCTTTCAACCAAACTGCTTTCTTTTGCAAGAATGCAAAGCGCCTATGTATTATGCTTCCGTAGTGGATAAAGCAACAATGTTCTCGTAGCTTTACATCCAACAATAGCTCCACACTGCAATGGAGTGAAGACACCTCAAGTTGACCTTTCTTATCCAAATCACTCCGGTAAATCGTAATCAACATATCCACAAACATATTCACTCGCTTCGTTATAAGTGATACAATAATCACCAGGCTCTCGACATCACACCCATTTCACTGCTGACCATTGTTCTTTTCCTGGATTTCCCATATACCTGCTGACAACCCCAATTGCATGTGAAATATCTGGTCGAGTACAAACCATCGCATACATCAAACAACCTACTACATTGGCATATGGAATTCGAGACATATATTCCTTTTCTTCATTAGTGTTAGGACATAAACTTGAAGAAAGCTTAAAATGGGAAGCAAAAGGGACTGAAACAGGCTTCACATTGTTCATACCAAACCTCAAGAGTATCTTCTCAATATACTTATGTTGTGATAGCCACAGCTTACCATTACTCCTGTCTCTGAAAATCTCCATGCCCAAAATCTGTCTTGCTGCTCCTAGATCTTTCATATCAAACTTCCTAGCCATCTGAGCCTTTAACATGTTGATCTTTGTTATGCTTTTGCTTGCTAAAAGCATATCGTCAACATACAACACTAAGATAATGAACATGCCATTACTTAATTTCTTAAAGTAAACACAATGATCATATTCACTTCTTATATAATTTTGACTCATCATGAAAGAATCAAATTTCTTGTACCACTGTCAAGGTGACTGCTTTAGACCATACAATGATTTCTTGAGCCTGCAGACAAATTTCCTGTTGCAATTTTGAACAAACCCTTCCGGTTGTTCCATGTAAATTTCCTCATCTAAATCTCCATGTAAAAAAGCAGTTTTAACATCTAGTTGTTGTAATTCTAAATCAAGTAAAGCAACTAATGCTAATACAATCCGAATTGAAACAATTTTCACAACTGGTGAAAAAATCTCATGAAAGTCAACGCCTGCTTTCTGAGAAAAACCTTTTGCGACCAGCCTCACTTTGTACCTGTCTTCTGTATCATCAACACCCTTCTTCAATTTGTAAACCCACTTACATCCCACAGTTTTTCTGTCTTTAGGAAGTTCTACCAGATCCCATGTGGCATTCTTCGCTAACGCCTTCATCTCGTCCTTCATAGCCTCTTTCCACTTACCACTGTTTGAACCTTCTATAGCTTCCTAATAGCACAAAGGTTCATCATCGTTAGCAATTAAAGCAACTGAAGTAACATAATCATCATACCTTTTAGGAAGTCCAGATTAAAATGTTTGATGGGACAAATAAAATTCTAACGACAATAAAGACAGCAGATTTTTAACGTGGTTCACCCAACCAATATGGGCTACGTCCACCTAACAGGGCATCGGCAATCTCATTAATCAACGGCAGAAATACAATAGCAGAGTTTCTCATTTGCTCAGCTCTTCCTCACAACACATTCCTCATCATACTCTGTTGCCTCTACGGGCTTACATTTTATAGCTGTGAATGAAAACAAACTCATAAATTCTCTCACAACAAATATAGGATGCATTAACTCCTCGTCAGAAACTGATGGAGTCAATGTAGCAACAAATCCTATTGTTGTCATCTACATGAGATTTTCTCCAGATTTAATTAAAAAATAAGAAATAAAATCTCAACATCTCTGAGAAGAGATGTGGTGACTACATGCCTCTAAATTGTGTTACAATGAGTCTCAAGGGCCTCTTTATTATTTAACAATAATATAAAACCCTAATGAGCCAAAACCATAACCCAAGGAGATGTAACACCAAGAGTTTATGGGTCCCGTTGGGATTAGTTGGGCAGCCAACTTCCCAAGGTCATAGCTTGGTCATATTATCTATGTTCGACATGTATAAAACCTTGTTGGAAATCTATCGTCAAGGAATACAACTGCTGACATGATCTCTGTGAAATAAAAAGAGGAATCATGCCCAAAAATGTCATTTTGGGCCTCAAAACGACTCCAGAAGTTCAGGACTCGAAAAAAGGCTTAAAATAGTAAATAAGAAAACTGATGAAACTTGCTAGGTGGAATAGGCGTGTGGCCACCAATATCCACCTGGATAAAAAATAATGAAGGATGACTCTTTCATTCCTCCCCATACTCATTATCTTTGTAGATATAAGGTAGTACTTGAAAAAATGAATGACTTTGTATTTTCATGGGAGTATGTATTTCATTTCACTAGCACCACTCCACTACAAGGCATGACAACATATGCTTTCTTGAAGTGTTGGATTTATGAAATAATTTTTTGTATATAAGAATTAACAAATTGTAATTTTAACTTCTATTCAATATTGGCAGGCATAACCAAAATATGTCCAACACTTGATAGGAAGCTTAGTATGCCCAACAGTTGATAGGAATCTTAGCATGGTAACGCTCTATATAGTTGGGCTCTTCTTTAAGGTTCCTTACAAAACCTGCTTCAAGGTAAAAAAATAACAATGTTTTCTTTAGTCCTTGCATAAAACTTCTACTTTGAATTCTGCATACTAAATTCTTCATGATGAGAGTGCTGCATTTTATTGCAAAATTACTATAGATTGGAGAATTCATATTATCATTGTTGCATTGAATTATGCTTAATGAATACTTCAAGATAAAGTTGCTATATTTTATTTGGCACTTGTCATGAAATTAGGGCAAACAAACCTAATTTTAATGCTCAATACATGTGATAGGCCATTATATAATATTAAATGTTGTACAATGATAATCACTTCCACTATATAATATAAATATACTCTTCTATGTTGCACGGGTTAGCGAAACCCAGGGTGGAGTTCTCAAACCCATCCTGGGTTCTCGTCCTCAAGAACAAGATTTGGGTATGAGTTCTTCTGAAAAGAAAGAATAAGAAACAGGTATGTCTACCAAGAACTGGGTTCTTCGTTAAAAAACTTTTGCTGCGTTCGACGTTTAAGGTACTTGGAACCCCGATAATGGGTACATGGAACCCCAAAATCTGGTTCTTTAGGTTTATTTTTTAAACAATTTTTGAAATAAAAATTTATATTAAAAAAAAATGTCGTGGAATGTCAAAAGGTGAATACATGACCCATAAAACCTAAAATTGATTCACTATTCAACGATGACATTTCACACTTGGATGACGACATTCAGTTTGAGACAACATGAATTCAGTTTTATTATTGAGATGACAAGAATTCCCTAGTGTGTTTGGGGTGTTTAGTGGTGTGTGTGCAAGTGACTAGAGATTCCCACTAAGACAAAGATGCAATCACTACTTAAAGATTCACACGTAGCTCTTGAAGATTCACCATGCAGCATGAATTAATACTAATTTATGTGTGTTCAAACTTCATTATTTTCATAACAAAATTCGTAAATTAAAATCAAATTCTAATTAGTAAATCGACCCATGATGTCAAAGATGGGAAATCTTCCTTATGACGAGTATTATAATCTTGAAGTAACCACAATAAATGGTCTACTTCCATATACTATGATTCCAAACTCTTAATTTTTTACTGTAAACTCCACATTCTCTCATGGACAACCGACATCACTTCCTTTTCTAATCACTCTTTTGACTTTGTTTTTTATATGTTTTTTGCTCAGAATGTGACTTTTGACCTTCTCTTTCCCTATTAGATTTTTGAGAATATTTTCCTTGAGGCCATATTTACAAGTATGTGTAAACTCCAATTCAAATTTTATATCAAACTAGAAATTCTGAAATTTCAATGTGAATATGTAATATTCAATAAAATGCATGTTTAAATCTTTAAAGTTTAAATCATAAATATTTTAGTTTTCATATATATATACATGAACCTACCCACCCTATTTCAAAAATAAATAAAAATGGCGCACCTTTCCGTGTCCCCGTCCCCACATTCCTCGCAACATAGATACACTTCATGTCTTGAACATAGGTACAATGTATTCCATAACAATTTATTCCATATATAATAATGAATATATCAATACACTCTTCATGGTATTGTTAAAGCTTGCATATGTTCTGAACGTTGAGATTAACACACTCCAAACGTTGGTATTAACGAACTCCATATGAACCATATGACATGTGAACACATTGTACGAAATCAAAATAATTTTATTAACTTCACGTATAGATGCGTTCCATATAATAATATAGTATGTGTTCCATATGATAATAGCACTAGTTACATATAAATATGTTCCATAGGTATACATGTTGCTTCAATTGAAATTATATAGAAGCAATTCCAATGCAATCGCATTAATATTAATAGATTACTGAATAGTCATCACTACGTTTGAGCTCTTATTTGAGAACATCCTATCAACCAGTCTTGTACGTACCAATAATGTGTGTTGATATGATGCCATATCTCTCGCAAATAATATGTGCCAAGGTTGTAGATAAGAGGACAACCATGTAATTACAATCTTCTTTTCAATAAAAATAACATATTCCAAGTTAGTGCTTAAAAGCCTAAAATATCGACCATTTGTAAATACGTTACTGTAGTTATAAAACTCAATTTAAACATTGCTCGAACGCTAAAGGAAATAACCATGAAAGCATTTCTTATCGACCAAAAAGGCATTGTTTTCGTAAACGTGAATACCGAAAATAAAAGAGTACGTAATAGTAAAGGAGAAAGCTGCAATATAAAAGAGAACGTTATCATATATTTGGAGAGCACTGCTAACAAAACCAGTGTCATAAAAATGGAGAACGCTCCGAATATATATGTGAGGAGAACACTGCAATTATACGTCAGGAGAACGCTGTAAATAAAAGGGCACGATACAATATATTTGGAGAGAACTCGCAAAAGAGAACGTTGTATATTATCTATTGAGAACATGTAAAATATTCTCCATCCACATTAAAATATCCGTCTCCATCCACATTAGAATATTACTCATAAATAGATACCTAGAACGATCTCCATATAACATTAATGAATGTTGGTATGAATACTAATGAAAGCTAGTATTGATATTAATGAACGCTCCTTGCAGTATTCTTTAATACGCACCATTAATATAATGCATTCCTTTATGAAATTTTTTTATTAATATGTTGCATTCCTTTATATGCATGAATGAAGTATTGAATCATTAATGCATTCGTTAAGTGATGCATGGATAACGCATTCCTCAAGTGCTACATGAATAATATATTGTGTTCCTAAGTGTTGCATGAATAATGTATTATATCAACACTATGCAAGAGTGCTGGAAATTTATTAATAATCATTTTCCAATAATATTAACGCTACCAAGTAATTAATATAAATTTAAAGATGGTCTATAATACAAATTTGAATGCTCTCCACTGTCTTTTCTACAATGAATAATACCCTTCTCCAATGAATGAATAATACAATATAATGCCAGGCATTAATTAGTATTTTATGTATGAAATTAATGGAAAATAGGAGAAAAGGGAGGTGAAAGGTCACATGTTGCATGTGAGGAGGAAAATGAAGAAAATAGAGGCCTTATTCATAAAAAATGCTTTTGAGCATGAGCTATAAAGTTTTTTGCTCACATGTATGGCTCTCTCATTATTCTCTCTCTCTGTCTCTCACTCTTGGACACTTGGAGTTTTCTTGGAGCACTTTGGCATCGGAGAAAGAAAGGAAAATAAGGAAAGAAGGGGAAAGCATGGAAGAGTATGCTTAAGAAGGATTTGCTTTTGTGTTTTCTTTGCTAGATCTGGCATGCATGGTATTGTATGTGGTCATTTTTTGTCATAGCATAGGTTTTTATGAGTGTGACAGTTTGTTTTAGCCTATCGTTGACATATCTGTATAGCTTTGATGAGATGGGGTTCTCACACTTCGGTTGAGCTACATTACCAGATGGATTTGAAGTTGTGAGGTGGATTTGAAGTAACTGGACAACATGGGTAAACATGTGATGTGATGCTACTATAATGAGATTCAACCTCCCAAGTGACCATAAGGAAGTGGAACAGGCAGAAACACAACATATATACCTTATACAGCAACAATAACATCCCTAGGAGGTAACCCAACCTTTCAGTCCTCTTACCCCTGGGTCACACTGACCTTTTGACCTCTTTGAGCCATAAACGCAGGCACAGGATTGTACGCCAATTTCCAGGAGGCTCTAGAAACACGAATAACACTGTAAGTCATCGTCTAGGGCCCTAATTCCTTAGTTTTTTCCAGTTTCCCTAGGATTTGAGGCACATTTTCATGCCTAGTACCCAATTCTCTACTCAGAAATCCATGAAAAGTTTAGAGATGATAAATAACAATAGGATAATGTTACGAAAGAAATCACACCTATAAGACCTCATCTTGACCCCTCCTAGCCATGACAAAAAAAAAAATCAAACATGTCACAAACATGAAAGTTACATATATAAACAATAGAAATGAGCATAGGGGTCTCATACCTATCTGAGAATTGCTAACAAAAATCGCTCCCTTACATCATTAACTTGATACAATATTTTTTACCATAGATACATTGTGCATTCATTTACAAATAAAAACATGGAGAGAGACATACATCACTACTTTCAAAATACATGCTTATAACCAACATAATAAAAACAAAAATATCATGGATACAACAACAATAAAATCCACATAAGAAAAAGTGCATTTATACATAAAATACCAAAGTAATGAATTTCTCATTAATGAATTTAAAAATGAATCAGAGATGGTACTTCCACGTTCCACCCAGTAATAGATTGGTTGAGCCAAATCTCTCTTCAGCCAATCACCCTCATGCCATATTCCAAGAATAAATGTGGGACTCATAACCAGCCAAAAAGAACAAAACAAGCATGAATTCTACTGTATTTCTCCGCTTACACTATGAGGAATTTGAATGCCTCCTAGTCTCTCCTGCTTTACCGTAATCCATAGTTTGATTTACGGATAACTAGGCCCTACACTAAGATGCACTCTCCAGGATTTACTGTACATCACATCCTAGGACTAATAAGCCCAACAGAGAGAAATCCACCTCTTGGCTTTGCCGTATAACCCACCATTCACCGCCAAGGATTCCTAGGCCCACCAAGAACACAATCTCATTTTACCGCAATCCATAATCTGGTTTAGGGGTTACTAGGCTAGTGACTTTACTGTGATCCACAGTCTAGTTCAGGTACCACTAAGCCACATGTTTGTCATTTCAGAGATCCACCTCACAACTTCAAATCTGTCTGGTAATCTAGTGCAACCGAAGTGTGAGAAACCCATCACATCAAAGCTATACAGAAATGGTGCTACAGATTGGTATCAGAGCATGGTTGCGCTCTCCTTGGGTAGTGTTTGGCTTTTGTTCTCTTTGGATGCTATCTAGTTTCTAGTCTCTTTGTGTGATATATAATACCACAAAGTGGTGTCGGAGCATGGTTCAATCCTTAGACTGGATGGGATGTGTGTTGATCATGCATTTGTGTTGGTTTCATATGTGTTTAGTATCCTTGTGTTCTATATGCTTGTTTCATATGCATGGTGTCGGTCATGGTTGTAATGATGTTGCCATGTGAAAGATGATATTGTTGTTGTGAAGTGTGTAGTCATGAGTGTATGATTGGTTATGCATTGCCATGTGTTTGTCGTGCAAACATGTCAGTTGCATATGTGTCCCTTATGCTTGTATTTTATGTTTATTTTTCATTTCATGGTGTTTATAATGGTTGTATTGATGTCACCATGTAAAGGTTGATGGTGCGATGTATCGTGATGAGTATATGGTCGTATATACATTTGTTATGCATGTCAGTATGTGTTATGCATGCATTGTCATGGTTAAGTTTTTTATGCATAAGGTCATTGTATGCAATTAGGTCATCATGATGATATTGGTATGTTTTGATGCTAATGTGCTGGCAAAGATAGAGCAAGAGATGCATCTCATTAAAGTGAAGTTGAAAGAATGGAATTTTGGGTAAGAGAAGTTCGTCATACAAGTTGGTATGTTTGACATGTAGGTTTGTGATTCATGGTTATTGTAAGCATTAGGGTTACTTATATGTTTTTCATTCTATTATTATCATGGTTATATATGTCATAAATTCTAGTTGATCAGTGTAGTCATATGCATTATGGTTATGTGTATTCCTTTCATTCTATTGATTTTATGTTTATATACATGATATATGTTAGTTAATTAGTGTGATCATATGTACTTGCATTGGTTATTCAAGCATTGTTTTAAATTTATGAATATGTAATATGTTATATGTTAACATATATCTAGTATGATGATTATGTTATATGTTGTTGATGAGCATTTTATATTTGAACTTGTTGTTGTTATATGTTAGTTAACTTGATGATTAGGGTTATACAATTAATATCTTGATGTTATATGTATCATGCTAAATTGGATTGGCCTAGGCAACTAGCTAGTGTTATGAAATTCATGTACGAGTAGACTTATTTGTGATACTATTTCATACTAATATAGGTTGATTGTGCATCTGTGATTGTTATGCATGAATGACAATTGTTTGTGAACTTATGATGTCAACATGTTAGTTAGTTATTGTTATGGATATCATGACCTTATTTATGTTTGAGTTTATGTGTTTTGAAGTCATATCATACTAATATAGATCGATTTTATAGACAAGATAGCCTCCTCTAAGATGCATTAAGGTATGAGTTAGCTTATGTCATTTACTTCGTGCTTGACTGCTTGATTTTTCCACCTAGTTGATTTGTCTAACTTGGTATGTTTATAGTTTTTTTGAATGTTTGAATAATTTCATGATAATAGTTGTATCTATAATATTGCATGGAGAAATGATCTTATTTTGAGATGGTCATACTAATGTGTTGATATATTTGATATGTACTTGAGTGAAAGTAGGTGATAGTTGTAGTATTATGATCTTGATTATTAGTTCATTATGACATGGTTGTTTGTCCTCATAGAGATAGATTTTAGTTAATATATATAATGTCTTGATATTTGGAACATGTGATTGACATGTGTGAATATTTGTGGGGAAGCATGCTTGGTATTAGCATGACAAGGTAATAGTTAATGTGTTAATATAACTAATAGATCACTGATATGACAATACACAGTAGGGACCGATTGCAGCAAGGTAAATGGTAAAAGAAAGGAATTGGGTAGGCATTTATTTGGCTATGTTTGGAAACCCTAATTCCAAACAAATGAGTGCTTTGCATAAATGAAGTCTTGTTAAACCTAATATTTTCTGGAATTATTTGGACACGCTCTATATTTAGAACATACATTTGAAAGGTATAACAATTGGTTTATATTTATGGTTGGATCTGTCAAGGGATTAGAGACGATTGAGAGATGATATATCTATTGTGCTTAGATACAAGACATTGTTCTTAGCATAACAAGGTAAGATTACTGGTATATTGTTATATTTATTTATGTGCTGAAAATTATGTGGCTATGGAAGTATGATGCAAGGGATTGCATGGCAAAGAGACTGCCATGAAATATTGGAAGAGGCTCATGTTGAGATTTCCTTTGGCAGCATTGTGAGCCATGGGGATTGAGTCATGGTGTTTGTTATTAGTTTTTTTCTTTTGGTTTTTCTGATTTAGTTATGAAACCAACTCCAAAAATAGAAGAAAAGAGAGATCAATGCCTTAGAAATCAACGACTTTGAGGGGGAAACCTCCTTTACACTACATAAATGTACAATTCTTGGATGATACAAATGAAAAAAAACCCTTTCTATCTATAGGATTCCATGGGGTCACAATATAATCCTAGCCGACCTAGCAATAATAAGGTAAGGGGACAACAATAACAATCGTGGATTTTATGGGGCACAACAATAATAATAATAATATGGGGGCTACATGGGTACAACAATAACAATGAGGGGGATACAATTACAACAATAAGGGACTACACTAGTAATATAGCAACCTAACATGCCCCTCTTATTCAGAAAAGTGATTTCCTCAACGCTTGAGTAGCTTTGGATTCTTCAATATAAAATTATCATCCTCCCATGTGGAATATTTAGTGGGTAAGTTCTTCCACTTGATGAGATACTCTGAAATTGATTGATTTCGTAGTTGTCGAGTTATTATTTCTGTGACTTCTTCATGTTCCAATATGATTTTTCCTTCCTCATAAAGTTCTAGGAATATTGTTTGAAGTGGAATTTTGACACCTGTAACCTTCTTTAAGAATGAAACATGGAAGACTAGGTGCACTCGAGAAGAAGCAGGAAGACCAATTTTTATGCCATAATAATAATATTTTGCAACACCTTGTAAGGACCATAGTACTTTGGCAATTATTTATTATCCTTCTTATATTTCTTGAGGGACATTTGTTTTTATTATTATAGTCGTAAAAATATCTAGTCTCCTACATCAAAACCTCTCTCGTTGTGATGTTGATCTGCCTATTGTTTCATTCGATTTCGTGCCAAATTTATAGTATCCTTTAAGAGTTGGAGAACTTGTTGTTGATGCTAGATGTGATCTTCCACTACTTGAACCTTACAATTTTCTCTTAAATATGATGTGTTGGATGGTGGATGATATCCTTAAAGTGCTATAAATGGGGTCATTTTAGCTACAGTATGGAAGGAAGTGTTATACCACCATTCAGCCAGAGATAACCACTTGACCCATTGTGTTTGTTTATCAGATAAAAACAATGAAGATATCCTTTCAAAAATTTGTTCACTATCTCAGTTTTCCCATCGGATTGAGGATGATAACATGGTCTATGAGATAGTTGCGTACCCAAAAAAGAAAATAATTTCACCCAAAAATTTCCAATAAAACTGGGATCTCACTCGCTTACAATAATATTTGGGTTTCCATGTAGCTTTTGAATTGTTTCCATAAATGCAATAGCAACTATACTTGCTTTAAATGGATGAGACAAGACACAAAAGTGTGCATACTTGATAAGTCTATGAACTACCACTATGATGACAGTCTTTCCTTTAGACTTAAGTAAAGCTTGTATGATAAAATCCATTGAAATCTTCACCCAACATCGACTTGGAATGGATAAAGGTTGTAGAAGATCCAGGGTCTTAATTGTCTGAACTTTATTTTGCTGGAAAACTAAACATTTCGCCACAAAATTTTGAATATCAGATTTAAGGCTATCCCAAAAAAATTCCTTCTTCACCCTGTGGTAAGTTCTTAAAAATCCTGAGTGTCCTCCTAAGGGAGAGGTGTGCAATTCCAAAATAATTTTTTGTTTTAGATGGGAATTATTACAAATATATAAGCGATATTTGTACCATAAGGAATCATTTTTCCAACTAAATGTATAATGTGTACTAGGATATTGCTGCAAATTTTGAATGAGTGTCCACACTTCTTCATTAGTCTTCCATTCATCCCTTGCTTCGGTTATCCAATCTGGTTGGATAATAGAAATGGCACCAAGCAATGCTTCCACCTCTTCATCCTTTCTTGTGAGTGCATCTACAACAACATTTAGCTTCCTTTTTTTGTAGATGTTTTAAAAGTCATAACCCAACATCTTTGTGACCCATTTTTGTTTCTCTTCTGAAGATAGTCTTTGTTCCAAATAGTATTTAAGACTATCATGATAATTTTTAACCTTGTAGTGTCTTCCCATTAGGTAAGTTTGTCATTTCTTTAGTTCATGTAGTATTGCCAACATTTCCTTCTCATAAATAGCTTTCTGTAAATACTTTACTTTGATTGGATGACTTTGGAAAGCAATGGGTCTTCTTTCTTGCATTAAAACAATACCAATTCCATTTCCTGAGGCATCACATTCTACAATAAATGTTTTAGTGAAGTTTGGCATAGCTAAGGCCGGTGCTAGGAAGATTTCCTCTTTCAGAGGTTCAAATACCTTAGTTCCTTTAGGATTCCATGGAAATGCATCTTTCTTCAATAATGTTGTTAGAGTTTCTGCTATTCTCCCATAATTCTTAACAAACTTGCGATGATACCCTATTAACCCGAGAAATCCTTGCAACTGCCTTATGGCTATGGGGACTTTCTATACCTTAATGGCATTAATTTTGTTAGGGTCTACCTTAACACTCTCCTGAGATACAATATGACCCATATATTCCACCTCTTGTACTCCAAAGAAACATTTGGATTTTTTTGCATATAATTGTTTGTCCTCTAATTGTTTGAGCACCCTGTCAACATGTTGAACATGATCCTTCCAAGACCTGTTGTAGATTAATATATCATCAAAAAATACTAACACAAATTTTCTAAGGAAGGGTTTGAAAATGGACTTCATCAACCCTTGAAATGTAGAAGGCGCATTAGTAAGGCCAAAAGGCATGACAAAAAATTAATAATGACCCTCATTAGTTCGAAATGTTGTTTTTAGAATATCTTCAGTTTTCATTCTAATTTTATGATATCATGAACAAATATCTAACTTGATAAAAAAAAATTATCCATGTAATTCATCCAATAATTCATCAATCATGGGAATGGGAAATTTATCTTTAATAGTGAGCGTATTGAGCTCTTTATAATCTAGACACATGCACCATTATAAATCCTTCTTGTGCACCAATACTACTGGAGTAGAGAAATAACTTTGACTAAGTTGAATTATACCAGCCTCTAATATTTCTGCAATCATACATTCAATTTCGCTCTTTTAGACACAAGGATATCTGTAAGGCCTCATGTTTGGAGGAACACTTTCTGGAATTAAATGAATAACATAATCATGATCACAAATATGTGGGAGTCCTTTGGGAGTTTAAAACACCTTAGAATGATTATCGAAAACTTTTTGGAGATCTGGAGAAATAGATGATTTTGATGTTGGAACTTCTAGTGAGCATAATTGTGCAATTACGCCTCGTTGTTCTTTCTTCAGAATATTTGTCATGAAATTACAACATAATATCTTTCTCAGCTTCCCTACGATACCCGATAATTAAAATTCCTTTCCTTCCAAAAAAAATTCAAGAAAATTTCTTGAAAATTAAAAGCTACCGTCCCCAAAGGTTGTAACCATTGCACTCCTAGTACAACATCAACATCTCCCATTGGAATGGAAAGCATTGGACTATTCAATACATATTCCCCCATGGTTAGCTTGATATTATGGAATTTTCTAGAGAAATTTATATTTCCTCCATTTGGAACCATCACTTGACACTCTTAGTGTTAGGTATAGGAATAAATTCGATTCCTTGGCTACCTTAAAATGAATAAAATTATGGGTACTACTCGAATCAATCAACACAATTAGCTTTTTCTTCTTGATAGGTCCTTCTATTTTGAGAGTTTAAGGAGTGGTAATTCCTGCTAATTCATTACAAGATATGGTCAGACTCATTTCTTCTTTATCTAGGGTTGTTTCCTGGTGTATATCCTCTTCTTTTGAATTTTATTGTTCATTTTCTTCCTCCTCTTCACAATATATGTAAAATAATTTCTTCTCAGGACACTTATGACATTTATTGTATTTTCTACCACAACTGTAGCAAAGCACTTTTGCTCTTTTTTCTTATAATTGTCCTAGTGTCAACCTTGTAGGTTGTGGAAGACCAGGAGTAGAAACACTTCCATCTTTATACACGTGAGTGGTAGGCTTCATTTTCACCATGATTTTAAATTCATTTTTCTTGCCAACCTGAATGCATTATCCAATGAATCAGGTTCCCAAAGGTGAATCTCATGTTGGATGTTATCCTTTAAAGTCCCTATGAAGACATAAATCATGTGTTCCTCTGGAATATCAGTTAGCCTTACATTTAGTTTTTGGAAATCCTCAATGCACTGCACCACTGAACCTTTTTGTTTGATATTTATGAATTGACTAAAGATCGTGTTTCTCTTTGTTTCCTCATAATGTCCTATCATTTCCTCCGTAAAAATTGACCAAGTGACAATTTTTTTACTGGAGCAAAGCCATCGATACCATACAAATGTATTTTGTTCTAAATATAAAGTTTCAATGCGTACCTTTTCTATGTTTTTCACATTATTGAGATAAAAATATTGCTCCTTTTGTAGTACCCATGTTACAAGATCCTTAGCATCAAAATTCCTCATATCTATCTTTGGAATATGGTGGGTCTTAAATCCAACATTAGAGTTTATGAAATCACAATTAACATTTATTTTGATACTCTCCTATCTTTTTTCCATTAGGAATCATTTCTTGTATCAACTTTGTCAAAACTTCCTTCAAACCTTCCATGTCTTCTTTTAGATCATTCTTCATGTCTTCCATTTTTTCTTCCATGTCATCCATATTAGCTTCCGTGCCATTCTTCAAACCATCCATCCTAGCTTCCACACCTCTCTTCAAACCATCCATATTAGCTTCCATGCATTTATTCAAAAATTCCATTTCATTTTTCATTGTTGTTTGCTAGAGCGAAAGTTGTTGCACTTTCTCTTGTAATTTTTATATATCATGTTGCACTTCTTCCTCTTCATGTGTCATAGTATAGCCTTTTGAGGGCTTAATGGGTGTTGAATTACTTTTAGGGGGAATTTTAGATCCCAATACTGATATATGTGCTTCAATATGCCCTTGGAATCACTTCAAACTGGTTTTTCAAATAAGACTTATGAAATTTGAAAAACAATACACACATTTATCTTGCTTTTGAGGAGCTCAATATTGAAACTGACATATCTCTCTAATTTAAGATCCTCAAGATTTTATCTTTAGTCCTTTAGTATCCCTCTGAATCTTCTTTCCAATGCCACCGGTCTGACTTGATTTGGATTCTTTAAGATAAATTTATGCCCAATTTCCCACAATGGCCATATATGGATTGGTTCACTAGAGTGAACTTGTATGGAATTACACGTGTTACCATTTCCTTCTTTGGCTCTTAAATTTATACATAGGAAACTAGAGCATCTGTACTTTCATCTACGTTTTACTTAATTCCAATATGATGCTCAGAGAGAGAGTTATGATGATTTTCCCAATGTCACCTCTTTGAGATGAAATTCGGGAGCCTGCAAAAACCCTACCTTACACAGATCATATCTCTAAATATATTGAGAACCAAGATTTGAATTTTTTACATGACGTTCCTCATTATTTCTTCACAAATGCCTTTTTTTAGCTTCTGCACATTCATATACAAAAAATTATAGTGATGATTCTACGATGAACTGTTTGAAGTAGCGAAACCCTATAATCCATAGCTCTGATACCAAATTTTATGAAATCAGCTCCAAAAATAGAAGAAAAAACAGATCAATGCCTTAGAAATCATCCACTTTGAGGGGGCAACCTCCTTTACAATACATAAATGAAAAATTATTGGATGATACAAATGACAAAACCTCCTTTCTATATAAAGGAGTCCATGGTGTCACAATATAACCCTAGTCATCCTAAAAATAATAATGTAAGGGTAGTACAATAATAATAGTGGCTTTTATGGGGCACAATAATAACAATATGGGGGCTAAAGGGGTACAAAAATGACAATAATGGGGTTACACTAACAACAATAATGGATTGCACTAGTAATATAGGGACATAATAGATTTTATTTTTCTTGATTTGCAATTTTGTTTATGTTTAGTGCGAGGCCTTGCCACTCTGTTCATTTTGTCATATTATGTGTTTTTAGGGTTTTCCTCTTGTTTTTTTATATTCTTTCATTTTATGTTTTGAGTCTTGGGAATTGGCTTGGGAAAGAGGAATGTTGATGGAGCTCGGGGAGAGTTGTGTGGTACCCAATAGGTAATGAAAGACTTGGGTGAAGCCCGGTGCATGTATAAGGGTCGCGGAAGGTAATAATATGATAACCAATTGGATTGGTTGGGTCCATTAAGGTAAATGGAAAATAGAAGAAAAATTGTGAGAAAGATAACACAAAAGGTAAAGTGAATGGATCTAAGGTGTTAGATTCCTTGGCTATTTTGGGAATTGTTGTTCTTAATGTTATGCATACTATGCATGCATAAAGGGAGTTCTCTTAACCTAGACCTTATGATATCTGGTAATTATGTTGCGATCGTGACTATCATAATGTCTACATATGTATGTATATGTGCATGTATGTATATCTTTGTCTAACAGAATCATGATTGAATTATTTTGATGTTTATGTATTCATATATGTATTTATCTATGTCGTGTCTGATAGGGTCGTAATTTATCATGAGTGTTTAATGCTAATGTTTATATGTATATATGTATGTCATTGTATGACAAGATTATGATTTTTATATGCTAATGACTATATATGTGTGTGTGTGTGTGTGTGTGTGTGTGTGTCTATGCATGTATCTATGTCACTAACTTATAGGGTTGTCAAGGATTGTGCTTGTGGAGGAATGATTTCTTATGGATGTGAATGTCATAAAGAGGTTCTTGGACTTATGAGGAATAAAGTGGCAAGACTAACCGTGACATATCTATGACGTCAGTATCATGTGGACATGAATTGAAATTATATGATTTTACTATTCTTATGTTTATGTTATGGACAGGTAATGCTGAGGGGTATATCAACGAAGTGAAAGTAGTGTGATTTGAGGCGTGCTAGGATAAGAATGGATAGTGGAAAGACACTAGAAGCATGATTTCATGTGGGGTCAATGCATGGTCTATGGATGTGCATTACTCTTGTGGTGTATATGTTGTGCATGTTCCATATTCATTGATTGTACCTATGGTGATGTGTACATGTAACATATGTAGTACTATGTCAATACGATGTTGTATGCATGTTTTATAGTGTGGGTGAATGTAATTTATGGTTTTCTATCTCGTATGTGGGTGTATCTATTTTGATTTACAATGTGTGTATGTGTACGTGATTAAAGAGAAGAAAGGGAATTGGGTGCTTGTCAGGTGTGGAAACAGGTCTGGTGTGTGTACAAAAGAACAAGGAAGAAGTAAGGACCAATGAAGGATAAGTATCAGTATTTTATTTTAATTTTATTATGCACGTTATTTATCATTATGGTTTATGATGATTTCATGTGATTCATGATTTTTATTTATGATGGTTTCATTTTGAGCTAACAAGATGTGATATGTTTATACACGATGATTTAATCAAACATCTAGATTGACTTGTTGTGACAGGAAATGAACAAAATTTCAAGTGTACCTTGTTGACGAGCTACTAATTAGGTGTGATTTTAGTTTATTTCAATTCATTTTGGGACTAATGGGAATTTTTTGATTGGTACAGGAAAGCATAGAAATTCCTGGTTTGTTGGTTGAATCCAACTCTAAGAACTACAAATATCAGTACAAGGAATTAGAACATGCAATAGTATGTTGGTAAAGAGCTTCAAGAGCAGGGTCATTGTGGGACACTAGTACCCGATAATTTCCATTGATTTCCATGAGGATTCTATGACCGGTATGATGGTTTTGAGGTGGGTATATGCCTTGGTTTTTTTATCTTCTAATGTGAGGAAGCCTTTTCAAGGGATGGACTGACCGAGATGGTGGTGCTAGTGGAACTTGGAAGGTCAGTGACTACACCGAATTGGATGACCAGATTTCCCAAGGGATTTTCTAGTAGAGAAGGGAAGGTCGGGGCTGGAATTGTTTTGATCATTTCCATATGGAATAAAATGCACATTGGCAGTGCGCCTTGGAATAATGAGTCGGTAACTGCTCACTGAGGGTACAGTAGCCCGGGATAGTAGTGTTGGACATTGGATGCAGACTTTGAATTTATAAGTGGATTTTTAGATTCCTGGGAAGGAGGTGAATCCCGGTGTTACTTTGAGGATGGATAAGTGAGGCTCTGCATTCCCTTGTTGTTGATATGGGCATCATATCCATCTATTTTCCCTGGGAAAATGTGCATATGTATATCTATGGTTGTTATTCTAAATATCGTAATGAGTTGTGTTATAAATATCCATTACATGGCATGATTGTCATGATGATTTTTTCTTTAAAACAGGTTATTCACTATAAATATTACAACGAACTATGTTATAAATCTCCATAGGTAGTATTTTTTGTTTTACAACAGTTTTTCTAGTTGTTGGTGTCATTGGAAACCAATGACAGTGTTTCCCAAAGGGGGAGGATTCTGTAACAACCCTGGTGAAAATTCCATGTAATAAAAGTAAAAATTAATTACCATTGTTAATGGGACAGTTATTCCGAGCCGAATGATGCCAAAAAAATCGTAGTGGGTGTTCATTTCAGTTATTATGGCTAATGGAAATTGAAAAAGGAAATGGAAAGCCTTTTGAAAGGCATGAAGCATTAATTGGCATTTTATTGATGAAAATAATGGAAAATAGGAGAAAATGGAGGTGAAATGTCACAGGTTTCATGTGAGGAGGAAAATGAAGGAAAATAATGGAAAATGAAGAAAATATAGGCCTCATTGATAAAAAGGCATTTGAGGATTTGTTGGAAAGATTTTTTCTCACACTTATGGCTCTTTGAATATTATCTCTCTCTCTCTCTCACTCTTAGACACTTAGATTTTTCTTGGGGAACTTTGGCATTGGAGAAATAAAGGAAAAGAAAGAAAGAAGAAAGAAGGATCAAGTAAAGAAGAGCTGGATCAAGAAGCTACAATAGGATTCTTTGGAGGTATCAATTTGCATGTGTGTTTTCCTTGAAAGATATGGCATGAATGGTATTGAATGTGCTTCTTTTCTATCATGGCATAGGTTTTAACAGGCATGACACTGTTTTTCACCCTAGCCATGCTATTTTCGTATAGCTTTGATGAGAGGTGTTTATCATACTTTGGTTGAGCTGGATTTCTGAATGGATTCAAAGCTCAGTGAGGTGGATCTCTGAAATTAAATACACATTTCCTAGTGGTCCTTGAACTGGACTCTGGATCACAATAAAACCATTAGCCTAGTAACCCATGAACTAGACTGTGGTTTGTAGTACAACTAGATTGTCTGCCTCAGTGGGCCTAGGAATCCTTGCTGATGAATGATAGGATATACTGTAAAGAAAAGAGGTGTATTTATCTCCATTGGGCCTAGTAATCCCAAGATGGGATGCATGGTAAAGCCTGGAGAGAGGGTATCGGTGTAGGATGAGATTGTGGATTATGGTAAATATCGAGAGACTAGGAGGCACTCAAATTGGTCACGATGTAGGCGGAGAACTCCAATAGCATTCATGCATTGTTTCTTATTTTTTGGATGGTTATGAGTCCCACATTCATGCTTGGAATATGGAACGGGGGTGATTGGCTAAATAGAGATTTGGCTCAGCAAATATATGGTTGGGTGGAACGTGGAAGTCCCATATCTAGTTGGTATTTAAAATCATTAATGAGTAGCTCATTCCTTTGGTATTTGATGTATACATGTGCTAGTTTATATGTGGATTTTATTGTTGTTACGTTGGTTACAAGCATGTATTTTGACAGTAGTGATGTATTTCTCTCTCCATGTTTTAATTTTTAAATTAATGCCCAATGTATCCATGGTCAAATAAAATTTATTACAACTAATGATGTAAGGGAGAAAATATTTTTAGATATTCACAGATAAGTATGAGACCCCTATGCTCAGTTATGTTATTTATACCTGTAGCTTTCATGTTTGTGACATGTTTAACAAAACTCATTTCATGGCTAGGGGGGTTCCAAATGAGTTCTTATTGATGTGATTTATTTTGTAACATTGTCCTATTGTTATTTATCATCTCTAAACTTTTCATGAACTTTTGGACAGAGCATTAGGTTTTGGGCCTGAAAAGGTGGCTCAAATTCAGGGAACATTGACACAGAACTAAGGAATTGGGGCCTTGGACGTAGGCATGCAATGTTATTCCTGTGTATATTGCCTCCTGGATGTTGGACTACAATAATTTTCCTATGTATATGGCTCAAAGAGGTCAAAAGGTCAGTGTGACCCAGGGGTAAGAGGCCTGAAAGTTGGGTTACCTCTTGTGGGTGTTATTGTTATTGTACGAGGTTTGGATGTTTTGTTTTTGTCGGTTCCACTTCCTTAAGGTCACCTAGGAGGTTCAATATCATTATAGTAGCCTCTCGTCACATTGTTAGTCTGGTTGGGTAGTTACATGTAGTGATATGAAGAAAAAAATGCAACTTCAAATCAATATCCTTATAGCGAATATTTAATTGAATTACAGGTCAGTTGATTTAAAAAAGAATAAATTGCATCATACTCAAAGGAAATTCTCCATATCTCTGGAAGAGGACATACATGTTTTATAAATCAGGTTCATCAATCACATAAAAAGCAGATAAAATCATCTGAATAAAATGAGGGTATAAATCATTGTTCCATTGAAAATCAAAATTATAGAAGAAACATGTATCTGATCCATTATCAACAAGAAAAAGGAGAGAGGGAGGAGATGTTAAATTGATTTTACTATCAAATGAAGGAATATTTCGAAGGGGTGAAAATGTGAAGTTGGGTTACACTTTTTGCCCTTTTTTGAGAAAAAACTTTCATTTTTTTCGGTTCTTCAACTTTCTGCAAGCTAAAACAATTTTTTTGTTTAGAATTTCATTTTGCGATAAGAATGTCCTGATGATGGGTCTTGTTTTAGACCCGAAACGTAGACTTAAAAATGAGAACTGTGGAGATTCCGAGCTTTGATTCTAAAAATGAAAGTTGTCAGAAATTTTGTTAGCTTTCTATTACTTATTTTTTGGAATTTTTTTATACACATTTGATATGTCAACTTAGCGTTTCTTTGAGTGTGTTTTTTTTAACAATAAACGGATTCATAAGAAGTCATGTTAATACACAATGTTGTATTCTTTAAAAAATTGTGTTTTTGAGAAAAAAATGTGTTACAACAATCTAGATAGAGTTTACTTCGGTTTCGTCATATTTACAAAGCCAGTGGATGCATATCATAATTACTATAATTTTTTGAACTGGTCCAATATGAAAAAATTTCATATTTTGAATATGTTTCACGATGCAAGAAATTTCTTAACATATAAGTTATAAACTAAAAATCTAAAAGCTACCCATTAGAGACGACAGACCAACGTAATGTACCACAATTTTTTCAATTTTTTTTACAATGTATTTTGGAAGATACAAAATTTTGATTTCCATGAATCATAATGACCTTCAGAAATTGTTTGCATCCGTTTTATTACAAAATTAATTAAAATTAGTAAATATTTATGAAATTCCATAAAAGTTATATTTCCTGAAAGTAGATTCAATTATGAAAATTCTTGTCTTGGTTTCGACAGTTAATTCAAAATGTTTCATGGAGTTTAATTAGTCCAAAGTTTCATAAACGTATTCAGAGCTTGGTTCTACATAACTGGTGACATGTTAGTTCGGTCGAACTGTTTTTTGCGCCGACGGCCCGTTAAGTCAAACGAAAAAATAGTTCGGCCGAACTATTTATATAAATTTTGGCCAAAATTTTACCTAACTTTCCATCGTCTGGAAAGTGCCGCCGAGCCCCTCCAAAAAAACATTTCATGGCAATATAAATTACTACGAAATCATTCATTATTTTCACATATTTTCGCACATTTGGTCTGATTTTACAAAAGTCTTGGTTGCAAAAAATTGTTTTGGGTTGAAGGGCTTTTCTTGGAGGTACATTCAAAGGACATTTCTTTGAGGCACATTATTTTCGTACATTTGGTCTAATTTTGCAAAGAATTGTTTTGGGTTTAAAGAATTTTCTTGGCGATACATTCAATGAACATTTTTGAAGACTTTTCTTGGAGGTATGTTATACAGTTTTTTGGACGTTTTTTGGGCTTCATATTTTTTTGAAAGTATGGATTTGGGCTTAATTTTCATTATTTTTGAGAGTATGGATTTGGGCTTAATTTCAAAAGGACATTTTTTGGACATTTTTTGGAAGTATTTTTTAAAATGATATTTTTTGAAGTATTTTTTAAAGTGGCATTATTTATGAACTTGGAATTAATTTTCAATAGAAATTTTTTGGAGGCATTTTTTGAAGTGACATTTTTTTAGAGTACGTGTTTTGGGTTGAAGTAAATATTTTATAATGATTTTTTAAAATGATTTTTTGTGTAACATTTTAAATGAATTTTTTTTGTAGGGCTTGGAAGGAAATATTTTGAGCTTCGTTTCATTTTTATAAGACATTTTTTTCTTGAATTTTTTAACGTAAGCATTTTGGATTGGAGTATGTATTTTTTGCAAAATTTTGAAAATGAGTTTTTTTTTTTAAAATTAAATATTTTGTGATGTTTTTTTTTAAACGAGTTGTTGTCTAAATTTTTGAAGGAAATTTTTTGAACATCATAGTCTATTATCATGGGAAATCGAAGGAATTTTAGGAGAAAATATGATCGAAAAAGAGATCCTCAGGAACGTAGAGAAGAGACGAGACAATCTCGCAAAAGAAAGATAGAAGCACTCTCAAATATTGAAGGGGAAAATCAACCTCAACTAGAAGTTGAAGCAGGTATGTAAATGTAGATATTATGATTTTGAGATATTTAAAATTTTCCTAGTGTAAAATGTGAAGCTTAATTTTTATTTGATGAACTAATTTGAAAAATATTTTGCAATTTAAACAGAGAGAGATATTCCTCAAAACATTGATGATGAGATACAAAATTTTGAAAGAAAAAGTGAAAGAGATATTGAACCAATGATTGAAGATGGTGAAAATGCTGAAAGAAATTTAAGTGAAGAAATTGAATCAAAAGGTATATATATATATATATATATATATATATATATATATATATTGAACACATGCATGTATTATTGAAATTATACATATATTTATTAATTTAGTTATTTATTGAATATGTAAACTTATTATGTACTATTAATTCGAATATGTACAGATTAAATCAATGTCGATGATGAGATGTTAGAAAATGTTGAGACTCACAAATATGGAGATAAAAAGCTGACCATTATATACGATATCATGTTAACCACATTTTTTATAAGTATTTCGTAAAGTAAAAGGTGATAGTTCAAGCCCAAATGTTCAAAGGTATCCTATCATTAAGGAAATTAAAAGAAGCTACGACTTTATTGGGTATTCGAAAATCAGCCAAAGATTAAAAAATGAAGGAAAATGTGATACAAAATATAAATAGTGCTATAAATTCAATTAGAAGATCTAGACAGAATTTTTTTTTAGTTGTACGTAGAGAAATACATATGGCAGTGGTTTCATCAAATACTAAAGAAAATCACTTGGTAAAATCTATGGCATGAGCATTAGGAACCTCGCGAAAATATTTGCACAAACATCAGAAATTTTGGTTGCAAATAGATGTAAATAATGAGCTCGCTTTTTGGAGAGCTATTTGTAGGCAACAATAAAAATATAGACTTGGAGAAAATATTAAAAAAATAATATATGAATATCGGAAGAAAAATTCGCATGTTTCACCAACTGCAAGTCATGTGATGCGAAGAAGAATAGCACGAAATCAGTACGAAGAACATGAAAAATTTTTCTTGGAAACCACTCAAATAGAGTTGTTCAACAATTTCAAAGAAGAGAATCATGAAATTCATGTTTCAATAAGTGCTTTTGTTCAACAAAAACCATGGTATGTAAAATCTATCACTATACACGACACTTGTTGTTGCCGTTATCATGTGGAATTTGAGTTATATTATGACACATTACTTGATTTTGGTAGAACATTTTGGAAGGATTTACCTCCTCCATCCACTATCCATGATTTCATATCTCAAATTATTTGTGAAAGAGAAAGCGGTGAACTATTTTACGAAAAGAAATGTGTTGGTGGTAAAAAAATGCGATGATTGTGGAAATTTGACTAAATTTAAAAACAAATATCGTACTGATATAAATGGTCTATCATTTTCCAACATGAAATTGAAATGGAAGAGATATGAATATATCCATACATTGATTCAAGGTGAAAATAGTGTTAAAAGAATTGAATTACGAGAAGAAGAAATTTTTTTGATAGAATTTTTGAGAAAATTTGAGGCAAAAATTTACAAATACACTAAGCATTCCCATAGAGCTTGATGGCAAGACTTGCAATTCAAAAAATCTCATGACGTTTTTCCACCAGGGACCATTTTGTCAGTAATTGATTTTGCAGAAAACTACACATTTTTTCCACAAAAATAAATTCAGAGTGAATACTATCATTTTTACTAAGTCTCCATGCTCATCCATACTTTATATAGACATGCTGAAGAAAATGTCGATCATATAAAAATCACCTGTGAAAATCGACATATTATTAAGGAATATCATTTTTATATCAGTGACGATTGTACACATGATACATATTTTGTACAATATTGTTTTGGAAAAATTTATGATTCCTTGAAAAATAGTGGAATAACATTCAACGAACATTGGATATGGTCAGACGAATGCGCAGATCAATTCAAATCTACACAATCATTCTTTTGGTTGTGTTGTCTTCATAAGAAAACATGCATTAAACATTGTTGGAATTTCTTTGAGATTGGCCATGGAAAAGGAGAACATGACGGTGCAGGGGCATGCATAAAACAAGCACTTCGAATATATCAAATGAACCCCTCTGCAAGCTGACTTGTGGACGCGAAAGAAGTTGTTCAATGGTGCATCTCTACTCTAAGCCATGAGACTAACCGATCAAGGGAAGTGCGAAGGTACATTCAATTTAATTTTTATTGGATATATAATTTTAAACAGTGTACATTTATTACAATGATTATCTTTGATTGTATTTTGATATCATATTTACATTCTTCTTCAAATTTTCCATATAAAGGTTTTTTTGGCATATTGGGATCGAAGACGTAGATAGATCAATTGGAAATGACGTTGAAACAATAAAAGGGAATCAAAAATTGCATTCAATTAAAACAAAGTCGTCCGGAAATGTGTTTGCATTGGATAAAAGAAAATGTTCTTGTTTTTGTCATGTTTTCATAGACAACAAAAAATCCAATGACATTTGTGAAAACAAAATGAATGTAAAATATTGGAAATATACAGAGCTAAATACAAGGGGAAAAAATTTCGTTGCAATGTTTGAATAAATGCAATCAGAGGAGACTACAATATCATATGATGGTGATCAAGTTTTTGATCTTGTTAGAGAAGTTAACATTCGAATTTCTTTCTAATGATAAATATCTAAAACTAAATTTGAATATGTATAATTTTGTTATGTTTTTTTTATTGTGCAAGAGATGTTTTTGCTGTAATTGCACCTACTGACAACGATGAAAATGTGAAGTATTATTTGATGCGTTCCACTGAACAAAAAAAGAAATTATTAGAAGACTATAATGATCATGGATTTCCATACGAAAGAGGATCTATTATACCGAAAGGTTATTTTTTCAGACAAACTAATCAAAGTGGTGATTTTGTATACTTTGAAGACTATGAACCTGATTTCATAAGTTGTCAATATAGTCACTTGGTGTGTGCAGCACGCATAAAGTTGATAGAGGTTCAATCAAAGAAAAAAATGAAAATTAAGAAATGGAAAATGTCAAAATACGATCATGAACGAATTATTGAAGATGGCATTCCATTGGAATTTTTTTGATTGAACTACCCAACAATTTATTCTCTTTGGATTATATGTTCTAGAACTTTCAGTACTCAGCTGCCTTGTTATGTTATCTGCGCAAGTGCTTGCACATGTACAAATTGTTTTGGTACATGCACACTCTAGTATCAACTGAAAGTAGCTTTTCTATACATGCATTGATGAAAAATGTTGCATGTATTTGCATTGATGAAAAATGTTTCACTTACTCAATATATATGTTCTAGAATGAAATTAACTGAAAGTAGTTTTTCTATGTGCATTGATGAAAAATGTTGCACGTACTGAAGATATACATGAACTGAATGCACGCCCAGTTTTTCTTGTGGGATTTTTTGGTAAAAAGTATCCACAATGTAAATAAATCATCCATAATATAATTTTGTACTAATATTCCTTTCAGACAAGAGACTCGGAGCACTTCTCCGACTTTTGGTGGGATTTGACCCACATCTCTATTCCTGATTGAAAATCTAGTACAAAATTTGTCTGTCCAATGGTCAGATATGTTCTATGTGCATTGATGAAAAATGTTGTGCACGTATTGGATAGATATATATATATATATATATATATATATCAATTAATTTTTAAGTAGTTTTCCCATGTGCATTGATGAAAAATGTTTCAGGTACTGAATATATATGTTCTAGAATGCAAATAACTGACTGTCATCAATTTACCCATTTATAAATCAACAAGTCTACCTAGTTGAGTGCATTAACGACATTGATCCCAATTCAACAAACACATATCTACTTCTTGTATTTCCAATCAAAATTAAAGGAATTTATATGGGAAAGAGGCAGAACATATAGCGCATGAACTACTTTTTAGAGGTCAATGAAGGTATCATCACGTGGGAAAATGTTTCAAGAACACTTGATCGTACTTGAAAGTAATCTTAATATTGTTTTTGATCTCTACATACTACATACTATTGTTTGAGTGAAAAAAAAATTCCAATCAAAAGAACATAGCTTTTCAATCGAACTAACCATATCAATTGAGCTCTATTTCAAAAAAAAGTAAAAAAAAACCAAAAAGCCAACAAAATAACATCCTTGGTTGTTATTTTTATTTGAATAACTAAATCATATAAAGGATTCTCTTCATTGAAATTGTTTTTCGATGGAGAATCCTTAAAATTTGATTTAGTTATTGCAACAAAAATGACAACCACAAATGTTATTTTGCTGACATGTTTTGTGGCATATTAACTTTTCTTTACTCTTTTTTCAATTAGAGCTCAATTGATATGGTTAGTTGCATTGAAAAGCTATGTTCTTCCCATTGTAATTTTTTTCACTCAAACAAGAGAAGAGTATGTAGAGATCAAAAGAAATCTTAAGATGCCAAATGTATTTCAACCATCCAAAACTTGAATTTTAAAAACTTTTTGATTATATCCAAACAAATTACTTCACATGTCATACCAATTGTAGTTCAAGTATCCAATAAAAACATTAAACATTTAACATTATATCACATGCCAAATGTAGATTGAAACCATCCAAAACTTGAGTTTTAAAAACTTTTTGATTATATCACAACATTACTTCACATGCCTAATGTACTTCAACCATCCAAAACATGAGTTTTAAAAACTTTTTTATTATATCACAACATTACTTCACATGCCATGCCAATCACACTTCAACTATCCAATAAAAACATTTAACATTATATCACATGCCAAATGTTGATTGAAACCATCTAAAACTTAAGTTTTAAGAACTTTTTGATTATATATCACAACATTACTTCACATGCCATGCCAATTATAGTTCAACTATCCAATAAAAACATTTAACATTATATCACATGCCAAATGTAGATTGAAACCATCCAAAACTTAACCTTTAATTTAACAAAAAAGTATAGATCACAACATTACTTCACATGCCAAATGTACTTCAACCATCTGAAACATGAGTTTTAAAAACATTTTTATTTTATCACAACATTACTTCACATGCCATGCCAATTGTAGTTCAACTATCCAATAAAAACATTAAACATTTAACATTATATCACATGCCAAATGATGATTGAAACCATCCAAAACATGAGTTTTAAAAACTTTTTGATTATATCACAACATTACTTCACATGTCGTGCCAATTACAGTTCAACTATCCAATAAAAACATTTAACATTATATCACATGCCAAATGTAGATTGAAACCATCCAAAACTTAACCTTTAATTTAATAAAAAATTATAGATCACAACATTACTTCACATGCCAAATGTAATTCAACCATCCAAAATTTAAGTTTTGAAAAAAAACAAATTATAACACATCATTACATAACACGCCAAATGTATTCAAAAGAAAAACATTAATTTATAGATGACAACATTACTACTAGTTCAACCATCCAAAAATTAACTTTCAAAAACAAAACAAATTATATTAACACAATAAAATATGTCCAAAAATTGTAGATCTCGCAAGTATCAAGTTATATATATATATATATATATATATATATTATGAAAAAAAATATAACCTAACATAAAATGAGGAAAGAGGGGTTGTTCAAGAGACAAGGTTAATTGGCTTTTCGGTCTGCAACCTATGGTTTTTTCGAAGTGCAGTCTGAGTTCTGGTGCTGGCACTGGCAGGGAGTAGCGCCCTGATTCAAGATCTGCGGCAAAGAGGGCTGGCCCTAGCCCAACGAATGGGAAGGCCAGGGGCCCTAGGGACCCCTACTTTCAAACAAATCACGATTGATAAAGGCAAATGCCTGATGGAGGGAGTAAGGATCACGGGCTCTGATTCTGCAGTGAATAAGACAAAAGAGGACGGCAATACCAAGGTAAGCCCACCCCCCAACCAACCTAAAATTATCAAAAGGGTACAGGATCAAGTTAAACCATATTCCACTCAAGAAACGAATCCTCCAGAAGAGGAAGCTGAAACCCAGAAAAATGTAGCAAATGGTGGATCTGACCTAAGCAACTCTGCTCCAAAAGGGTCAGCTGACGAAGCAGTCCAACAGAGAAACCAAGGAAGATGCAATCCAAAGACCAAGGAAAGTCTCAGGGTGATCATCAAAAACCCGGATCTACAGGCCTATAGGGATCACATGACCATTAATGCAGTGATCTGCAAATTTATGGGCTTTTGGCCCAATGAAAAAGCCCTATGTCAATGGATCAAGCAAGTCTGGAAACCGCGGGGGGATGTGCAGTTACACCTAGGCACCAAGGGTTTCTTCACTATGGTTTTTGCTAGTCTGGAAGACAAGGACAGGATCTTTGAGGGAGGACCTTATTTCTATGCCTCATCCAGTCTCTTTATGAGGCCCTGGAAACCCAACTTTGCACCGGAGCAGGAGACATTCATGCAGGTCCTTGTGTGGATTCGTTTGTTCTCCTTGCCAATCGACTATTGGATACCAGTGGCACTAGAGCAGATAGGCAACACACTTGGAACCTTTGTTCGAGCCTCTGAAGCCACTATCCAAAAAAGGTACACCTCCTATGCTCAGATCTGTGTTGAAATGGATGTATCTGGGGCTTTGCATGAGGGTTTGTGGCTGGAATATAGGGATGAGGTCTATTTTCAAACCATAGATTATGAGAAAATACCTTTCAAGTGCCAAAGATTCCATGAACATGGCCATTTAATTCAATAATGCCCTAAAAAAAAAATGGTTGAGAAGACCAAGGAGAAGCCAAATCAGGCCTCGGATGGTTTTGTTCGACCTACTGGTAAACACCGAGCCAACAGAAAAACCCTGTCAAAATGGAATGACCAGTTCAAGGGAACAAAAAAAAACCTTTGATGCACTTGAAGAGGATCTCCAGTTGGAAGAGCCGACTCAGCTCCCAGCCTTTGAGCAGGAAACCACCAGAAGAGCAGAGCATAATACCCAGCTATGGAAGCCGATCATGACTCGTGAACCGATCTTAGAGGCCACCTCTGAGAAATATGAGGAAGGATATGAGGAAATGGCCCTAAGTGAAATTGGCACAGAGGATTAGGACATAGGGGATATCCTTGAAAAATAAGGGCTAGACCTCAACTCCATAGTTGAGCAATGGAAATAAAAAAGAATTGACCAAATACCGGAGGAAGAAATTAACAAGGTCAACTATATTTTCCTCTCAAGACAAGATGCAGCATTAAAGGGTTTGAAACGAAGTCGAGGGGCAAACAAAGGCCTGGGTATTAAGGCACAGAATCTCCACCACACGCAGGCCAGTCTCAAGCACAAAAAGAAAAGGGGAAGAAAATCCAACAGTGATGCACTTCACGAGCTGGGTCAGATGTTGATCAACTCAGGTAAAATGAAATCCCTTGAGGCTTTATATTTCTCCTCCTAAGCTTGTTTAATCATGAAATTCCTCTCATGGAATGCAAGAGGGCTGGGCAGCCTAGGAAAACATAGGCTCCTAAAAAATAAAGTCACTCCAGAAAAACCAGACATAGTTTTCCTCCAGGAAACTAAATGTTCCCGAAAAAAGCTGGAAGAGCTAGACAAATGCCTAAGAAGGCATATGGGGCACCTGGCAGTTGGAGGAATTGGTACTAGTGGAGGTTTGGCCACCTTTTGGACTCCTGGAACCCTTCATCTCCTCAATGTCGAAGCAACCAAGTCTTTCCTTTCCCTTGAGATGCAGATCTTAGGGGAAAAAGGCACCTTTCTGTTCATAAATATATACATTCCTCAATGACTGGAAGAAAAGTTATTGTTGTTGGAAGATCTCACCAAGTTACATCTTAGACATCCCAACTCCAAAGCCATCTACGGAGGGGATTTCAATATGATAAATTCTCTCGGGGAAAAGAAGGGAGGTTTGCGATCTCTTAACAGTGATGCAAGAGCCTTCATCTCTTTCATTAGATCTGCCAACCTGGTGGATATCCACCCTCGGAATGGCATCTTTACCTAGGCCAACAAAAGAGGGGGAGATAGACATATTTCTTCCCAACTTGATTGCTTTCTAGTTTCTGATAGCGTTCTTATGGAGGGGGTTACTGTTGACTCTGATATCCTCCCCTCCAGGGGCTCAGATCACTGGCCCATCACGCTGAATGCCACCATCCTGGGTACGCCCAAAAACAGGCCTTTCTGCTTTGAAATATTTTGGCTCACTCACCAAGATTTTTCTGCCAATATTAAAATATGGTGGAAGGATCCCCTTGATGTCAGAGGAACAAAAACGTTTAGGCTCCAGGCCCGAATGAAATATCTAAAAACCAAGCTGAAAACTTGGAATCGTGAAGTCTTTGGCAATATATTTGAGGAAAAACAAAACCTGGAGCGACAAATGGAAGCTAGTCACAATGACTAGATTCAAGGAACTATCTCTCAAGACTGCATTGATACAGAGAAGGAATCGATGCAAAAATGGAATGAAAGATGTTGCCAGGAAGAAATTTTATGGAAACAGAAATCCCGCATTCAGTGGCTGAGAGAAGGAGATAAAAACACAAAATTCTTCCATAGATCTGCCATGGATTACAGGTGCAACAATAAGATAACCAGAATTAAGGATGAGCAAGGGAATGTCTTCCAATCACACCAAGACATCACCTCCATTCTCAGAAATAATTTCAAACTCATTGCAACAGAACCAAACTCTAACAGACAGGAGGCTATCAGTGCAGTAACCTCTTCCATCCCTAAGCTCATAACAGAAGAGCAAAATAGGGCTTTGGATCGGCCAGTATCCCTTCTGGAGGTGGAAGATGCAGTCAAAGAGATGGCCAATGGGAAAACCCCGAGCCCAGATGGTTTCACAATTCATTTTTTTAAAGCTTGTTGGGATGTGGTCAAGCAAGATATTTGGGAGGTGGTTGAGGACTCCAGACTCTCCTCCTCCATTATCAAATCCCTAAATTCCACCTTTATTTCTCTCATTCCCAAGGAAGAGGGGGCTTTTACCCCTTCCAAATTTCGGCCCATAGCGCTTTGTAATTTATTTTACAAGATTATATCAAAGGTTATGGCCAATAGATTAAAACCCATACTTCCTTTGATTATCTCTGAAGAACATTCAGGTTATGTAGAGGGAAGGAAGATTATGGACAATGTCCTTTTAGCTCATGAAATGGTCCACACTGTTCAATCCCTAAGGAAAGCTGGTATGATCATACAACTGGACCTTTCAAAAGCTTATGACAAGGTCAGTTGGAGCTATTTATAAGTTGTGCTCATTGCTTTCAGTTTCAGTCCAAGATGGATCACATGGATCCTAGCTATGGTAAAGTCCCCTAGCTACTCCATTCTGGTAAATGGAGCCCCTTCTGAGCCTTTCCTTCCCTCAAGGGGAATTCAGCAGGGGGATCCTATCTCTCCCTTCCTCTTTGTTATCCTTATGGAAGGTCTCAGTCGACTTATAAGATCTGCCAAGGATAAGAACATCATAAAAGGTCTCCAGCCCCTGATCAATATCCCGGCAACTACTCATCAACATTTTGTTGATGACACCATGCTGCATGGAACGCCCACAGTGAAGGAAGCTAGAGGATTCAAATCCATCTTAAACCTATTCAGTCTAGCCTCTGGTATGGATCTTAACTTTGATAATTCCTCTATTTTCTTCTTCAATACGCACTTATGAATGTAGAAACACTTAACAGATATTCTAGGATTCAAAAGATGCAATTTACCTTCCAAATATCTGGGCATACCCCTAACGGACAGGCCATGGCAAAGGCTACACTGGGAAGGGCTACTCTTCAGGCTAGAGGATAGAAGTAATCACTGGACCAATCGAGTCCTCAATTTTGCTGGATGGTTGGTTATGACAAAGGAAATCCTCCAAGTCATACCCCACTACATGCTCTCGATTCTTCCTGCTCATAAGGGAGTCCTTCAAAAAATAAGATGCATTCAACAGACTTTCCTCTGGTTCGGTGAAACCGGAAAACCTAAATGGGCACTGGTGGCTTGGGATCAACTATGCAGACCTAAGAGCCTAGGAGGTCTAGGGTTGTAGGATGCAGGGTCGACCAATAGAGCATTCGGAGCAAAGCTCTGGTGGAGATGGCTCTCGGAGCCTCACACTCCTTGGGCGAGAACCTGGAAATCCAAGTATGCAGAGCAATGGAGAAATGAGGAGCTCATTAGAATCACTGAAGCCCTCGCAGGCTCACTGATCTAGAATCTTGCCTGGGCTAATCGAAATATCATACAGGATCACTGTTTTTGGGAGCTTCGTAATGGTAACAATGCCTTGTTTTGGGAGGATGCTTGGAAACAACTACCAAAGCTTGAAATTCCTGACTCTCAACCACTGCAACAATGGTTTCAGAACAATGGTAAGCTAAAGGTCCATCAGTACTGGGCAAATGATGATGATCATCAGCATTGGCAGAAATGGAATTTAAACCCTCTCCCACCAGATGGGCACTTATCGGATCTTCTTCACTCCCTCAACACCACCTTAAGGAAAAGACTGATACGGGCCACGAAGGGGCAAGATATTCTATGATGGGGTAAGCTCAATGGGGGAACCTTTAGTCTTAAGGAGGTCCGAACTTACATATAAAATAGGGACAATGAAGACAAGGTGGCCTGGTTCGCCAATGTGTGGGACAATAGCCTTTGGCCTAAGATTAAATCTTTTCTCTGGCTCCTTATGAATCGGAAAATTCTCACATGGAAGAATTTAATGAAAAGAGGCTTTATAGGACCTTATAGATCCCCCTTATGTAAGGAGCAGGAGGAAACGATGAAACACTTGCTCAATGACTGTGCTAGGACCGACAACCTATGGGAATGGATAAATGTATCTTCAAGCAAACTGACCGAACCAAAAGTTCCATTCAAGATAGCATCACCAATTGGCGACTAAATTACTCCAATAGTAGCATGGTTAATAATCTATGGAGGATGAGCCCTGGGTTTCTTTGTCTGGATTGTTTGGAAAGAAAGGAATAATCGCATATTTCAGAAACATGGTGTCAGGCGGTTGGCTGACTTAAAAACTATCATCATGCAGGGTCTGAAAGAAACGGTTCTTGCCTGTTGCCAAACTGAGAAATCTGACTCGTTATCTCCAAATGATGTCCGCATCTTGAGGTTGTTTGTTATTTCTGGATTGGCGGGGCTAAGTACGCAGGAGACTCACCTTCAGCCAACTCCATCCCCCTCGATCTGGCAAGCTCCTTCCCTAGGCTTTTGCAAGCTCAATTTTGATGGGGCCTCAAGAGGCAACCCTGGTCCAGCTGGGCTAGGAGGGGTCATACGAGATGAGAAGGGAGAAATTATTCACATATTTTGCAAAGAATTGGGTGAGGCTACAAATAATGAAGCTAAGTTCACCGCTTTGGAGCAAGGGCTACGAATCCTAATTCGTCTCAGCAAAGTCTTAGCCATAGTGGAGGGCGATTACCATCTAGCCATCATTGCAATAAGGAAAATACAGAATGGAACGAAGCTGGGTAAGGCTACGAAGCACTGGAATTTGGCTGTTGTGACTGATCTAATTGTGGACCACCTAACCTCTCTAAGCAGTATAATTCTTTAGGCTATGCGCAGGAAATCCAATGCGCTAGCCGATTTTCTGGCCAACTATGCGTTTGATCACCTAGCGAAAATCCATGACACGTGCTGGAAGAACTTAACACATGATGAGCTTCGGGATAAGTGTGCCATCATATCAAGTAAGGACATCACTGCCAGCTCGAATGCGGAGGACAACCTGCAGAGTATAAGTCACGCATAGCATATGGAGTTACCCAATATGTTTAATTACGTCAGGTGGCACCATCTGGAAATGTCCTATGGTATGTTTTGGAAATGGTGACTTACCATCCAAAAGGATAGCCGCAGGTACAACCGATCCTTATGGCGGTTAATGTGGAGCCTCCGAGCATGTGAGAGGATCGACCTTAAGGAGTGGATCTCTGATCGCTACTCTAGCATCAGTGGTTGGATCAGACAGCAAGTTTCCAGTTATTATGGCATTAAATGGAATTCGCCCCGCTTATCATCCACCGTTATGGCCTATTATTCTATTTATCGAGGAACCTGCTTTCTCCATCTCATTCACATCCAAGATTTAAGGTGTTTGTGCTCTGGACTAAAGTTCAGTTATTCAGTTACCTGCAAGCTCGTGGTTCTCTTCTATTTCCAATCAATGGTAGATCCTAACCTCCGAAGTGTCAAAGCCTCACAGGCCCTAAAGCAAGCCAAGGATTGTGATGGGACCTCTGTCTCCAAGAATGGAAATCAAACGATTGATCTGATTCAGGAGGAGGTCGATAGATCTCGAACCCGGGTGGATGATATTGCTGCCAGCGAGGAGGTGGACTGGCTGGTCGACCCGGGAACGCCATCCACGCGGGCCACCCAATTTCTAAAGACCCGGAAGTTTCTTGGAAAATGAAAACAATGCTCGCAAAATCCATAGAGGTGCAGGGAGAGACCATCAAGGAGACCTTCACTGCAACCTCCATGGCTTCTGCCAGGAATACTGTGAGGATGGACAGCTCAAAATTTTCCTTAATTCTCTAACAGAGGAGCTCCGCATGCAAGCAAAATCCTTAGAAAATTTTGTTCGTCGCTTCGACCTGTACCTACGCCACGTCCTCAATGTCTCAATCGAGATCCCAGCCGATGACTCTCACACCACCATAATTCGGCACTTCAAGCTGCGGATACTGTCGGACCAGCACCACCAGCCGTTGATTAGCCTTCAGGGAATAAATATCATCACCTTCACGCAAATTGCTACCACTTATTGTGGCCCTCTAAGGGGATTTGAACCACCACCAACCTCTCGAGAGGAGAGAGAAGCTTCATAAACAAATACGAATTTATAATCAATTGAAAAATACATGCATACATATAAATACTCGTACATATTCATTGATTAAATTGTGTTTAAACCATACCACGACTGGGTGAACCATGGGCATCCATGGATGGAGTAGAGACCCTTCTCTTTTTATTAGCTCCTAAAAAATAAAAAATGAAACTTATTAACAACTAATTTAACTCACAAAGTTGATAAAAAATCAATTCCATATGTACACACATGTATGGAGATTTAAGATTATATTTAAATACCATGAATAACACTCGATCCCTGATCCCCCCCTCTCGTAGAGATATGGGATTCTGTTGATCTTCATCGTTCATCCTCCATGATATATATATCTACAGTGGACATTTACAATTATTTTTTAAAATAACTAATTTAAAATAAATTCAAAACAAATTTCAGAATATTAATGTAATTTAGTGTAAACAAATTATGTAAAACACAACTTTCAAAGTACTAATTGATGTGCGAAACTCAATTTAAGAAAAAAGAAAAGTTATAAAATTGATAAGTTCACCAAATTGTGTTTTACATGGTGGGAGCACACTTGGTATAAAATTGAAAAAAACACATTGTCATTAAAAAAGAAGTGAAACTCCATTTAAACAAAAAATTGTTGAAGTCCCCACATTTTAATTTCATAAAAATGTGAAGTTCACCACTTGTTGCAAATGTGAAGTTCACAAAGTTGCGCCTTACATGTTGTGGTGGGAGCACACTTGGTATATAATTGAAAAAAGCAAATGGTCATTAGAAATGATGCACTTATAAGTACACAACACACACATATCCAAGATATGTTACAATGTCGATCAATAAATTTTGAAAGAGAGCATCTCAACACTAATTCATCTTTGAGAGATGAATCTTGAATTTTTGAAGAAGAGCATCTCAAAACTAATTCATCTTTGAGAGATGAATCTTGAATTTTTGAAGAAGAGTGTCTCAAAACTAATTCATCTTTTAAAGATGAATCTTGCATTGGCATTGCTCCATATAATTCTAATTCATCTATTAATTCATCTTTGATATATGAATCCTAAATTTACATTGCCCCACGCAATAGATCAGCAGACATCTTATTCATATTTGTACAATGCCTTATACTAAAAAATTGAAATTGGCTAACAATATTGTTTGCTATTACATGCAGTTCTTTTACCTTGTCCTTCTTAACTTGGTACACACCATTCATCTGGTTGCACACAAGTTCAGAATTGGTGAAAACTACAATTCCATTTGATCCATACTCCATTGTTGTTCCCAAGCCTTCTATCAATCCAACATAATATGCTTGGTTGTTTGTTGTTCTTCTCAGTATATTCATTTTCCTTTGGATGACTTTACTAGTCGCAATATTGGAAAACACATACATAATCATTGCTTTCCCTGTATTGGGATAGCAAGAAACTTCTATGCATAATTTCCAATTTTCAACCATATTTAATGGTTTTCTTATCCCTAAAAAAAAAAGAATTCAATACAAATATATATTAAATTGAAATTTATTGCAAATGCATGGAAGAAATGAAAAACTTCTATTTAGATCTATTCCAGAGATTGACTATAGGGGCATTTGACTAGATATGTCACCTTTCATAAAAGATGAGATCCAGAGGCTACCTGGCCCCTTACAAACTCTGCCTATAGAACTTGTAGAAGTTAACACTAGTTACCAGTCCCAATTATACCCTATGAAGGGA